>CAJQZJ010033015.1:8072663-8090885 GCA_907164525.1 Lophiomys imhausi | reverse complement strand
CGCCGCCCTGTTGCTTCCGCCTCGCTGCGGGGCGGGAGGGCGGTATCGCCGCCCCCGTGTGGCTCGTCTGGTGCCGGCTCCCCACCCCCTTGGCTCACTCCTCCTCTTGAAGGGAAGCCAGGCTGAGAACCTAGGACGGATGGCAGGTGCTCTAGGCCTGGGTCCCTGGGCCTGTGGCTCACACCTCCGGCCTTGGCGTAGACAGAAGGCACAGCATCCTCAGGGGGCCGCAGGGTGCGGACACCACCACCCCTTTTGGGACTTCCTCCCTTGGAGACCCAACCAAACATGACCTGATAGAGCTCTTGTGACCACTTTCTACCTCCTGCTGGGGTCCTGTCTCCTTCCTGCCATCCAGACCCAGGCCTCTGACAAGACCCTCCACCGCCCTGGGTTTTGCCTTGTGGTCCAGATCCCAGGCAAGTGCTTCCTGCCACTTACCAGCTTTCAGCTAAATCGCCACAGCTAGCAGGCCCAGTTTCAGGGAAGGTCACTCTATTATCTGTGGCCCAGGTGTGAAGTAGCACACAACCTGCTCAACTTTCCTTACCTCCGGGTGGGCCCTGATCTAGCTAATGTTTACTGGTTCCACATCCCTTGCTTTTGCTTCAGGTAACTAGGAACAAAAGGGGGGGGATGGGGGGAACTATTCCAATCAGGAGTACCGGAGCTGGGGATTAGGAGTGCATTTGAGATCATTCTGACAGTTTGGATTAGACACAGGTGACAACAAAGGAGCACCAGTGACTAATCAGAAAGGCCTCCTGGGCCATCGTGGGCCTCTGCCTTGCTCTCCACCTGAGGCCCACACCAGTGTCTCACCACCTAGCATCAGCTGCAGACACCCAGCCAGCCTCAGGGAAAAGTGTTTCTCTCTGGCCTTCCAGGACTTGTCCTGAGGCTGGTGGTGGTGGAAGGCAGCTCTCATTGGTTACCCTAGTTGTGGTGTGGACTCCGGAGGACAGCAGGCACCTGTGTCTGGGGACTAGCTGCTGGCCTCTGAACCTGGTAGTCCTATGGCCCAGGCCACACTGTTCACGAGTCCCTATTTTCTACCATGACCCCATACTGCTAGGCCAAATTGTAGACTTCCAGTGGCCAATTACAATTGCAACGGGTTTCTGATGGCTACTTGAAATCATGCAATTTGCAGCCAAATGGATGGAACTAGAGAAGATAATCCTGAGTGAGCTAACGCAGACTCAGAAGGATGCACATGGCATCTATTCACTTACAATCGGATTTTAGCCATATAGTACAGGATAACTATGCTACAGCCAACGCACCAAAGGAAACAGGAACACAGACTTTATTACCTGTCAATGAGACACTTTGCCGTAGTGGTGCTGCCTTGTAGGCCCCCAGTGTATGAGGAGGCTCTTGGCCCTCATATGACTGCTGAACTGGGGCGGGGGACTGATATGTAGGGACACTCCACTCCAGAAGAGTGGGATGGAAGGGAGAGGGGGTAGAGGGTGGAAGGGTGGGACTGGGAGGGGTTGAAAGAGGGCACTGTGATGGAGATGTAACCTGATGTAATAAATAAACATTAAAAAAAATTGCAACGGGTGACCCTGGCAGACCTGTCTCAGGATAAAGGCTTCCTGACTTTGTTAAGGAATGTCTGTCTGTTCTATTCAGAGGCGTGTGCTCATTTTCACCTTTATTCTTTCTTTTTTCTTGTTTGAATTTTTTAGACAAAATCTTCATCCTAGGCTGGCCCCCAACTCCATGCAACCTTCCTGTCTCAACCTCTTAAGTGTTGGGGGTACAGGATTGATTTCATCCTTGACTTCCAATCAGAAGTTCAGAGTACTCTCTGGTTCTCTCCAGCTAACACCATTCCAGCAAGTGGCTGGCTTACTGGAAATGAGAAAGTTAGTGAATACTGAGAGGAACTTGCTAGGAAGATGTTTGGTGAAGGTTTCCTCACTCTTAAGAAAGCGTGCTCACCTTTTGAGAATGGATGCTATTGTCTGGGGGTGATGCCCTACTGCTTTGCAACCTCCTTGCAGACATCAGAGAACCAGAGGTGGTAGCCTGAGGAACATAGTCTTTCTTTCTTTTGGTTTTTTGAGACAGGGTTTCTCTGGGTAGCCCTGGCTGTCCTGGACTCACTTTGTAGACCAGACTGGTGTTGAACGCACAGAGACCTGCCTGCCTCTGCCTCCCAAGTGCTGGGATTAAAGGCATGTGCCACCACGCCCGGCTGAGGAACAATTCTTCCTGGGGATAGAAGCTTGAGAAAGTGAGATAAGCTTAGGATATCGTAGATCCATTAACCCATCCTAACCAGAAACTTCACTGAAGAGCCAATGCAATAGGTTTAAACCAGGTGAATTGGATTTTTCCATTACTAGCAGATGTCAGAACTTTAAACCCATAAAAAACAAATCAGTTAGGACACTGTTAAAATAACAGAAACTGCAACTCATTCTGTGAACCTGTTAGTCATTGCTGTGTAACAAGCCACTACCCATGCAGGAGGTGTTTAAGCAGCAGGGAGCCTGCACGGACCAGGGCTCCCAGGCTTGGCAGGTTGTTCTCCCCTCCCTGGTGCTGGCTGGGAATCTCCAAGCTACTACACTCTTCTGGAGACTCTGCCAAGGTAGGAATGTCCCCATAGCTCAGGTCACATGTGCATTGGGGTGGGGAACTGGGGGTTGGGGAACCAGGTTATCCCTCTTCAAATGGCTTCTTCCAACTCATTGGTTTAGTCTGAGCTTCTTCACACAGTGGACACTACAGAGCCACTGAAGGCTGAGTTTGGAGGCCCCAGAGCAGTCCCTCCGCCACACTCTTCTGGAGGAAGTGAAGTCATATGCCTTCTGTCTCCCTCCAGGAGGAGCACTTTTACGCCATATTTCCATGACATACCTCAGGTCACCACAGCTGCTCTGCCCCAAGACAGCAGGCCACATCCAACAGGAGGACATTTTATCTTCCGTGCCTCCTACAGTCCCTTCCCACTCCCTGACTGTTTTGTCTGCACTTTTCTGCAGAATAAGATCTTGTTTGATCATCTTTTTTGGTGATCAAATCAGCAAACTTGGTAAATTTCCCCTCCCCTCCACAGTCTCAATTTCCTTTAGTTCCAGCTGATGGCTTCTTCCCTCAACACTTTAGTCACTGAGGTTTAGTGGCATCTGTGAGTACCATGTACTGGTTTGCTCAACATAACTTGTCTAACCCTTATATATTATGATCATTTGGGGAAGTTTTGTTTTTTTTTTTTTAAATAGTCCTTGCCCAAGACTACTCTGCCCCAAGCATTGTGAAGCAGTGCTTTTTAAAGCTGGCAGTTATATCATGCTGGGCTCTGAGCAGGTGAGAAAGTCGTTTCTGGGAATGGGTACAGTCATCGATCTTCAGTTCTTTGGCACAGCTAGGGACCTTGTATGTACAGGTGCTTGACAAATTGTGAAAGGATTAAATTACACATAGACTGCCATTTCAGCCAGTGAGCATCAGCAGGAAGAACAAAGGGAGGTCATGAAGCATTGCCAATGAAAAGAAAAGCTTATAGTCCACAGTAAGTCATCCAGGACGGGCTCCTGTGACTGGCAGCACTGTGGAGTAAGGTCTCAGACTCAGGACGTCCTTGAGATTATTCTAGCAGACAGGTTCTGCAACACTTCCCTGGAATGTACCTAGGAGCTATTTGTGGGAGAATACTAGAGTTTATTCATTTATTCTGAGACAGGGTTCACCGTGTAGTCCAGGGTCTTGGTTAGAGTTTCCACAGCTATGATTAAACCCTTTGACCAAAGGCAGCTTGTGGAGGAAAGGGCTTATTCTCTTAGAACTCTCAGGTCCAACTCCATCCCTGAGGGAAGTCAGGGAGGGAATCTGCAGGCAGGAACTGAAACAGAGGCCATGGAGGAACATCGCTTACTGACTTGCCTTTCATACCTTGCTCAGCCTGCTTTCTTGTACCACACAATATGGCCTACTCAGACATGGCACTGCCCTGTGGACTGGGCCCTCCCACATCAATCATCAATCAAGAAAATGCCCCACAGACTTGGCCTGCAGGCCAATTTCTCAGTTAGATTTTCTCTTCTCAGGTACCTTTAGATCTGTGCCAAATTGGCAAAAACAAACAAACCCCACCACCAACAACAAAAAGTCTAGCACACCCAGGCTAGCCCTAAATTCACGATCTACCTGCCTCTGTCTCTCAAGTGCTGGGATTGAAAGTGTGCACCACAGCTGGCCATGAGGTTTTATAGTTTAACAAAGAAAAGAAAGTCATAAATACAGGCAAGTTTAAAACACTTTGGTGGGCACATCAGAGAACCGGTTATAGCAAGATGGGAGAGCTTTTCTATGGGCCTCATATGCTTTCTGGTAAAATACTTTAGGGGTTGGGGAAGCTAGTGGTCTGCTAGGTCAATAGATTCCAAACAGTTTTTCTATTAGTCACAAGCTGGGACTTCTGACACAGAGGTGACCAAGGAGTGGCTATTCAGGGGACTAAAGCTAGCTCAAGAACTTCCTTTGGGCCCCCAACATTCCAACCTCCCCCCATCACTGTTGTTCTAATCAGCCAATCTCTGCAGGCGAAGCCCCTTTCCAAGAATTATTCTTAATGGGTCTCTGAGTTTTGTCTCCCCTGCACCCCAGTACTTTCCTTCCTTCAAGTTCTTCAGTCAGAGAGAGTTCCAGGACCAGAGGGGCCCTGGTGCCTCCTGAGGCTCTGTTTACCTAAGTGGTTACCTGTCCCCCAAGTGAGACTTGTAGTGGTTAGTTTGCTTCTCAACATCTTAGTTCTCTCTTATTTTTCAGAAACTATGTAAAGAAAAAATGCTAAGAATTATTTTATTTTTTTGCACTCCCTTATTTTAGTTCTCTAAAGGATCAGTGATTTTAATCCCAGTTTTCTTAAAAAGAAAAAACAAAACCAAGTTCTGTGGTGTGTAAAATTACCAATAAAGTAAATGAAAGTAATTTGTTGTACCCATTTATTTGAACAGTAATTTTAATATAAACTGTTATTGCTTCTCTGACAAAGTAAATAAGTAGTAGGCAATCTGAAATATGAGTTGGACAATCATTAGCAATTTGTCATTATTCAAGGCAATTTGTGTTTTTGCTTGAGCAAGCCTCTTGGATATTATATAACATGGTTTTAAAGAATCTTCTATTTATGGATACTTTCCAGAAAACAAGGAAAATAGTCTGTCTTGCCCCATTGCTCTTATAAATAAGAAGACAAGGGATGGAGAGATGGCTCAGCTGTTAAAGGCTAGGCTCACAACCAAAAATAAATAGGAAGACAAAATGTTTTTTCCCTAAAATATCTTCCATTTATTGTAATTTGTAAAAATATTTTATCAGTTTTAAATGGAAATAACCTAAGCCAAACATGCCAGATATGGTGGTGCACACCTATAATCACAACACTTGGGAGGCTGAGGCAAAAGGATCAAGAATTTAAGGCCAGTATCATCCACAAAGTGAGACTCTATATCAAAAAGATAAAATTTTGATAAAGCCAAAAATATGTTTTAAGAAATTAGAAGCTAGATGTTGCAGTGTCCCCTGTAAGCCCAGCCCTTGGAAGGTAGAGGCAGGAGAACAAGGTCAGTCCTCAGTCATACCAAGTTTAATGCCGTAAGAGAACTCTCTCAAAAACATAAGGACAGGGAAAGGAAGACAGATGGCTCAGTCGGTAAAGAGTTTGTTGCAGAAGCATGGGGACCTGCCTTCAGCTCTCTAGCACCTTCGTGAAAAGCCAGTCTGTGGGCATGTGTCTGCTACTCCAGCACTGGAAAGGCAGAGACAGGCCAATCTTGGGGGCTTGCTTGCCAGAGAGTCTAATAGAAACATTGATCTCCAGGGTTTAACAAGAGACCTGTCTCAAAAAAACAAGGTGGAGAATGGTAGAGGAAGACACCTGGCATCAGATGGCGTTTGCACATGTATTTGTGCATTTACTACAAACACAGGCATGCATGTGTGTGTATGTCTGTGCGCACAGACACTCACACACATATCACACGCACCTTATTGAAGACATTATGCTAAATGGAATAAGAACTATAGGATTTCATTTACATGAGGTGCCAGAGTTACCAAAGTCAGAGCAACAAAGTAGACCATGGTGCCAGGATCTGGGGTGAATGGGCAACTGGTGTTTAGTAAGACCATTTCAGTTGGGAAGGCCTAATGCACTAGAAATAAATGTGATGGCTGTTATGTTGTGTGACTGCTAATGACCCTGAAATTAAGATGTTTACAGGATAAGTTTAATGTTACATAATTTTTATCACACTAAAATCAATTAGTGTCCTAGGATGAGGGATAACTTTATGTGTTAATACTCTATCATTTTGATTTCAATTTCAGAAGACAAAGCTCATGTGCTAGAAAATTCTTTCTGTTTTGGTAAAACACAGTACATATGAACAGGGCTCTATGTGAACATTCTGCACAGGAATGAAGCCTCCACAGATCAAATACTACCTCTCTTTCCCACCCCAATCCACTCCCAATACCTAATAACCAACATTCTTTCAGATCATTTCAATGTCTTTTGGTTTCCATCTAGGAAAGAACACAGGGCTCTTGTCTTGTGCTCTGACTTCAACCATCTTCCTCCAAGTGGAAGGGTCTAATTCCTTG
Source organism: Lophiomys imhausi (assembly GCA_907164525.1). NCBI lineage: Eukaryota > Metazoa > Chordata > Mammalia > Rodentia > Muridae > Lophiomys > Lophiomys imhausi. The sequence goes on along the minus strand of CAJQZJ010033015.1, from coordinate 8,084,258 downwards.
TACCTGATGACACTCATTGTGTGTATGTGTACTGCATTTTCTTTATCCTTTCATCTGTGGATTGGCTATGGGTCTTATCTCTCAGCCATTGGGAATTTTGTTCATTCTCAAAGCCAAACCAGCAGGAGACAATGGTTCTGCCATGAGAATATAGGGAAGAAAACCTGGGACCTTCATAGTTGCATTGACACCAAATCATCTAAGTTGTTCACTGTGTTGGGTTGGATTTAACCTGGATGGGTTTAAGGGGTAAAGAAGTCAGTGCCAGAGGCTTGTCTAGAAGCAGATAGTTTTTACATGCAAACCTGTTATCTCAAGGTTGATACTGGGGGTGGGGAGTGGTCTCTTTTCCAGATGAGGAGACCTAATTTCCCAATCTTATACTAGAAGACAGTCAAGGCAGGGCTCATCCACAGCCACATTGGCTCCTAAGACCAAGACTCCAGTTACATCATGTCTCTCAGTTATGGCCATTCCAGTTCCACCCCCACTCACCAGACCTACTCACCCATGACTTACTGATGTTAATCCAGTCTCTGTCCCAGGGTCAGCCCATGACCTACTGATGTTAATCCAACCTCTGCCCTGGGGTCAGCCCTAGGACATGAAAGAGCTGGACTGGAATCTTCTTTCCAAAGCGTTTAGTCTTTCAGCCTTTCCCTCCAAGCTCATCCTTGTGAAAGGTGTATGGAAGAGAATCACAAATGTTTGTTTTGTTTTGTTTTTGCTTTTTTGAGACAGGATTTCTCTGTGTAATGTGGTAGGTTTAGTGTTAGCATATAATAGCATAGGGAACTTGGAATAAGGCTGGACTTTAAGATAAAAAACTTACTTCTGAAGTGACATGTCCATGGAAACTCACCAATGACCAGGACATCTTTGATCTTAGGGCTAGGAGTAGGGACATGCCCTCTGAGGTGCCCACCCTCTGGAGTTCTGCTGTCATTTCACAGCTCTCTGTGAAAAGCATCTGAATGACATGCCCTGAGGCACCTGCCCACATCTGCTGACTGCCTGTGAATTCATGCCCCTCTGCAAAAAGCTTTTTTGAAAAAGACTGAGCCCAGGGGCATAACTTGAAAAGTGCATAAAAGCTTCTGCTGACAGGTGAAGATATTTAAGGCAGGATTCACATGGACAGAGGGCTCGTTCTCTCCCCTGTTCCTGACTCACTCAGTAACATTTTCCTGAGATTCAAGAGTACTTAGAAGCGGGAGCTCCTCCGGGACTTAATGGCCTTTGCAGGCCATAAGCATCTGAATAGGTAGGTGAGCTGCCTGGGAAACTTTCATATGTTAATTGGTCATAAAACCATGGAGGAAAATTCAAAGACTTTAAGAGACTTTAAAACTGAAAAATTGTATGAAGACCAGCCATCCATCAGGACCCATGCTCAGAAAAAAAATTATCCTTTTGAGAAACCTTAGGTTAATGTTAAATGCTTGTATTATAGGTACTAAGAAGTTTTAGTTGCTAGGTTTCAGAGTAAGGGCTTGGGTTTAGGATTTAGGAATTTTGTAGACAAATGTTAGGTAATTGTTAAGTATTAATAGATATATGTGATAAATAAATTTACTGTTACAGTATAACAGCCCTGGCTGTCCTAGAACTCACTCTGTAGATCAGGCTGGCCTTGAACTCACAGAGATCCACGTGCCTCTGCCTTCTGAGTGGCTCTAGTGCCAGGCAAAAGGACCACGCACCCTTCAACAAATCCCTCAGGACCCTAAGGCCTATTATATGTTGGGGACAGTAGCAGCACCTACCTCTCGGATTGTTCTGAAAAGTGAATGAATGAATTCATCCCAGGCCAAGCCTTTGCTCAAGGCCTAGCCCAGGTGGATACCTACCCAGGCAAGCTCATCACTCTTACTGAGTGTCGCCTTTCTCATGTCCCTGTTGAGGGCAGGTGCTGGTCTCATCTGCCCCACTCTCCAGGTCCAGCACCCCGTATTCTCTCATGAGTGCAGAGGCCTGCTGTTGACCCACATGTGTGTGGGGGACTCAGTACAGAGAGGCAGCTTGTCAATGTCACTACTCAGGTCCATTTCCCCAACGGACCATGGGTCTTTGATGTCCATTGAGTGCTGACCCTCATCTTGTATCCCTTCCCTTTGTGCTGGCCCCTGCACTTGGAGGCAGAGGTGTGGCTCAGGGGCAGGTAGGATCCCAGCTGCCATCTGTGCTTTTCCTTCAGTACTCAGATTGTGATTCCAAAAGAAACTGGGTCAAGGCAGCAATAGAGCATCAGGGAAGGAAAACAGCATTTGAATAGAGATCTGGCCTCCTCTTACTCTTGCTTGAGCCTTTGAATGAATGGCTCAGGGTCCGGGGAAAGCCACTGGATAAAACAGTAAGTTAGAACCAGTTTCAGTTCAAAGTCCTTGCAGGAGAGGGTGACCCAGCATCCCACATTTCAGGTTCCTTTTCAACATTAAAAGATATCATGGACTGGTGTTGGATTGGCACATGGAGACCCATGGGTCTGTGCATTGGAAGCCAAAAGGCCATCACGGTGATACAAAACAAGCCAGGCTCATAAAGACAGCATCACACAAGTTCTCTCACTTGGAGTATAGGGGGGAAATACAAAAGGTCACCCAGAAGTAGAGGGGGAACCACTACAGACATGTGAGGGGATATAGTAGTGGGGACAAGAAAGGGTAGTTGGAGTGTGAACACCACCAAAGCAAGATACACATGTGTGTGATATGTCAGTGAAACACAGTAGTAAGAACAATGGATGTTCATTGATAATTGCAAAACAGAGCAAATTATTTCTTTCAGTCACTCATTGCTAAGAACCCTGGTTCCCGTTTCCTGGTTCTGCTGGCCTTTCTGGATATTTTCCAGGGGGCATCCACAGCAGTCATGGCATTCAACATAATCTGGAGACAGGTCACTGGAGTAGACAGTTGCAGGCTCTGGAGCTGTGGTGCTGGAGTGAAACTGAGTGTTTCACTCTCATTGGTTGTCACCTTGGGCAGCTATAGTGCTCCTCCCAACCCTGATGTGATGGGGACAGTAACATCCTTGGTCCTGGGATTGTCATGGGCTTGCATGATTGAAGTATGTGAGGCTCCCGAAACTTGGCCTCTGTAAGTGTTTGCTATTGTTTCATTTTATTTTTTTGATTGTGGACAGTATTGTTTCTTAGTTCATTATTTTCTCCTCATCTGGGGAAAGGATACTTTAAGAGAGGTGTTATTCTTAATCTCCTGTCTCCTCAGAGCATGATTCATGGCAGAGGGCTCTGCTACAGTGCAGTGTCGTGGTGTCTGTGGCTACTAGCACTACCCCCAAAGAAACAAACCTATCTGTGTGTCTTGGATCCTCACCAGAGATGCAACTTAGAGGATTCTACTGCTTAGACAGTGTTCCATGCAGCCCATATTCTTTCCAAGAGACATTTGAATCCCATTGTTGATCTGACTGAAGCTGGATTACCCCTTTGACTCATCACTGTAAACTAATGACACCATACCCCACCCTCTACCTTATCATCCTCCAAATCCAGGAAGTGATTCCTGCTCTCCTCATGACATAGGCAATAGGATTCAGGGTTATAGCTCTTTCCTATGACCTAGAGAAAGCACAAGTATTTATCTATTAAGATCATATTTAGGACCTGCCCCTAGAGGCACTGCAGATGTGGCTGCTGTGTCACATGTGCATCAATAGGTGGCAGAGAGGAGAGAGGCTATGTCTATATGCAGTGTTCTGACCTATAAACATCTGAATGAATAGCAGCCTAACATTCTTGGGGGGCGGGTGAGGAGCAAGCCAGATATCAACACAACTTTGGTGTCATAGGGCCCAGAAGTGGAGCTAGCATGTAATGACCACTAGTCCAGCACCAGGAAAGCACCAGATGGGCTCCCAGGACAAGAATCAAGACAGAGTCCAGGGGAAATCTGCTTGGCCCTGCATGAGAGGGTTGTGGGTGAGCCAGCCCCAAGAGTGTGAGTTTGAGAGAGCCAACCCTGCCTTTTGTGTGTTTTGTGATGGTTTTGGCAATGGAGAGATCCCTTCCCTTTGGCCCTCACCACCAGTGGCAGACAGGAGATCTGGCCCCGATTAGGGGTCACAAGAGCAGGAGAGCTGTCCTTGCCCCTCACATGCTATAGCACTCTGAAGAGCAGGCCCTGCACCTTTCCTGGGCAGCACACTACAGCTGGCCCTGGATATGGAGGTTGTGTGTGAGACAGGCCTGAGGGAGTGAGTATGAGAGAACCTTCTGTCTGCTTTGTGGTGTTGGTGAGGGAAAGATCCTCTTTACTCTCTTGCCCTTGCCACAGGTAGCAGGTGGGAGGATTGGCCCTGATGGAGTCATGAAAGCAGGAGAGCTGATCCTTACCTGCTCTAGCACTCAGGACTGCAGGCCCTGTAAAGGGAGTTGCAGGCCCAGAAACAGGGCATTGAGTTGGCCCACCCTCATGGATGAACTACTGGAGTGAATGAAGAGGCCAGCTCCACAGACCCAAAACTACAGAATCTCCATGATACTGGATGATAACAACATATTTGAGAGGAGTCCCAGTGAGGTTCCAGTATTAACAAAGTAGCAGAAGTCAGAGGCCTCATACCAGACCAAGGAGTCATTATAATGAACATTTGCAAGCAAAAATGTATGGACAAAAGGGAATATTGTGGGACACATTGAGACACACTACAGCTTCCACAATGAATTTTTTTTATGTGGGGGAGGTTGCAAGGGTGGAGGGTGGGTCTGAGGGGAGGTAGGAGATGAGAGGGAACAAGGTACATGTGAAATTGACAAAGTAAAAAACAATAAAAGGGAAAAAAATCATAGTTAGGGGCAACACTTGATATAGCTGGAGAGAGTCAAGATATTGAACAAACAGAACAGCATCAGAGGATGTCCTATTGGACAAACCAAGGTGTCCTGCTATGTCACTCTGAATACAGAAGTTGAATCAAGAGCAAAATAAGGAAATCAAAGGATTATAAATACTTAAGCTTAATCTTAATATGCTAAGTGAATAAAATGGTAAAGGAAGGAAAACAAACAAAAAACAAAAACCCGGAAGAATGATGGGTGTGCCAAAAAATAGGATGGAATAGGCTGAAATTGGGTGGGGTATTTTGAGACAAGACAGAAAAGAGTGAAATGGAACTTACTGTTAACTGAAATCGAGATTGAAGGGTCATGGTAACTAATCAAAGCAGGGAACAGGTCACAGCTGTGACTAACTGGGATCCACAAGAGGGCTGATTTGATGGGTAGCCAGGCAAACAGAATGCCTCCATTTTGATATTTTAGGCCTTTATGACCAGCCAGATGTGCAAGATATGCCTTGCTAAATCATGCTAAGATTTTGAGGACAGGAGATCCCCACTAGACTTTGCAATAGTCTGAGGAGGAAGAAAGAGAAGGCATTTTGAAGAAAGTAAGGATGTGGGAAGCCGTGCATGTTAAGCTGTGTCTCTGCAGCTGGCAACATCGATGGGGATTAGTCAAGCAAGGGAATTCAACTGAGGCTTCTCAGCAGTCAGTTAGATGCTAGTCAATGGCATTGTTTTCCTTTAAGTGTTACTGCTAACTTAATAAATTCTCATAACTGTATCATTAACGCTGCTTAGACTACCATCCAGTGTGTATTAAGTGATTGCGTGTTCCCTGTTTTACAGACTGTATTTGACTTAACAACTTATTATCATTAAGCAACCTGGGGAAAGTCTTTGTAGATAGTTTTTGCTGTGATGTGGTTCTTGAATGTCCCTCACAAGCTCATGGACTGAAGGCTTTATTTCCAAAACAGCAACAGCCAAAATGGTGCCTTTGGGAAGTGATTGGATCATGAGGGATCTGACTTTATCAATGAATTACTCCATGTAAAGATGCATAACTAAACGGGACCTTGGGGGTTGTAGAGATATTGGGAAACAGGACTTAATAGGAGGAAGTAGGGCATAATGACCTGCCATTGGAGGGAATATTTTGTTTCTCTCTGTTCTTGCTGGCTACCCCAATGTAAGCAGCCTCCTTCACCACACATTCCCCAGTGACCACAGACTGACACCTCTAAAACTGTACACCAAAATAAATCTCTCCTGCTTTTTAAGATTTTTATCTGATGTTTTACAACAATAAATGCTAACACTATTCCTAAAGGCAAAGTGTGTGATTTGTGCCTCCTGTTGTCCTGGTTGACATTAGCAGTCAACTTGACCCAGCCTACAATCTCCTGGAGTGGGGGAAAGACCCTCAGCTGAGGTTGTCTTGATTACTTTGGTCTGTGGGCATGTCTGTGACTTTAACTTGATGTAGGAGAGCCCAGCCCATGGAAGGCAGCACCATTCCCTGGTAGGTGGTCTTGGGCAGCATAAGGAAGGTAGCTAAGCCAGCCAGCCAGCAAGCAGTGTTCCTCCATTGTTTCTGTCCTGCTTTCCCTCACTGAAAGACTGACCTGGGAGTGTAAACCAAAGAAACCATTTGCTTTTCTAAGTTGCTTTTGGCCAGTGTGTTAATCATAGAAACAAAATGAAGCTTGAACAGGACAACTGTTGCAACAGCTATCTGCCACACTTGCTCATCACACTCGCCCATAGTCCCTGCCTCAGAAGGTAGGACAAATCAGCTCACACCCCAGTCACTGCCATCCATTGTCATGATTACCACCACATCTTTAGCTGCTTGGTTGCCTTGGTCACCAGGTACCTGCTGGCCTTGGAGACTTGGATCTGGCAGCTGGTTTTAACTTTGACTGGCAGATGTTTGTCCTGGGATTATGGCTGGGATCTCAGCCACCCTGTAATAATTACCTTCATGTACTTACTACAGGGCCCCACAACCTGCATTTGTGTAATGGGTAAATAGTTGCTGAGCCCACTCTGGTTTTGTTCCCTGATGGCTTGAAACAATCTACAATCTCTCTCTCTCTCCCTTTCTCTCTCTCTCTCTCTCTCTCTCTCCCTCTCTCTCTCTCTCTCTCTCTCACATATGCATACACACACCTCTTTTTTCCCTTCTTTCCCCAACTCCCTCCTTCAGTCCTCCCATCCTCTTTCCTCCCCAGCTTCTCTTCCCTCTCCTCCCTCCCTCCTTTCCTTTCCTTTTTCTTTCCTTTTTATTGAGACAGAGTCTCACACTGTAGCCCAGGTTGGCCTGTACTTCATGTTGCCTGGGCTAGTCTCAAATTCACAGCAATCCCTATGTCTCAACCTTTGGGTGCTGGGATTATAGGCATGGGTGGACCATCATGCCTACCTTCTTCCCCCCTTTCTTCCACATTGAAAAGTTGTCAGTTAAGCACAAGGTAAGGACTCTTCTCAAGAGTGTCTGGTGACTAGAGGTGATGTGCTGAGATTCTGGCTGGGAGGACAGGGTGGCCCAGGAGCCAGGCAGGGCAAGGGTTTGCCCAAGTCTGCACAGCACAGAAAAAAAATACAGGAAAACTGGCTTCCAGGCTAGGGCTGCAGACCTGTGGCCTTTGTAATGGAATGGAAGGAAACTCAATTTTCTTTGTGTCTAGTCACTGCTGTCTCGACATACCCCACTGTCACCTGAGCCCAAGACGCCTGATGATCGGGCCAACACTGTTGTACCCCATAGCAACAGCAGTGGAGGCTTTGGAAACTGTAGTTCATGTCCTGATATTTCTCTTGTCGTGCAACCTGTCCAGGCCACAGACAATGGCTAATGCATTATTAACTTATTGGGAGGCAGCACGACACAGGTGGCCTGTTGGCTCACGGTCATACATTAATAATAAGCATCCTTATTCTTTTGTTGCTCACTCACATGTTGATGATATAAGTTTGGTTTTTTTTCCTGGAAAATTTGTGAGTATGCTGAAGTAAACTTTCAACAGGATTCCTTAAGTTCAAACCAACTTAACACCAAGTGAAGGCACTTTAAAGTTTCTATCCAGAAAGCCCAGGCATGAGGGTCACTATAATAATAATATGCAAATTCAAACATCATACTGTCATATAAACAAAAACCAAAGGCAGGTCTAGCTGGAGTTCCACTTTAATTAAAAATATGTAATGATGAAAGGACCCTACAGAGCAGACTGAAGATTATAGGCAGGTCATAAACCAAAGAAATGCACTTCAGTGGCAAGTTTGACACAATTCATAAAGATGGTAGAAGTGGAAAAGCTTTTCAATTTTTAAAAAAACATTGTAGAATGCAAAATATTTTAGGGCCAGACACCAGTGAGTAGCAGTATCTAATCCACTCTTCTATCCATGCCACAGATGGGTGGCTTGCACCCGCCCATGCAGACTGTGCCAGGACAGGGCTTGGGTAAAGGCAGAAGCTGGCCTGGGCCTGTTGAGTATCCAGGAGGTGAATAGTGAGTTTCACTTTCAACAAACCCACAGCCAACTTCAGAGACAGGGAGACCATGCAGGGAATTGAAGCTGTCCCCCACTCATGGGAAGGTTGTATGCAGATTGGAGAGCCCAGTACTGGCTCTAAGGAGAGAGATTCACAAACTGAGATCTGAGAGAGTTAATTAAGTTAAGTATAAGCCACTTAGGTAAGAAAGGATGGGTAATAAATTGGGAAATTTATCATATTTGTAGAGGAGTAGGAATGACTTAGAACTTTACAAATACACTTGCCCCAATAAAAATACAAGTATGGCTAGACAGAGGCAGGTGGATCTCTATGATTTCAAGGCTAGACTAGTATACAAAGTGAGTCCAGTATGACCAGGGACACACAGAGAAACCCTGTCTTGAAAAACCAAAAAAACAAACCAAAACACCCCCCCAAAACAAAAACCAAATATGGGCTTGGAGAGTTGTTTTTTCCTTCAAGATTTACTTTTATGTATATGAGTGTTTAGCCTGCATATAAATCTGTACACCGTGCATGTTGCAGTGTTCTCAGAGGCCAGAAGGGGGTACTGGAGCATCTGGAACTGGAGTTACAGGTGGCTGGGAGTTGCCTTGTGGGTTCTAGGAACTAAACCTTGTAGAGGAATTTTAATCCAGCAACATGGCTGCTCTGATCACATCCAAAGACCTTCTAGGTCTGTGTGATTCACCTGGAATACAGACATGTCCTTTAATACCAAGCAATGGAGGTAAAGTTAGTTTGTGGAAGGAAGTGCCCATGTTTGAAGGTGATGTCTAATTGTGAAGCAAAGAGATGAATCAGAGAATGATTTGACAGAATAGGATATGCCTAACTTTCATGAGAACAGAGAAAAAAGAGAGGTGACTTAAGAGAGAAGGAGAGAGGAGTAAGTTTTACCAGGAGAGTTTACAGAGAGAGGTTGAAGAGAGAATGAGCCAGAGAATGAGAAGGAGCCAGAAGATTAAAACAAGATTGTTCTAATCTTGAGGCCAAGCAGAGCAATTCATTCAGAGGCCAAGAGAGAAGCCAGATTGAATCAGTCATCTTGGAGAGGAGTTTGAGCCAGAACAGCTGAGTCAAACCAGCCAGCCAGAGTTCAGAAAGAATAAGAAAGGGTGAACTGTGATGTTTTGGCCTTTTACTACTAACTGTCATGAACTGTTTAGGATAATTAAGAAATGCAAAGTAATGGTTATGCAAGCCAGTCATTCTGTTAGGTACTATGACAGCCTATTATAGTTACTTGCTAAGCTAATCAGAAATAAACCTGCTAAGAGACAAGCAGCATCTGCTTACCCTAATATAAGAGATAGATAGGGCCTCTTCAAAAACCTCAAGAGATCTGCAGAATATGGCATTCAAAGATGTTTTCGTAACTTTAGATTTTTTTTTATATCAAGACATATCAACCCCTGACAGCACCCCCTATTCTCCTCCAAGTAGAAGATGAGCATCGAAGAATCTCCAGTGGGAGATGATTGAGTTAGTCGAAAGCCTATCTCTTGGTAGGAAAAGCCCCTTGCTCCAACTGTAGACAGAATGCTGTCCAAAAAGGACAAAACCTAGAAGCAGGTAAGTCGACAGCCTAGCTCTGCCAAGACAGGGTAGGTAAGTCCTTCATAACCCCTGCTCTACAATCAATGTCTGTCAGAGAAGCGGGGCCAAACGACTGAAGAGCGATGCTGTAATGTATGGAGAGAAAATAGGAACTGTCCAGGCAGCCACTGGTATGTCATTTCTTAGTCTGGGAAGCTGCAGACCCTGTACTTCCTATAAAATCAGATATATTTATCCCTCTCAGGTCTCTGAGGTGATTGAAGAACAGATAGCTAGAGTTTCATAATTAAATTTTGAGTTGTTTAGGAGTCAAGAGAGTGTTATAGATCTAAGAAGATGCTTTTAAAATTGTGTTGCAAGTTAGTATGAATGTTGAGTCAGATATAGAACTTTAAACTCATGGAGATGTTTAGATAGTAGAATGTTAAAGTCAGGTACCAAATACATATGGACTGGTCATTGGGAATGTACGTTAAGCCATATAACCCTCATAACTGTGGCCTAATTACCTCTGTTGTACTGTATTGTATTTATTATTATAAGAGAAAGAACCATTTGTTGGACTGAAAGGAGAAACTGTAGGGGGAAATAAGATATACCTTAAACTTAAAAGAAAAAAAAAGGGAAGAGGATGGGGGGTTGAGGGTGGGAGGGTGGGACTGGAGGGAGAATAGGGAGGGGACTGAGATTGAGATGTAACTTGAAGAAATAAAAAATAAAGGAAAAAAAAAGAAAGGGTGAACTTATTCAGCAGTAAGTCTCAGAGACTGAAAACATTCTAGACCTAGAACAGATTATATGGAGGCTGGAAGCTTCCAGGACTAAGCCTAGGTTAACAGACTGAGGCAGCCGAGTCTTGGAGACTCTGGTGAATAAAAGATACTTTTACATCTTAAAAGTTACATTTCAGAACCTAGGTCCTCTGCAAGAGCAACAACTGCTCTTAACCACCAAGTCATCTCTCCAGCCCCTTCAAATACAAGTAAGTTTAAGTATGGACTAGTGAGTGTTGTCTTTATTGGTAAACATTGAAATCTTTCAATGTTAGCTGGGCATGGTGGCACACACCTTTAATCCCAGCACTCAGGAGACAGAGGCAGGTGGGCCTCTGCGAGATTATGATCAACCTAGTCTATGTAGCAAGTTTCAGGCCATCCAGGACTGCAGAGTGAGACCCTATCTCCAGTAGTAGTAGTAGTAGTAGTAGTAGTAGTAGTAGTAGTAGTAGTAATATTCCAATGTTAATGGATTGATTTTTGTAGAAGAAAATTGTAAATTTTCAAACATAAAAATTGGCCAGGTGTAGTAGTATGCACCTTTAATCTCAGTATTTGGGATGCTAAGGCAGCTGGGTGTCTGGAAGTTCCAGGCCACCCTGGTCTACATAGTAAGAGTTAGCCCAACCAAGGTTAAATTGTGAGGCTCTGTTTCAAAATATATATATATATATTTAATTGTACCACTAGTGCTGGAGAAACAGCTTAGCAGTTAAGGGCACTGGTTGGTTGCTTTTGCAGAGAATCCAGATTTGATTCCTAGTGCCCACATGGCAGCTCAGAACCATCTGTAACTTCAGTCTTAGAGGCTCTGATGCTCTCTCTCCTGGCCTCTGCAGGCACCAGACACATCGGTGGTGCACATACATACATGCAGACAAAACACACACACACACACACACACACACACACACACACACACACACA
>CAJQZJ010033015.1:8014130-8072263 GCA_907164525.1 Lophiomys imhausi | reverse complement strand
TGTGTGTGTGTGTGTGTGTGTGTGTGTGTGTGTGTGTGTGTGTGTTTGCCATGTGTGTGCCTGATGCCCACGGAGGTCAGATTCCCTATACTGGAGTTAGAGACAGTTGTGAGCTGCTATGAGGATACTGGGACTAGAACCTGGGTCGTATGCAAGAACAACAAATGTTCTTAACCACTGAACCAACTCTACTGCCCATTAAAAAACAAAACAAAACAAAACAATCCCCCTCCCAAAAACTGCATTCGCTGTACCCTGCCTGCAGCACTCCAGTGGGGGCTCTTCTTAAGAAATTTCAAACACAAATGCACTTCTAATCTGGGACTGTAACACCCTACTCCATAGCTGGAGTTCACTATCATTTACTACGATGGTGAATAAAATTGTCAAAAATTATGCTGGGTTTGTTTGTTTAGTTGTGTGATATGGTGTGTGTTTGTGCAGGTACTGGAGTTGGACCTTGGGCCCTCTGCATGCTAGACAAACATTCCACCACTGAGCTATAAGCCAAGTTTTGTTTTGTTTTTTCCTTTTTTTGAGGCATGATATCACTAAGTTGACCAAGTTCAACTGGAATGCACTTGTAGCTCAGGAAGGCTTTGAACTCCTGAGTATCTTGGATTACAAACCAGTTCTACCAGGTTCAGGTTCACTTGTAATTTTAGAAGGAAAGTGTTGAAGTGTTGAATCTTTTACTGGGACACATGGGGCTAACTTATGCTGCAATGCACCACGGGCCTTTTGTGTGCCTGTTGAGGTGGCAGTGCTGTTTTGCCTTTGATTCTGAGATTGTGTGTTTTTAAATGTTCAACCATCTTTGCATTCTTGAGATATCCCACCAGCTCAGGGTTGTATGGTCCTTTTGTATGTTCCTGGGTTGGGTTTGCTGTTTTTTGTTCTAGTAAAATGGGATGATTTGTATAAACAACTGAGAGGAGTTTGTGTTCACACAAATTAAAGTGGTTTTCAATCAGTGGTTTTCTTCCCCTTGTACACAAGTCTTTGCCTAGTTCAGGATGAAGCTGACCTCATAGAAGGAGTTGGGCTGAGTGCATGAAGGTTTGATTTTAATTCTTTACGCTTTGTTGGATTCACCAGTGAAACCATGGGCCTGGGTTTCTTTGCAGAGAAGGTTCAGTAGTGAAGTGAGTAAATCGCTTGTTGGTTATAGTTTACACAGATTTCCTATCTCTTTTTGAGTTCCTTTTAGGAGTTTCTGTTTTTCTAGGGTTTGGCCATTTCATCCAATTTATCTTCCTGCTTCACTTTGTTCCCATGGGGTGGGAATTCAAGATGGCCACCAGTTCTCAGCTCAGTCTTCTCTCTCATCTCCTCTCTACCTGAGACTGGGCTGATCCGAGTGGCTCAGCTCTTCTCCCCAGAGCCCTGATCTCTAGACTGTGTGCCAGCCCCATAGGCATCAGGCTCTGCCACATCACGCCTCCTTAGAGTTCTCAGTTCAGGCCTGAGGGCCACTTTAGGAGTCCCTTGTTCTTGCGTCATTAGCTGTCCCTCTCCTAACATCTGTTGTTCAGATGGATGCATGGTGCAGGTGGGCTCCTAGCAGCTGGTCAGTATTTCTACCTGTCTATACCTTGGGTGCAGGAATTCCTTTGCCTTGTCTCTTTGTTGCCATGTAGATTTTTGAGGCAAATTACTTCACTTTTCACATCAGTTTTCAGTCAAATGTGATGTGTGAAAATGAGATGGCTCTAAGAAATATCTATCTCATGGCAGGTGGCATGGCTCAGTTGGCAGAGTGCCTGCCTAGCACACACAAAGCCATAGCTGACCACCAGCACCATATAAACCTTACATGTAGTACATGCTTGTAATGGGAGGTAAAGGTATGAGGACCAGAAAATTGTGGTCCTTCCATGCTATGTTCAAGGCCAGCCTGGGATATATAAGACCTCGTCTCAAAATAAACACCGAGCACACACAATACAACTTTACTGTGTTCTCCTCTGATCTGAAAGTGTTTCAGTGGCAAGACTGCCCAATTAAACTCTCTTCTTAATTTATAAATTATATTTCAACTAAGGTGCTTTTGAAACAACCAAAAAGAAAAATGCATATAGGTACAAAATATGTTTGAATTTTAAAGAGCATCACAATCAGGAAAACACTAAAAACTATGAACTGTACTACCCCAACTAGCACTCAGGTGTTTTTTCTGGAATTATTTCTGAGAAAACATTAATCACCATATCTGTGAGCCACCATATCTGTCATTCTCTGTCTCTGTCTCTTTCTCTCTCTCTCATTCTTTTATCAGAGACTCACTCTATAATCATGGTTGGAAAAGTAGAGATCAAAGTTTTAAATTGAAACTGTAAATATTTCACCCTGACGAATTAATATGTATGAGTCGGTTATACATGAATTGGACAGGCTAGTGGCTCCCTGTCTGGTCTAGCATACACTGAGCAACGGGCAGCTACGATAAATTGGTCTAATGGTTGCTCAGGAACCAAAGGCCACATCTTAGTCTTCATTATAAGAGTGTTGATCAGACCCAGTTCTGTGTCTTATGGCTCCAGCCTCAGATAGGATACAAATGGTGAAATTACTGTTCCAAAAGAGCCCCACTGCACAAATAACTCTTATTAACTAAAACCATATACAAAGCAATTTTGTCTTTGTTGGAATAAAGGGAAGAAATAATCAGTTTTCCTTGGTCAGCTTTCTTTGTAAACACTTTTCTTTTCTTTTTTTTTTTGAGACAAGGAGTCTTGCTCTGTAGCCTAAGCTTGCCTGGGACTCAGCCCAGAGTGGTGCCTAAGTGTTGAGTTTACAGATATGAGCCACCGTATCTGTCATTCTCTCTCTCTCTCTCTCTCTCTCTCTCTCTCTCTCTCTCTCTCTCATTCTTTTAGCAGTCTCACTCTATGATCATGGCTGGCCTAGAACTCACTGTGTAGACTAGGCTGGCCTCAGCCTCCCAAGTCTTGGAATTAGAGATGTGAGCAAACACATGTATCTTACTGAATCCTTCCTTCCTTCCTTCTTTCCTTTCTTCCTTCCTTCCTTCCTTCCTTCCTTTTGGCAGGGTCTCACTATGTAGATCTGGGTGGTTTGAATTCATATGTAGACCAGGCTGGCCTCCAGCCTACAGTGATCCTCCCACCTCAATGCCCCAAGTGTAATCACAGGTGTGCACCTTCATCCTGCTTTGGTCAGTTTTCTTGAAATACTAATGATAACTTTCTTGATCTCAATTTACCACTATCTGCCCTTCTAGGAAACCAAGAGAAGCTTTTTTTTTTTAAGATTTAAATAAATCTTTCTACTTTCTACTCTTAGTGCTTTGCCTGGATGTATGTGTGCACACAATAAGCAAGCTTGGTACCTACAGAGTTCAGAAGAAAGTGGAGTTATAGATGGTATTGAGTCACCGTGTGGGTACTAGGAAATCGAACCCAGGTCCTCTGCAAAAACAAAAAGTGCTTTTAACTGCTGAGCCATCTCTCCAGCTCTTGTTCCCCAGGAGAGGGAATGGCAGGGACCAGAAGCACCAAAGGTTAACTGCGAGGAAGCCTCTCTCTGAGGGAGAGGAGGAATTCCAGGAGGGAGCTGCATAAGCTGGTAGAAGGTTAGGCAGCCTGGTAGGCCTCATAGGCCCTGGGAGGAAAGTAGGAACTCAAAGTTAGAGGCCACGGTGGTTGTAAACATTGGGCTACAGAGTTCAGACCACGCAGGCTCAGTCTGAGACCTTTCTGGGGTGTGGCTTTCACATGCAGCTACAGTTAGCACCACCCTAACTGGCTTACACCTGGGAGGGATGGCTCTTTGGTAGTGGGAAGCTCTGAAATAGCTCCAATTTCAATTGACTGGACAAGCTTGCGCACTGCCTTCCTCAAGGTCCCGCCCTCTGCACAGCTGACAGTCCAATCACGGTTCCACCCTCCTCAGGCCCTGCCCACCAAGGCTCTTTCTCTCTGTGCAACCCTGTTCTGCTGAATTCCCACCCATCCCATCCTTGTCAAGGCTCCCTTAGGTCTCGCCCTCCTCCAGCAGTTGGGAGGCAGGTTCTGAAGCCATCAGCATTCCCACCTCCAAGAGGTCTTCTGCCCCACCACGACCTTTATTTATTTTTTATTTTTTTATTTCTTCAAGTTACATCTCAATCGAAGTCCCCTCCCTATTTCCCCCCTCCAGTCCCACCTTCCCACCCTCAACCCCCCATCCTCTTCCCTTTTTTTTTTCTTTTAAGTTTAAGGTATATCTTATTTCCCCCTACAGTTTCCCCTTTCAGTCCAACAAATAGCTCTTTCTCTTATAATAATAAATACAATACAAAACAACAGAGGTAATTAGGCCACAGTTATGAGGGTTATATGGCTTAGCATACATTCCCAATGTCCAGTCCATATGTATTTGGCACCTGACTTTAACATTCTACTATCTAAACATCTCCATGAATTTAAAGTTCTATATCTAACTCAACATTCATACTAACTTGCAACACAATTTTAAAAGCATCTTCTTAGATCTATAACACTCTCTTGATTCCTAAACAACTCAAAATTTAATTATGAGACTCTAGCTATCTATTCTTCAAACACCTCAGAGACCTGAGAGGGATAAATATATCTGATTATATAGGAAGTGCAGGGCCTGCAGCTTCCAAAACTAAGAAATGACATACCAGTGGCTGCCTGGACAGTTCCCCTTTTCTCTCCATACATTACAGCATCGCTCTTCAGTCGTTTGGCCCCGCTTCTCTGACAGACATTGATTGTAGAGCAGGGGTTATGAAGGACTTGCCTACCCTGTCTTGGCAGAGCTAGGCTGTCGACTTACCTGCTTCTAGGTTTTGTCCTTTTTGGACAGCATTCTGTCTACAGTTGGAGCAAGGGGCTTTTCCTACCAAGAGATAGGCTTGCGACTAATTCAATCATCTCCCACTGGAGATTCTTTGATGCTCATCTTCTACTTGGGGTAGAGTAGGGAGTGCTGTCAGGAGTTGATATGTCTTGATATAAAAAAAATCTAAAGTTACGAAAACATCTTTGAATGCCATATTCTGCAGATCTCTTGAGGTTTTTGAAGAGGCCCTATCTATCTCTTATATTAGGGTAAGCAGATGTTGCTTGTCTCTTAGCAGCTTTATTTCTGATTAGCTTAGAAAATAACTATAATAGGCTGTCATAGTACCTAACAAAATGACCGGCTTGCATAGCTATTAGTTTGCATTTCTTAATTATCCTAAACAGTTTATGACAATTAGTAGTAAAAGGCTGAAACATCACATTTCATTTTTTTCTTTACCTCCTAACCCTTTCATTCCATTTCTCTGGGGTGGGGTGTCCTTATATAACAGTCCCTCATCTCAGTTGAGAGGTCGTATGAGGGCCAAGAGCCTCCTCATTCATTGGGGGTCCATGAGGCAGTACCATCAGTGAAAAGTGTCTCATTGCCCAGGAGAGAGAACTAAAAAACAAACAAACAAATAAGCAGACAAATAGATAAAAAAGACTAAAAAATAGAAAAAAAATATAAAAAATAAATTAAAAAATAAAAAATAAAAAGTCTATGTCCAAGTTCCCTTTGGTGTGTTAGTTGTAGTATCAATACCTTCTACTATATAGCTAAAATCCTACTATAAGTGAATAGATGCCATATGCATCTTTCTGAGTCTGGGTTAGCTCACTCAGGATGAGCTTTTCTAGTTCCATCCATTTGGCTGCAAATTGCATAATTTCATTGTTCCTGATAGCTGAATAATATTCCATTGTGTAGATGTATGACAGTTTTTTAACCTATTCTTCGGTTGAGGGACATCTGGGTTGTTTCCAGTTTCTAGCTATTACAAATAAGGCTGCTATAAACATAGATGAGGAAACTTCCTTATGATTCCGTGAAGAGGCATTTGGGTGTCTACCCAGAAGTGGTATGGCTGGGTCCTTAGGCAGAGCTATTCCAAGTTTTCTAAGATATCTCCAGACTGACCTCCATAGTGGTTGCACAAGCCTGCACTCCCACCAGCAGTGGAGTAGGATACCCCTTTCTCCACACCCTCGCCAGCATGTGCTGTCATTTGAATTTTTGATCTTAGCCATTCTGACAGGTGTGAGATGGAATCTCAGAGTCGGCTTGATTTGAATTTCTCTGATGATTAAGGATGTTGAGCATTTCTTCAAGTGTCTCTCAGCCATTAGGGATTCCTCCTTTGTTTTTAAAAGAAGACCTTCCTCAGAATCTGTGTGAGAGCCTTCTTTCTCTATTTATTTGTTTGTTTCTCATATATTTATACATTATAATTGTTTGTGCTTCTTAAGTACAGATTGGTAATATGAGTTTGAACATACTATGGAATAATAAAATTAGCCTACTGGGTCCATCACCTCCAATAGTTAGCATTTTGAGTATGGGGTGGTAGTGAGGGCATTTGAAATTCACTCTTGGAAATACTGAAACACAATCCACTGTTATTACCTTTACTTTTCTTTGGTCAGAACTGAGTCCAGGTCATGAAGCTGATGTCATAGCCAGACTGGGTGGTTTGCACAAACAAGGGGACAGTCATGGTGGGAGCAAAAATGAGGAAAAATCAAGAGATGGGTGTGCCTCTGTTTGGGAGGGCAGTATGGACCCTCAGGCTAGCACAGTTGGGATCAGCTCCTGCAGTGTGTGTGGTATGTGGTGTGTGGTGTGTGCTGTATGGTGTGTGTGGTGTGTATGTGTGAGGTGTATATGTGGGGGGGGCAGTGTGGGGTGTGTTGTGTGTGTATGTGTGTATGTGTGCATTGTGTTGTATGTATTGTGTGTGGTATGTGTGTGGTATGTGTATATGTGTCATGTGTGTGTGGTATGTGTGATGTATATGTGTGTGATGTATATGGTGTGTATGCATATGTGTGGTATTTGTGGTATGTGTATGTGTGTGTGCGTGTGTATGTGTATGGTGTGTATGCATGTGTGTGTGGTGTGCGTGTGTGGTGTGCATGAGTGTGTGTGAGTGGTGTGTGTGCTGTTGAGATCTATGCAGTGTCCCTTGTGACTGACATCCTCTGGGGATGAGGAGTTGGGGAAGATGACATGGAGCTTTCAGACAGAAGAGGGTGTAAAACCTACAGAGAGCAGATGTGGAGGCTGAGGTGACTGGACCTGCCCACCCTCCCCCAGCAGAAACAGAACCACCCACTGAAATGACAACTCGCTGCCACCCTCCTCTTCCTGGCATAGGTGTCTGCAGTCACAGTCACACAAAATAGCTGGACAGCACCTGCACCATCCTGCTTCCATGTGTAAAACATGTCCCACACTGAGGAATCCTGTCCCACACGGGTGCAACATCGCCTTCATATTTCTTCTCCCCGTCTTCCCCCACTTCCCCATACAGCTGTATCAACTTTTCACTCTATTTCCTGTACATGACTCTAAACAACTTCCTGCAAAGCCACCTGAGGAAAAACCACTGCCTGGGGAAAGAAGAAGCCTGGAAGGTTAGGCTTTAAAACGTCATTCTTTCAAATTAAAGTTTGAAAACAAAATCAGGAGCATTTGCAAATGTACGGTCTTAAGCTGCTCACAGGTACTGTAAATTATTACCATGTGAGGTTAAGCCACACACAGAGCTGGGTGGTTTCATCTCACTGACACCAGCAAGACAAGAGTAAGGCTGTGTGGTGTGTGGATCCCAGCCACTAATGCACGCTCCAAGAAGCCGTCACTGCTAAAAATACCACGGATGACAGCAAGGCCTGAAGCCTAAGCCCTGTAAGCCAATGGCAGGAATTCAGTGTGGCCTAAAGCTGTCAGTTACAGTGTGGGAAGGAGGCACTGGCATGCTGAGGAGGCTGCACTTTGGAGCACACCCTCATGCTGGCTTAACCTTGTAGCCCCTAGGGTGACAGTTAAGGGACAGACGTACTCTTGTTTTAGCACTGTGAAGTCTCATCACTATGGATGGTTAGAGAAAATGAGGAAGGTAGGTCCCAAGGCCTAAATACAAAGGGGTTCTCAGTCCTGGGCAGACAGACCCCTGGAGTGTGAGGCTTCTCTTTGCCCTCTGCACCACTTGGATACCTGGGCCGTAGGGAGGAATCTGAGTCTGTCTGGGGAGAGCTTTCGAGGACAGTGGAATGAACACAGGTTGACAAGTGTGAGGTCTAGCCGGCCCCATGGAGGACTCTGAGGCCCTTCCTTCCCAGTGAGAAACCTCTGTGAACATCAACAGCCCCAGCTCCCTCATCTATATAATGAGAGGCTTCTACCGACAAGGTCGTGGGATTCTGGGGTGACATCTGGAACTCATACATGCAAAGAGCTTTCCAGAACCCTCAGCCCATTGAAGGCTGGGGTAAGAGCCACCTTGGAAAACCTCACTGTAGAAGCCCAAGGAAGGTGCTTCCTCTTCAGATCTAGCCCTCAGGGACTGTATCTGAGAATCCTGTGACACAGAAAGCTGTGTGGAGAAGCCTGGGAGCTCACTTTCTGCGCCCTGTTGTGGAGAACCAAGAGCTCTGTGTCTAGGTTAGTGTGGATTTGCTTTTCTAGTGGTCCAGGAGCAGCTGGATCCTGAACCCAGCACTGAACTGGAGTGAGGGTGGGGAATGGGTGACCATGGCAAAAATAAGGCCAAGACCCCAAAGCAAGTATTTTTCCTTGGGGGATTCCACTCTCAGCACTAGACAGTGATTGGGCAAGGTGTAGGGACTGGTATTGACTCAGAATACCCAAGACCAAGTTCTCAGCACAAAGAAGATTTATTTGTCCCAGGGGGATAAAGGGCAGGGAATAAGAGACAAAGACAGAGGATAGAGGTCAGGGGAGAAGCAGAAAGGAACAGGGAGTGGGATGAAGATTATTTGTCCTGGAGGTAAGGGACAGAGGACTGCCTCTGGATAGAGAGGACACAGACATGGCCCACAGGCAAATGGCAGCTTATAAAGGTAAAAGGGGACCCTGTGTTAGGATGACATGTTTAATTTTAATTAGGTATGTTAACTAGGTAAGCCAAAGTGGGCTTTTGATTGCTGGACTTCAATACTTTGGTAGCTGGACCTTGGTGGTCAGCCTTAGAGGAGGAAGTGGCCAAAGAAGGAAATAGAACTTGGTGGCCAGCTTTAGGAATGTGATCTAATGGTTTTTAACGAGACAGAGGGAATGGGGGAGAAGGACAAGCCCTGACAGAGCCATGATTGCCATGCTAGGACTGGCCAGAATCCTTCCCAGGAGACCCTCATTCAATAATCATTCATCGCTCAACAGCAAACCACAGACTCCTTAGTCTTAGGAACTGGGATAAAGTGGGTGGTGGCAGAAACCCAAGTGTGACACTTACATAATGCACACCAACGAGTATAACAGTCCTGTTCTCAGGAGTATGGGCAGGCACACCTTTACCTCAAACACAGCCTTACATAAGAACAAGTCAGGCATTTCTTGCTGTAAATGGTGCAAAAACTTTTGTTTATTTTCATGAAGATGCTTTGCCTAAATCTAATTATTTTTCCTGGAGTTGGCACTGTGAAGGAATGCTACTACCTCATAGTCTCAAGATGGACCCTCGAGCACAGCACACAGACTGTCCTGTCCACAGTCCTTGATTCCTTCAGGCTAGAGTTTTGTCAACAAGCTCTTTCACGCTGTAGCATTAAAGACCCATGAAGCCAGATTGACTACGTTCTCAGTTCTTTGTGAGACAAGAGGCTGTTCAGAGAACAGAGTGATGGACAAGCAAGTCTGCCGTTCCTTCCCTCCCTACCCTCTGCTGGGACAGTGTGATGGTTCATGTTCATCAACTTGTTTAGGTTTAGAATCGCCATGGAAACACCTCTGGATGTGTCTAGTGGGGTGTTTCCAGAAACTTACCCTGAATGCATACAGCACCATTGCTGGGGTCCTGGGCTGAATAAAATGAGGATAATAAACCAAGCACCAGTGTCTTAGTTGGCTTGACTAAGATCGTTGTGACGAAATACAGTGACCAAAAGTAACTTGGGGAGGGAGGGTTTATACTTCCATATAACAGTTCACCATCAAAAGCGGTGAGGGCAGGAACTCAAGCAGGGCAGGAACCTGGAGACAAGAACTGATGCAGAGGCCTTGGAGGGGTGGTGCTTGCTGGCTTGCTCCCCCTGGCTTGCTCAGCCTGCTTTCTTATAGAACCCAGGACCACCAGCCCAGGGATGGCCCCACCCACAATGGGCTGGGCCCTCCCCCATCTAAGAAAATGCTTTACAGGCTTGCCAATAGCCTTATCTTGCAGAGGCATTTTCTCAGTTGAGATTCCCTCCTTTCAGGTGACTCTAGTTTATGTTAAGTTGATATAGAGCTGCCAGTACAGCCAGCTTTCATCTCCCCCTACCTCCTGACTGCAGGTGAAATATGACCAGTTGCTTCACAGTCCTAAGGCGGTGACTTCCCTGCCATGATGGACAGTACCCTCAAACTGTGAGCCAGAATAAATCCTTCCTTGCTTAAGTTGATACATGTATAAAGTCAGCAATGAGGAAAGTAACTAATGCAGACAGTCCCCCAGGAGACAAACCACAGTGCCTGAGAGGGACAGGGCTATGGTGAGCCTTTCTTCTGGCTGAGGCTGCCATCACCCTTCCATCCTCACATCAGCTCTGCAAAGCCCCTTACAGCCTCAGGCTTTCCCATGTCAACACAGAACACCGACATAATTCAGAGGCTCCACTGAGGAATCCCCAGGAAGTGTATTAGAAAGCTTGTCTAGCAAACGTAAAGGACTTAGTAATGGACTCTGCAAATGGAATTTTGTTTTATGTACAGGGAATGGTCATAAATCTCTAAACAATTCAAGTCAACAATGTTCTGAGGTCAGTACCTACCTAAGTTGCTAGACATCTACAGTGATTTTGCTTTGAAAGTGAAAAGGGGCTGAGAAAATGGATCAGATATTTCCTGTTCTGCTTGGCATCTTTGGTTTTCACACATTAACTAAAAATTAAAAACTCAAGGGGCAGAAGAGATTGCCCAGTATGTAAAGTGCTTGCCTTGCAGGCAGAGGACTTAAGTTTGATTCCCCAGAATCAAGAAGAAAGAAGAGGAAGAGGAAGAAGAAAGAGAAGAAGCAGCAGCAGCAGCTGGGCATGGTGGTACACACTCACAATCTCAGTGCTGGGAAAACAGAGACAGGAGAATCCCTGGGACTCACTAGCCTACCATCCTAGCCAAGTTGGCAAGATCCAGATCCCAGTGAGAAACCTTATCTCAAAAAACAAGGTGAACAGCTCATGAGGAGCTAACTAAACCCAAAGTTGACCTCTGGACTCTCTATGCATGCTCATCTACACACATAAACAGGTGCGAGCGGACACACACACACACACACACACACACACACACACACACACACACACATTAGCCACTGTGCCACACACTGGTTGGTAATCAGTGAGCTAACAAGGATGAGGCAGGAGGGTCCCAAGTTTGAGTCCAGTCTGGGTTACGTTCTGAGTGGTAGAGCGCTCATCTAGGATGTGCAAGGCCCTAGGTGCGATCCTCAGTGCCACAGCGAAAGGCTTAACAAACAATTCAAGATAGAAAATTATGCAGTTATACTCACTCACAGCCTTCATACGCCTGACCCAGTGGATTCACCCTTCTTTAGCATTTTAAATTATTTAGCATCATCGTTATTGTTATTGTGTGTGTATGGTAAGGGGATGAAGGGCATGCATGAGCCATGGCACATGTGTCGAGGCCAGAGGACAGCTTTGAAGAGTTGGTTCTTTCCTTCCAATTTTATTTGGGCTCACGGTGTTGAATGCAGATCTCTGGACTTTGGCAGCAAGTGCCTTTACTCACTGAGCCATTTTGCTGGCCCTTGAATCAATGGAATCAATGAAAATGATTCTTTTTTTTTTTTCCCTAGAAAGATTGAAAGACTAACTCAGGATATGGTCAACAAAAGATTACACAATCTGCAGCCTCAGACATGACCCATCTGTGGACGCAGCACACAGCAGTGAGCATCTCTGGAGGGAGCCTGGGAATCACCCCATTGCAGACCTCCTAGGGTCTTTTTTGATCCATCTTTATAGTAAAAATAATCTACATTTACCCTAAGACTGTAAAAATCATTAAAGAGCAAGAGATGGAAAACATAAAAACCAATTTATGAGATGAAAGGAAAGATGAACCAAAAAGAATTTGTTCCTATTTATACAGACACACACTGAAGCTGAGCCTTTTATGAGTCTGTACCTATCTTAAAGGTGGGTGGGTACAGAAACTGAGGTTTTGTCCAATTTTAAACCTCAAAGGTCCCTGAATAAGATCAAAGAGAAGGGTATGCTGTGTCATTAGTGTGTGGGGTGGAGCTCAGCCAGATGCCTGGTTATAGCAGCAGCAGCTTCTTGAAGTGTTCTTGTGTGATGATCCAATCCATCTGTGTTGTGCTGCCTGGAGCCTTGTCCTGTGCAGGGGTAGCCCAGCAAGGATGAGGCCCTGAATCTCAGGGATAATGTCAAGGGGTCGAGTGATGGCCTACATCTGTGGAGATGCCGCTTTGTGTCACCTTCAGTTGCATTCTTGAAGCCTTGGGGTTTGTCCGGTATTTCCTCACTGTGCACCCTATCCTCCCTTTTAGAATGACTATACATACATACATATACATATACTATGCCACTGTGTGTTGCAATTATTAATGTGCTTTTTTATTATACAGGGGGTAACAGTGAAGAGATTGCCTAGAGTCTTAGAAGAGACTTTGGACTTTTAAACAGTCTTGAGACTGAAAGACTGTAGGCACTTTTGAAGTTGGATACAGTATAATTTGCATCTTGACACGACTATAAGCCTATGGGCCACGGGATGAAATGTGGTGGTTTGAATGAAAATGGCCCCTATAGGCTCATATGTTTGAAAGTTTAGTCCCTAGTTAGTAGAATTGTCTTGGGAAGGATTGGGAGGTGTGGCCTTGTTGGAGGAGGTGTGTTACTGGGGATGGGCTTTGAGGTTTCAAAAGCCCATGCCAGACCCAGTCTCTTTCTCTGCCTCTAACTTGTGGATAAGAGGTGAGCTCTCAGCTGCTGCTCCATGCCTGCCTACCACCATACTTCCTGCCATGGTGGTAATGGACTCACCTTCTGAAACTATAAGCAAACTGCACATTAAATGCTTTCTTTTGTAAGTTGCCTTGGTCATGGTGTCTCTTCATGGCAATAGAAAAGTAACCAAGACAGACAGGACTTGATATTTCTGGTGGGTTTTCATGGGAGAGCTAGTGGAAAATGTTCCCTAGCTAGCTTCTTACTAAAGGATGCATTCATGTGGTTGGAACTGAAAATATAGATGGACACAAAGCAAAGGCTGAAGGCCCCTCTCTCCTCCATTGCTTGCTTCTCCCAAGTCCCCAATCTCATGTTCTACCTGTACATATGCCTTTGGTTGATATAATACCCTGTAACTGTTGACTTTCATTAAGAAAACAGCCTTGACAATTTCCGTATCTTAGACCTACGTCTTTTTTTCTAAAGTAGAGATATTGAAGATTGTTCTGCAGTCAAGTCCTATATTTATTTCTCCAGTCTTCTTGAAGTAGACATTTTGTTGTATTCCCCTCCCCGAACTATTTTTTTTAATAAATCTCGGTGACCATTTGAGGGTAGATTATAAGTAGAATCTCTGAGAGTGTACTATTTAAATTTTATTTTAAAATAACATTTATGGGTGTTTTGCCTCTGTAAGTATGTCTGTGCACCACCTGTGTGTCTCTTGACCAAAGAGGCCTGGAAAAGGTGTTTGATCTCATGGAACTGGAGGTACAAATGGTTCTGAGCTGCCATATGGGTGCTGGAAACAGAACCTGGGTCCTCTGCAAGAGCAGCCAGGGCTCTTAACTGCCAAGCCATCTCTCCAACCCAGGATGTACTTTTTTTCTTTTTCTTTTTTTTGAGACAGGGTTTCAAAAACTCTGGCAGTCCTGGACTCACTTTGTAGACCAGACTGGCCTTGAACTCACAGAGATCCACCTGCCTCTGCCTCCCAAGTGCTGGGATTAAAGGCAATTGCAACCACATCTGGCAATTACAGACAGCTGTGAACTGCCATGTGGGTGTTGGGATTTGAACTCGGGTCCTTTTTGAACAGCCAGTGATCTCAACCACTGAACCAGACCCCAGGATGTGCTTTTGAAAGCTTTGCTTCATCTTGTTAAATTTCCCCATATGACAACGAGTCACTTTACATTCCCACTAGCAGTGTCTGTCCCAGTCTCCTTAGGCTCCCAAGGAGGGAGGGAGCAGTTTATGGGTATGACTCTGGGTGAAACTGCTCAACTAACCGTTGCATGTCTTCCAAACAGCTTGCTCAGCTGCTGTTGCTCCTGTGGTGTTCTGCTTTGTTTTTGTTTTTACTACTTTGCATTCACTAATTGGCCTCTTGTTGTGTGCTGCAAGTAATTTTGTATTTTAGCAAGGTTCTGTAGTGAAATATCTCTCTCTTTTTCCTTCAGGATGATTCCGGATTAAATCATCCTGAAAACATCTTCCTCCGTTCAGAATGATGGAACCTTTCTGTTGTGACATTTTTAGGGTCTGATTTTTACAACTTGGCCCCATCTTGCCTTTGCTTGGATACAGAGTGGCCTGACGGTCCTGAGACCAGAGCGTGAACAACCCAGAGCATTCTCCATGGCTTTAAATGACAGCTGAGTCATGAACTGACTCCTATGTCTGGGGTGTTTCTGGGCTCTCACCCCTCAATCCACATGCCTGTTCCTCCAGTAATATCAAACCATGTCTGTTGCCACAATTTGCTCTCTAACTTGAATTCTTAGAAGAGTTCACCCTTCCTAACAGACTGTTAGTTAGTAGATGACCCCAACTTCTGTGTTGTGGCAAAGCCATTTGGGTCTCTGTACAGGTTTCATGTCAGAATTACATTAATAGTTGCTGGGTAGTTCAGTTTCTGACTCTTACAGATGTCCTGTAGGGATTGGCAGAGGAGGGCCAGAACATCTATGCAGGATGATAGGCAGAGAGAGTACCCATGTCCTTGGTCCTGTGGCCTCCAGAAGTGAGGCTTGTAGTGTCCCAAGAGGACAGCATCTTGCAGGGAGCCTGGGCAGAGCGACATGCACAGGATGGAGCCCAGGCATGCTCGTCCAGAGCTCCTGTTCCTCCTTCTATGGAGCTGCCTGCGCTACACCTCAGGGCTCTTGGCTGCTGACAGAACTCCACCAGCTGCCCTGAGGTCTTTCCTGCCCTCTTTCCAAAATAACTATGCTCAAGGACTTGATCAATGGCATGTGCCATTAGCCCAGGTAGAAGAAAAAAAAGCCAAACTGAGTTGTAAGTTTTCATGCTTTTATCTCCTGGACAGAAACAATCTTAGGCTGATTGGAGCATGCATTGTTTGCTCTAAGCCAAATCGTTCTTGCTCTGTTCCCTAAAGCAGTAGGGCAAGGAGATCCAGCGCTGTCCAGATTGCTTTGATCAGCAAGCAATAAGTGCAAATGAAAGAGTAGTCAACTTCAATCTTTAGGTCATTTTCAGTAATAAAAGTGTTTAATTAAACACTGTAGAGAGAAAGGTCACTCCTTCCAATTACTGGGCCCTCTCTTATGAGATGGACTGAAGCAAGAGGCCTGTCACATCCTTTCCCAGCACTGGTAAGCCAAGGACCATGCCAGTGCACAGCTCTGAGTCACCCTTCCATGGTTCTGCAAAGTGGCCAGTGAGGTGACTTGGGAGAGCAAGCAGCACTTTCTGTGCCGTATTTATGTGTTTCACATTATCTTTCTTTCCTAAATAAATATAAATTTGATATTGCATATTTCTTTTTAAACTATTTAAATTAAGACACAAGAATTCTGTCACAATGAGTATACAAGTAATTAATACCCCAAAGAAATACACATGTACTGCACAGCCCCTTGTTCAGAAATGCTCATAAAGATATTACTAATAGCAGGCCCAAAGTGGAAAAATGGCATGTATCCACTAATGGATCAATACATAAGTGTGGTACACTCATTCCTTGGAAATGTGCCATTCTCCTCTGAAGAGGAATGAGCCAATGATATGTGCTACAACATGGGTGGCCTTTCAAGATACTGTTTAAAATGAAGAAGCTGAACACAAATCGTACTATTCCATACTTTTATTTTTAAATTTGAGGCATACTATTTTTTAATTTGTTGTATCTCCCAATCCTGCCTCAGCCTCTCAAGTGTCAAGATTACAGGCCCATGATGCATGCCATTAGGTCCAACCTGCTCTCTGCTGATGGCCACCATTTTTCTGGCTTGAATTTGCCATTCTGTCATTCACAGGTACTTCAGGAAACAGCTGAGGTACTCAGTAAAGTTTCTGAGGATTGTCAGTGGCTGTAAGAGAAAGTGGGGTGCCAAGGCATCTAAGACCAGGAAGGAATTGTGTGTGTGTGTATGTGTGTGTGTGTTTGTATCCCCATCCAGGGTGGTGGGTACAGCAGAGGCCAATGCCAGCATCTTTCTCCATCTCCCTCTACCTTGTTTTTTTGAGACAGTGTCTCTCCCTGGATCTATACCTCATTAATTCAGTGAGACTGGCTGGTCAGTGAGTCCCAAGGATCCTCTTGCTCAACTTTTACACGGGTGCGAGGGATTCAAATCAGGTCTTAACACGAAGCAAGTACTTTGCCAATCAAACCATGTCCCCATGGCAGGACTATAATTTTGTCTTTGGACAGAGGACAGGAAAGGCTTTGTGCTTAGAAAGTTAATGTCATCAAATGACATTTTTTAAAATAAAAGTATCTGCCCTCCCCCCATACTAAATGACAGTCCACATCTGGAAGGATCCTAACACACACACACACACACACACACACACACACACACACACACACACACACACGTCGGGAGCCGCAATCGCCATTACAAGATGGCGCCGGCTTCCTGCTTCCTGGTTCTTCACGGAGGTGCTGTGCCGGTGTGCGCATGCGCAAGGCGCGTTTCTTGGCACTGCGATCTCATGCTAATTAGGTGATTCCGTATGAGCCAATGAGGGTTCGACAAGTCTCCCTATGTGCTATATAAGCAGCCGCTTGCCGGAGCTCGGGGTCCCTCTCCACCATGCTATCTAAAAGAGCTGTTCAATAAATGCTGTCAGAAGAATCCTGATGTGTGGCACTTTCCTTATCGGCGAGGCGGGCGCGACATCTGGTGCCGAAACCCGGGAACGAAGCCGAACGTCTCGGGAGCTCCGGTCCAGCTACGAGGGATCCTGTAAGCTCGACAGAGGATTCAGAACTGACGGCGGAGGAAGTCTAGACGCTTTTCTGCAAGGTATGGTGAATCCCCTTTGGCTGGCTCTTGTTCTTCCTGTTTGGGCGGTGGTGGTCATTACGTGTTGTTTTTGTCTTAATTGCTATCAACAAGGGAAGGAGTGTACCTGTCCTCCCTGTTTACCGGAACCGTAAGCCACAGGTAGATAACTGTGCAGGTTCGCCTTGTCCTGTAAATAAAGGACTATGGGCAATCAACAGATGAAGCCGCTCCTTTCAGCAATGCGGGCGTTGTTGAAGGAACGCGGACTAAAAGTTCCTGAAAGAGTTCTATGCAATTTTCTAAAAGAAGTAGATCGAATTGCTCCATGGTTTGTCTCGACCGGATCCTTAACCAAAGGGTCCTGGGAAAAACTTGGAGTTGATTTCAATAATGAAAAAGAAGGAGGGAGGCTTAGACCAGGAACGTGGCCACTGTATAAAATGATTAGAGCTTGTATTGAGGACTCTAGATGTCAAGAACAGGTTCTGGAAGGACAGAGTATTAGCAGATCATCAGGATAGCCTATCAGAAGCAGAAAAGGAAAAGAGCGCTAAGATTAAAATTAAAAAGAGAATAAACAGAAGTAAAGAAATGACAAAAGAAAAGGAATTGTATCCTGTCTTTGAAGAGTTTAAGAATTTAAGGGTTGGAGACTCGTCCTCAGAGGAGACCTCTACAGAGGGTGAGGAAGAGAAAGAGGATCCAACATCTTCCTCGTCAGAGGAGGGTGTATTGGATTCAGATGATCAAGCTGAGTTAGAAGAAGAGACAGCTCGATATGAGGCTGAGCGGTATCGGCCTGACCCATATGCTCCAGGGTCAGTTCCGTCTGCCCCACCATTAATAGAAGTAGTAAAAGAAAAAACCGTGAAATTAAATTTCCTGGACTTTGTGTTACCTCTGTCCAATATGAAAATTTTACTAAAGCAGCTAACTTGTCTAAGATTTTATCTCAACAGTTGCAACAAAATTGGACTGCGGAATTTGAACAGACCTTAAGGGAATTGCAAACTGCTATCATTCAAATTAACTCCACACAGCTGGATCTGTCCCTAACAAAAGGATTGGCTTCCTGGCTTCGGTCGGCTTTCTTCTACTTTAAGGAATGGGTGGGAGTCGGGTTATTCGGCTGTCTTTTAGCGGGGGGAATGTTGATCACCCTCTGGTTGCTCTGCAAATTTAAAAAACAACACAATAGAGATAAAGTGCTAATTACTCAGGCCTTACTTGCCGTGGAACTTGGAACTTCTCCTAGAGCTTGGTTAAATATGCTAAAACAATGAGACACTGTAATCATAAATTTGTCCTGAGGGCTCGTGTTCCCATTGCACCAGGCGTTCTGATGACAGTCCTGTGTGCCTCCCAGGGCTCGTGTTCCCATTGCACGGGGATTCAGGCACACAGGGTCTCTAGTCCATTTAACTACCTTGATCGCTTCACTGGTAGAACGGTGGGCTTGATCGGTGACAAAGTGGACTGTTATGTTTTGCTATTTAATAAAGAAGGGAGAGATGTCGGGGCCGCAATCGCCATTACAAGATGGCGCCGGCTTCCTGGTTCTTCACGGAGGTGCTGTGCCGGTGTGCGCATGTGCAAGGCGCGTTTCTTGGCACTGCGATCTCATGCTAATTAGGTGATTCCGTATGAGCCAATGAGGGTTCGACAAGTCTCCCTATGTGCTATATAAGCAGCCGCTTGCCGGAGCTCGGGGTCCCTCTCCACCATGCTATCTAAAAGAGCTGTTCAATAAATGCTGTCAGAAGAATCCTGATGTGTGGCGCTTTCCTTATCGGTGAGGCGGGCGCGACACACACACACACACATACACATACACACACATGCTAGATGAATTCTTCGTGTATGACATATCCTGCCCCCCACCCCCCACATTCACACAGTAGGGATTAAAGACAGGAATTTCTCCTGGCCATTCTTTCTTGGTTCTTAGAATACTTTGTAGGTCTCAAGAACCTGAATGATTTAGAATGTCTCTTTTCCCTTTTATTTTAGTAAATTTACTTTCCCATTTTCTCAGTCAAACTTGATAAGCCTTTTGGATAGGACAAGATGTATTATTCATAAGCTGGTTAAAGAGAAAAAATTTAAGCTCACCATTTTCTCTAGAATTTCTTCTTAGAGTACAGATTTCCTTGTGGTCTCAGGCACAGGAGATGCGCTCATGAATAAGACATGACCATGGGATTGTACTCTGCAGCCATTTCCACATTCGCTTTGTTCAGACTCTCTCTCCATGGTTGTGCTTTTCCTACGCACTTTGTGAGGTTCTGGATTTTCGCAAACAGGAAAGCTTTGCAGCTGAAGGTAATGCAGGACCACAACTCCCAAAGGCCGGTGCCTTCCAACTGGAATTCATGTAGTGTTTTCAATGGCAAATGCTAATCACTATTCTAAAAATTCTCCAAGCCTTGTCAGCTTGACAAGAA
The DNA here is from genome assembly GCA_907164525.1 of Lophiomys imhausi. Classification (NCBI taxonomy): domain Eukaryota; kingdom Metazoa; phylum Chordata; class Mammalia; order Rodentia; family Muridae; genus Lophiomys; species Lophiomys imhausi. The sequence goes on along the minus strand of CAJQZJ010033015.1, from coordinate 8,052,583 downwards.
TTAAACATCAGATTGGCCTGAAGTACTGTGTGGTAGTTTATGTATAATACTCCATTTAAAAGTGACCCTGAAGGTTCCCAAGCAGCACAAACATTAACACTCAGCACTTGCCCACAGAGGAGGCACAGGGCTCACCAAGAGGCAGGACTTGTTCCTCACCCCATTATTTCCATCTCTCAAGCAGGGTTGTAGACTTATTGGGGGGGGGGAAGACCGGGGGGGTGTACGTCCCTAGGCCTTTGCAAGCTGTAGACCAGGAATTTAGAACATAGTGCTTCTCAACTAAGGCCCTTTGAGACTTGTTCCTGTTATTTTGAATTCTGTCTTCAACTGGTTATTGAATTCCAAACCTTTTGGTTTGCTAGACAGGTACAAGTTCCATCTATGGCTGGAAAAGTTCTGTGCAGAAGCTTGGAGTGGCTGGGGAGCATACGTGTCCCTCATCTGGTCCAACACTAAGCCCCAAGCTTAAATCAGGATGGAGGTCCACCCCTCCCCCTCAGCTGGCAGGTGACAGAGGAAAAGGACAAGGCTCCAGGTTTCATATACAGAGGGCAGAGAGGTTGGTCACAAAGCTTAAGTCCTTTGTTTAGAAATCAAGGCTTTGCATGGGGTCAGTTCTCAGCCTCTTACTTGGTAGATCTTTACTGTTGTGGCATAAAACAGAGCTCTATGGCCAGAGGACAGAGTCTAGGGACTCACTGTGCTGATGCAGGTGCCCAGATGACCCCATGGCCCTCTGGGATGCTGTGGCCTTCGTGCACCTCTGTAAAAACGTTCCCCTTTCTTGCTGCTCAGATACAGACAGGAGTTGACAACCATGCTTCTCTACAGATGGAGCACCTGCAGCCAGGGAATGTGAGCAGTCGCTCAAGTCACAGGGCAGGGGCTTGTGGGGCACCAGCAGCTGGAGAGTTTTACTCTGCCTAGAGTGGAAGAGGTGGGGAGTGGGAGCTAAAGCCACCAAAGGGCACGCTGAGGCATCATGGGTGGTCACTGGTGTTGGTGGGCCTTTGGTTGAGTAGGCCCAGAAAATGAGCAGAGACAGAGCTGGCATGACAGTGGGTTAAGGAAGAGACTAGTCATGGAGACATTCTGGGACAGGGCAAAAGACACACACTGAATCCCTTGTGCAGATGTTTCTGTGATGTTTGGTCCCTGCCTGGGGAGGGGACACACAGAGAGCTAGTTATGGCCTTGTGGCAGAACAGGACCAGATTAAGGCAAGCTCTATTGGAAGGCCTGGACTGAAGATAGAAAACAGCAATGAAAGTCATTGTGTCTCATTTTACACGTGAGATCCAGAGGGACAGGGAAAATTGCAAACTTTCACAAGTCTTGCAATTACAACCTGAAGGACTCCACGGTAATGAGGACCAAACCCTCAGCTTTCCAGGGAGAAGAGCAAGCATTTCCAGACCACAAGGAGTTATCAAACTGAGGCTGTCTATGCAGAGAACTCTTGCTGGGTCTATAGGGACCTCATTCTGTATCACTTGCAATAGAGAAACGTGACCTCACAGCTTTCAGAATGTCCTGTAACTTCAGATGAGGCATGTGCAGGACAATGACATTGTTTCTGTGGCCACAGTTTTATTCTTCAGTTATAGAAGAGTGGGGTTCAGGTCTAGAGAGATGATCCTGTGTTAAGAACACTGGCTGCTCCTGCAGAAAAAACATGGGTTTAATTCCCAGCAACCACGTGACAGACAACTGTCTGTAACTCCAGTTCCAGAAGATTCAAGGCACTCTTCTGGCCTCCACATGTACCAGCCATGAACGTGGTACATAAGCATGCATGCAGGCAAAATACCTGTACACGTAAATCATTCTAAAAAAAGAGAAAAGAATAGTTTTTGTGCGGCTTTGGTTGAGTGGGCACAGTTCTTGCCTGTCAGAGAACCAGAATACAACTATTCTGGAAGGAGTACCCAGTGTGACCACAGTGGTGAGTCCCAATGCCACAGTGACTAGTACCCACATGTCATATTGCCACCAGCACAGAATGTCACTGCACCACAGGCTTACCACAGCACTGGCCTCCTGTCAGTCTTAGAGTAGTACCCACTGAGCAAATGCATGGATACATGCATGGGTGGCTATATGTGTATGTGCACCTATGGATGTGTGGATGGATGTATATGTATATATATATATATATATATATACAGATTCATATATATTTGGATGTATAGATGTACATATGCATGGATGGATGGATGGATGGATGGATGGATGGATGGATGTGTGGGTATATAAATGGATCGGTAGATGAATAAAGTGTGAATGGATGTGTGAATGGATGTATGCATGGATAGGTGAATGGATAGATGAGTGGGTGGGTGAATGTGTATATTGGTGAATGTATGCATGGGTAGACAGATGGGTGTGTGGGTGTGTGGATGGATGGGTGGGTGGGTGGGTGAGTGAGTGGGTAAGTGGATGGATAGGTGGATGGATGAATGGGTGAGTGGACGAGTGGGTGGATGGATGGATGAATGTGTAGATGGATGGATGTGTGGATAGATGGATAAACAAATAGATGACAAGTTGTTGTTTTCCTTGTTCTTCTGGCCTAATGTCTACAGCTCACATCCCTACTCTTGTTCCCATGCTCCTTTTGTTTACCTAAGTTATCTGAGAGTAATCTCAGGCTCACAGGCTTCAGTGTGTTTTGTTGAGTGTGTTAAGATCCTGGGAAGTCACACAAATGAAGCTGGCTTTTGGAGTCCAGATCCCAGCGCTCGATAGAGCTACCCTGATGCCTTGCAGTGCTATGGGCCAGCTAGGAAGCTAAATCTGGGAAAGGAGCTGGCTTCTCCCACAGGAGAGAATGGAGAAGCTGCTGTTTCTTTGTATTTGCTGAGGAAATAAAACAAAGGCATGGATGAATAACTAGGGCTTTCCTGTTGGCAAAGGCCTCAGTGAGATCAGTTTCACCAGCTCAGCTGTGCAGTTGGAAATGTGATCAGGCTTGACTGACTGAGAAACAGCAGAAAAAAACAGCCTCCACTCAGACTTCCTGGGAATCTTCCCTGAGCTCAGGGATGGTTATGAAACAAATCACCAATCTGGGTCCAATCTTGAGAACCCAGGGCTGCTCAGGTGATGTTCCCAAGGGTGTGGAATATGGACTATATGGCAAGATCACTTCTGGGATGGAAAGGAACCCTGGAAATGCATCTATCCCTCCAAGTTTTGGTGCTAGTAGTGTAGTAGAATACTGTCTATGGGGTCTTGGTTCACTTCTGCCAGTTAATGAGTTAAAAGGCATGAAGAATGGCAGGCATAACAGGTCTCCACTGGGAGGATCCCAAGTATAGCAGACAGAATCAGGTGACAAAGAGAGTCTCTTCTTAGGGATGAGGAAACACACACAGCAAGGCATGCAGAGAGAAAGACCCTCTGAAGAGAAAGGGGACTCAGGAAGCTGAAGTTGGGTCTTTCTTTGAGTGCTGGTGGTTTTAGGGTCTTTGAGGGGTCTTCCTCCCTTAATTTCGGGTTGGTCAGTTTGAAAAAGGAAGGGGAAATGATAGGCCCATAACTTTGGTGTAAACATGTCCTGATCTGGCCTGGCCTGCTCCACAGGCGTGGGGCCCTACTAGCAGGACAAAAATTCCTTTAGGCCTTTGTCTCTAGTCAGAAGTGTGAAGAAGACGGTGGAAGTTTGCCGTCTTTATTATTGATCTGTGTCCCCTGTGGCTCTTTCTGGGCCTATTAGGGAATCTGTCTAAATCCTAATCCCTCAGTGAAAGCTTCTCATCGAGGAAAGATGTCCAGCATAACTGTGGCCAAGTACCTCAGAGTTGAGGGTCCCTCCTACTGCTGAAGCCTCAGTGACTTGGTACAAGGTCCCACATAAGCAGCCACACCCAGCCCTCCCCTCCATCCTGGTAGCCACACGGGGTGGGGAGAGCAGTTGGTGGTGCTCACATCTGGACTAATCTGGGATATTAGGCTTATGGGGCAGGGGAAGAAGCTGCTTTGGCCCTGAGTTAGCTTCACAGAAAGCCTTGGTATGGAGTTCTTGGCTTCAGTCACTCCCAACTGACATATGGCAACACATGGAAGCCGGTTCTCCTTGTGCCCCCAGGCAGTGCCCTGAAGAGACGTAGAGACAGCAGGTGGAAATGGAGCCCCTCTCCCCGCTGTTTTGGTGTTGATAAATAAACAGTGCTTTCAAACACAGCAGCAAGTGGATCAATTATTAAACAGTCTGGCACAGTCCGCGCAATAGCGCCAGAGAGTTTCCCTTTAGATCTTTCTGGAGTTTGCTTTCAATATTTAATCCAGCCTCAACTGGGAGGTCATTAGAAAATGGATATTCCAGGTCACCACAAGCTGGGGCTTGCATTACGTGGTCACACCACAGGCAGAGGACTGACCTCAATGCACAGCAGGAGTTTGGTGGGCTGTAATTTTGAAAAGCTTACTCCCTACAGGAAAGAGTAACAGAAGGGACATTTTAACTTTTTCTTTTCTTTCCTGCCTCAAAAACAAAAAAAGCATAGAATGAGTTAGTCTGTTTGCAAGTTATTCCTTAAGTAAAAATTTGCCAAAGTCCCTTTGAATGGATCTTCTTAGTGATTAGTGAGAGGGGTGGCATGCTCTAGAGTCTTAGGGTTAGCTTATAAACAAGGAGGCCCAAGTCACAAAGAAAAATGTTTCCCTTTTAGAGTTGCATTTTGTTACAAGTCTGAGTTTGTGTTCTCTGTGGACATGCTTCTCTTCAACAGCAAGTGATAGCTGAGTCAGAGAGACGGACAGATGGACCATTAGGCAGCAAGTCAGCAACTTGGGCATAAAAGGTTGAGATGTCACATTTCTACAGGGTCCCTTCTGACTTCCACAGCAGTGTGTTTGTTCCTCTTCTGGGGGCTACATCACTGTGCCTCCCTCTTCACGTGACCTTGTCTCTGGGATGGTGACTTTATTTCTAATTAGGGTCTCGTCTGCACTGTAAACAACACATCTTAGCCTGTGGCTTCTACAGAGACTATTTCCACATAATGTTTCAGTCACAGCTTCCATGGGAGGGACACTGTGTGCTCCTATGTATCTACCAGGCTTCCCACCTTGAGGACAAGGGATATGATTTCCAGGCCTTGGGGGTGGGAGGCGGAGTCAGGGTCACAAGCTCCTACTAGGAAGGGAAAAGCTGAAGGTTTCTCCAGGAAGCACAGGGGCTGTGGTCTAGGGGAGGCTGAAGGGGTGCCCAGGCCTGGAAGGGAAACCTCATCCCATTTTCTGCTCTTTTCTCCTCCCAGCCTCTGAGCTGAGTAGCAGGAGGGAGCCTCTGGATGACCCTCTGGGCAGGGAGCAGAGGCACCTGCCACCTGCACGGTTGGTTATTCAGGAGGCTCCTTGTGCCCCTGGAGGTGGCCAAGGCTCTGTTCCCACTGTCATGCCTTCCAAAGTGTACACCCCTAATGAGATTATGTCTGCTAGGCTTAACCAGGATTACTTCTTAGCCAAGAATATGTTTACATAATGAAAGGCAAATTCCAAACTTTCAGAAAGGTCATGGGAGCATTTAGACAACTGACTAAATTGTATACAATTCATAAGCAGGGCAAATGAAGGGGACACTGTAGGAGTTTTCATGGAATCCAGTCTCTCTGGAGAAAACCACATTATTGGCCACCAGAAGGAACGCTGTGGGAAAGCCTCTGGTTTAGGTAGAGGTTGGCTTGTCACTTAACCCCTAGGGCTTTTAGTTCACGTGAACCTTTCTTCCTTTTGTTGTTTTAAAGGTTTAGTGATGAAAAGAATGAGGAAGAAGAAGCAATAAAGAAAGAACATCTCCTTTAGAAAAGGAAGCTGCATTCTGGAATATTCCTTTCTACCTAACGGTAAAGTTGGCCTTGTGTTGATTGCTGTTCTGGTTCCACAGGCTGAAGGCAGTGCTGACTGCACCAGTGAGATGGAATAAGAAGATAATTCTTATTTCACTCAAACCAGCACAGGGTGGAGGTGGCACAGTATTACTAGTTCTGACTTCTATAACAGATAAATTAATTTTTTAAATTTAATTTAAAGATTTAATTTAAAAATTAATGTTATATAATTAATACATATTTTATATAATTTATATGTAAATTATAGATATAATTCATATATATAAATATAAAAATAATTTAGGAATAATAAACCTTATCTATCCATACCTGATTCCACCATCTAAAAATCTAACTTAAGTTCTCTCACAGACCTTCAAAGGGACAGTGAGATGGCTCAGTGGGTAGAGGTGTTTGCCACACAAGCCTGGTGACATGATTTCAACCCCTTGAATCCACAAAAAGGTGGAAGGAGAGAATAGACTCCAGAGTTCGGACCTCCACATCTTCACTGTGGTATGCCCCGTGCCCCTACCCTACACACAATAAATTAAACATTTTAAAATCTTCAATCAAAAAAATTAAAGCATGCTATGATAGTCAATTCTGGAAATCACCACCACAGATTATTTCTGGTCCAAGGGAATATTAAAGGAAAATAGGTAGAACAGCTGGGCAAACCCAGAATGCTGGCCAGACTACAAGAAAACTGGCCTGCAGTTTGGGATAATGTTCTAGATTCCAAAAGACACAGAGATATAAAAGCAAACCATAATCTTGGTTAGAATCTGTAAGAAAAGTCTCTGCAGATGGGGCAGTCTGAGTTCGAATGGTGCTGGAGATAGCAGGGAGCATTACCATGTTTCTAGATGTGATCACGCTGTTAGCTGTATGGCGTGTACCTTTGTCTTCCACGGGACCTAGGGAGCAGACATGTCAACATGAGTGTCTCTGATGCACATAAAAGCAAGCACGTATAGTGCTCTACTTTCTTTCATGCTGCCCTCTGACCAAAAGGCTGGGGAGTGTGGTGACTTGGATGAGAGTAACTCCCATAGGCTCAGATATTTTAAGACTTGGATCCTAACTGGTAGCTCTGTTTGGGGAGGCTTAGGAAATGTGGACTTGCTGGAGGAAGTGTGTCACCCAGGGCAGGCTTTCAGGTTCCAAAGGCATCTGCGATTCGTAGTGCACTCTCTCTGCTTTCTCTTCCTAGTTTTAGGTGTAACCTCTCAGCTTCTGCACCAGGATGGTGCCTGCCACCTGTCGCCTCTGCTTGACCCTTGTGGACTCTAACCCTTCGAAACTGTAAGCCCCAAATAAACTCTTTCTTCTATAAGTCGCCTTGGTTGTGGTGTTTTGTTTTTTTAATCACAGAATATAAAAACAAGACAGGAAAGAGAGGATGCATTTGGCGATACCTCTTGGATACAACCCGTTATTAAGAGAAGTCAAGGCAGAGATTCAAAGCAGGGACCATGAAGGGATGCATGCTTGCCAACTCACTCACAGGCTCATGCTTAGCCAGCTTTCTTATACAACCAAAGGCTACCTACCCGGAGACGGTACATCCCACCGAGAGTGTGCCCTCCAGTATTAATTGGTAGGACAATCCCTCACAGACAAGTCCCCGGGCCAATCTGGCCAAGGCAATTCTTCCGTCAAGGCTTTCTTTTCAGATAATTCTTGGCTGTGCCAAGTCGGCAATGTGAACTCTTAACAACAAGGTTAGCTGATGGGCTGTTTTCTGATATTTCTCCAAATTTGCTACTGTTTATGACGACATCAGGAAGCCGAGACAGCCATTTTCCCAGCACTGGTGTTTCAGCAAAGCCCACATCCACTGGGTATCCTGAGGGTACCTGTGGAGGCTGCTTTCCTGGGGCTCTGGGGAACAGAACCTCCTAGACACAGGTCCTGGACCAGCCTAGGAAATGTGTAGGAGCATTGAATAACAGAAGGCACATGGAGTTCTGCTCATGGTGAGTTTATGGATCAGCCCTGTTGCAGAAGGTAGTGTGCCTGTGAAGACAAGGAAGGCACACTTCCCCAGGATCACATACCTGGCATGTGGCAGAAAGATGCAAAGGGATGTGAGGTGTCTGAAGTGCATTTGAAACACCCTGCTGTGGGTGAAGTGTAAGCGTGGGCAGTCAGGAGGATGCTTCCACATAACAGCTGGCCTTGTGGAGGTGTTGGTGGGCACCTGGATGGTTAGTAAGCAATTCTTCCATTACTTGTGTGTTTAGTGCAGGACACCACAGATTGTTGGAGGAAAAGATGAAAATGAGAGATCCAGGGCCAACAAGGATGCTCAGTGGGTAGCAGAGCTGTCATTGAACAACCTGAGTTCCATCTCTGGGACCCTCATGATGGAAGGAGAGAACCAACTCTATGCATGCTGTCCTTTCATCTCCTCATATGCATGTCCTCCCCCTGAACACACACAATAGACAAATGTAATTTTCAAAAGAGACAGGCCCCAGGGAACTGTCCCTGAACGTCATAAGCCACCAACCTGTCACAGTGTTTGACCAAAGCCTCCTATTGTAAAAGCATCAGGGGTATCCATGGAAACTGCTAGATCAATTGTTCAAAAAGCCACCACGTGCCTAGGGTCTAGGCAGAGGTAAGACTGGATATTACCTGAATGGGTCACTGGGTGCCCACTCAGGAGTACCCTCCTGCAAGCTCCCCTTTCTTTCCTGAGGCAGCTGAGCAGGCAATGCCTAACTCTGTCTCTCCTGATGACCTGTGATCCCAAGGCCTTCATGATGGCATCTGTCTCAGACTCCACACTGTGTTCCTTGCCTGGATGGCATGCTGTCTGGCTTCCCATAGAACCTGTCCTTTACCTCTGAGCATACCCACACTCCTCTTTGAACACACAGTTTATTGAGCTACACGGGAAACTTTTACCTCCATTTTGAACGTCTTCTGGTTTCTTGTCTATTTTTCATACCTTGTATCTACAGAGCACTTTCCTTTGATGCGGTTGGGCACTTCGCATCAGCTAATGAGTCCTCCCAGAGTGGTGAGTGGCAGGTGCAGAAAAGCAGAGGCCATGGGGAAGATCAACACAGGGGGGAAGAGCTTGTCTGGCTTGTGTGGGTCTCATGGATCTAGAAAAATTCTGTTTTTGCTTGGTATTTTGTTTCCTGAGTGTGAAACTATATATACCCAATACTTAACTCAGGACACTGGGAGGTTTCTTCGGCTCAGGGTAATTCTATCTTTCAAGAAATTTAACTTGAGACTCATCTAGAGCCCTGTCACCAAGAAAAATCTCTATCCCTACCCTTCTCTAGAGAGGTTGACAAAGATGTAGCTCCGTCTGTGGGAGTGGAATGAGCTGTACCAAGGGCCCCACCAGGCTACTCAGAGCCTGGGAGGGCCATTCAGTGTGGAACTAGCACAGTCCAGACCTGGAGCAGCTGAGAGCTCCTGGTAGCTCTGCCTCCACCCCTCACACAGAGCCCTGTGCTCTCCTGAGGACTGTTGAGCCCAAGCTTACAAACACAGGAGCAAAGAGTCGTGATTCTGTTGGTCTCTAAGCCCCTCAGTTTCTCTCAGACCCTGAGGATCAACTGCTTTGATTTCCTGGAAGTTGCACTGACACAACATACAAAATTTTCCAGACAGATGGCCGAGCACATGATGCTGAGCCTGGAGGATATCTCTGGCTCCACAGCATGACATGTCCCTGAAGGTCGACAGCAAACATGTAACATGCATTATAGAGCTCAGGGAGTCTTCTAGTGTCCCCATTGTATCTCCTTATTTCTCCCATAGAAGGAAAAGTCCAGAAATTCTCCCAGTAGGGGAAATTCTTTTTGCTTAGCCCTTCTATGACATTTATGTATCCACCCCTCTATTCAACCCTAGTTTTATTTAATCTATTCTCAGTCTATCACCGTCTACCAATTGACCTTCAGATGTACAAACCGTCATAATCATTGGTGGACAGTGCCCTCTTGGTGTTTGCCCATAGACCTGTTTCTTCCTGCCCAGGGTGGCAGCCATCCCAATGCCCCAAGGATAGTTCTTGGAAATATGGGTAGATTTCCCTGGTATCATACACACCATCTCACTTTGGAGTTGTGCTGTAGGAAGCCCAGGGTACCTGTGGAGTTGCTGTGGAAACCATGCAGGACTTCAGACTGTGTTTGCTCATGGTACTGAGGAGGGGCTTGACCAGAGCAAGAAACTCCCTCAAGAAGGCTTTTTGTGTGTCTCTTCAGACTTTCACATTTTTCATCTACCCCTCTGGCTTCGCATCTGTGCATTTATTTATTCTACATGTAGCTTCATCAACTGCTGATCTTCAGGAGTACAAATTGGACTAACTATGATCTTTGGTAGAGAGTGCCCTCTAAACATTGCCTGGCTCCCTAAGGGGTGGGTAGATCCATGGTTCATATACTGTCTTTACAGCATCCTTCCCCTGTCACTGCTAGGCTGGTGGACTATGCTGACAGAAGGAGACAAAAGAGATACCCAGTTATTCAGTTCTTCACTCAGTAGCTGTGGTTCTCACCTGAGAGGCTTTCAAAGTGAGCTTCCCAGGGACCCCAGGCCTCTGATCTGCCTTGAGGAATGTGTAAAGTTTTGCTTTATATCTTCATAGTGCAGTCAGGACAGAACCATCAGCTCTAAGAGACCCCCTCACACACAAACACACACATGAGGTGCCTAAAGTCACAACCCTTATACTGAACATCTTTACACTGGTCATGGGAATTGTTGATGCTTCCTGGGTAACTTCAGACCCTCATGCCTCAGAGCTGCTGTGATGGCTTTACCAACTCAACTCAACCCAGAATTTCCCGAAAGAGAGCCTCAGTGAGGTTGCATACATCGAGTTGGCCTGTGAGCATATCTGTGGGGAATTAGTTGAATTAATTGAAGAAGATCCAGCTTACTGTGGGTGGTACCATTCCCTTGAAAGGGGGTGAATTGTATAAGAGTAGATACATTAAGCTGAGCACAAGCCAGCAGGCAATTAAGCCTGTGTGCACCCATTCTCTCTGGCTGTGGAGTGTCCATCTCTCTCAAGCTACTGCATTGTGACCTCCTCTCAGTGACAGAACCGTGATCTAAAAAAAAATCTTCTATCCTCTAAACTGGTTTCTGTCAGAGTATTTTATTACAGGAACAGAAGTGAAGCTAAGACAGCCACTGTACCAGGGAAACATACATCCCGCCTTTTCCTATAAGGGGCTCCTGGTGAAAGAACAACTACTTCCCCAGCCCCTTAAGAAAATAACCCCACAGTTCAGGAAGGGGAGGCTTTTGCAGGGAGAGGGAGAGTCTAATGCACAAAGCTGTATGCTCGGTGTGGTGCAACCCTAGATGTGCCCTGCCAGGTCCATTCATCCCATCCCCAGAACACAGCCCCCTTGGCTGGTTCCCACGTAGTTGCTGTATCAGCACAACATAAAATGCTATTGAATCAATTAATTGCCACTCTATGGTGTGGCCAGCAGAGGAGCAGTGGCTTCTGTAGCTTCAGACACTTGACTGTGGTCACTCAGGTCAAGGTTGCCATGGACAAGTATTAAGTACAGAATAGCCCATTACCTCTCACCTACCGCCTCCCAATCTAGAGCTCTTCCATCCCCCTGGTCAGAGCTTAATTCAGTTAACTCTCCAGGTGATGAAACGCAAATAAATTAATGTTCCTTAATGTATAAATGGATCAATGAAGCTTTATATGACACTGGCTGCTTCTTTTTCTTCTTTCTCTTCTTCATTCTTCCTTATTTTCTTCTTCCTTCTCTACTTCTTCATTATTAAAATAATAACAATGATGATTATTATTATTTCTTCTTCTTTAAGACAGGGTCTCACTGTGAAGTCTTAGCTTGCCTGGAACTCACAGAGACCCACCTGCCTCTGCCTCCCAAGTGCTGGAATGAAAAGTATATGCCACCATGTCTAGCACTGTGACTGTTTCTTATACTGTTAGCATCAAAGCCTTGGCCAAAGCTGTCTGGGGGAGGGGGGGCATAATTGTCACATTTTTGCATGTCTTTCAAGTGAGATGTTAACTGCCCTTTTCCCCAAGTGGTTCTTTCCAGAAGGCCTATGTAGCAAACGACTTCAAAGACAAAGATGGTGGCTCCTCTGGAGCAAAAAGGTGGACTGGCTCCTTGCCTGTTATCAAATATCAGAGTTCCTGTTCTCTGACACTGCTCACTGAGTGCTGGAACAAGCAAGCCACATCACTGATGGGCTTGGGAACAATGATTTGAAAAATCACACTGTTTGCCCACCATTTCTGTCCCAGGATACTGGTGCCTCCTGCCAGCATCTGTGAAACTGTGACAGACTGATGGACTGGTCACAGGTAGATAGACTTCACAACCACAAAGCTCCTGGATCCATATTCATACAATAACGTAAATAATACATGAGGCCTGGAAAAATGTCATGGGGTAGAGGCATTCGCTGTGCAAGCCTGACTGAATTTGGTCCCCAGAACTTATGTAATGGTGGAAGAAGAGAACCAACCGACTCTACAAAGTCAGACCACATATGTGCCATGCATGGATGCCCCCAGTAATTATACACTGAATGGCATAATAGGGCTGGAGATATGGCTTAGTGGTTAAGAGCATTGGCTACTCTTCTAGAGGCCTGCTGTTTGATTCCCAGCATCCATATAGTAGCTTACAACCCTCTATAACTCCTCTGACTTCCTCCTCTCGCTTTCGAGGGTACCAGGCAAAACACTCATTTAAAATATTTTTTTTTTCGAGACAGGGTTTCTCTGTGTAGCCCTGGCTGTCCTGGACTCAATTTGTAGACCAGGCTGGCCTCGAACTCGCAAAGATCCGCCTGCCTCTGCCTCCCAAGTGCTGGGATTAAAGGCGTGCGCCACCACTGCCTGGCTTCATTTAAAATAATTTAAGAGCTGAAAAAGTATGGTAGGAAGACTGGAGAACATGGTAAAACTTGGCAATAAATTAAGTGAGAAATGGAGTCCAAAATCTCTGTAGAAAGTGTGGTGGCATTTAGCAACATTAGACACCCTTGCTAGGAATTTAGAGGAACATAGAGCCATATGAAAATGCAAGCAAGGCCTCCCCTTGGCCCAATCTCTTGATGCCCAGGTGGGAAGGAAAAGCCTGATTCCCACCCCACCCTTGCTCAGGTTTCTGCTTCCCACACAGCTTCCAGAGACATCCTGAGGAGTCTCAGCTGCTCTGTGGCCAATTGAGGGAGAAACTGGTGCCTCATTTTGACTGCTTGTCCTCCAGTCTCTCCACATCCCCACCCTCTTCTCTTGGCAACACATCTCTTTCAGAGTGAACCCCCACCAGGAGTACCACTGAGCTCAGGATTTTGCTTGTTGCTGAGGTCACGCTGACTGACAGCTGTTTTCCTCCCCACTCAGACTTCATCTCAAAATAAAAGAGACCTAGTTATTATTATTATTATTATTCTGCACTGGCAGCTTTGTGAGTTTGCATAAGTAATTGGAATCCTTGGGCAGGGCTTGATAGAAACAGTGCTTCAGAGGGGAAAGGAGCCTGCTGGTTAACCAAAACCAGAAGAGGATCCGTTCAGAAGGATGCGAACTTAAGTGCTAAATGAAGGAAACTCAAGGTCTGCTGTGAAAGAGTAGTGGGTTCTTTCCGTCACCAACCATAAGAGCAGGACAGATGTCAGTGTCTGCTGGAAGTGAATGGTGAGTAAGGTCTAGATCATGTGTCCTTCAAAGATACTAGTCCTTCATGTTAGAGCATCCCATCATGCTTACGGGCCTGCAGCTTTCCCTAAGATCTTCAAATTCTGTAAACTGTGTATGACCCAGAGTTCAGATAACTCAGAATAATTAAAATATCCCATCTCACCATTTGTTGATGCTTTCCTTAAGTGACTTCCCATAGTATTGCTTGGGTTTTTCAGGTAACAGGGAGCTCATCTGAACCCCATGTGTCATGAGCTGAGGAGGTCACAGGATACAGCCAGGCCTGACCTGGGAGGATGACCTCAGGCCCTGCCCCCTGTAAGAGTGGTGCAGGGGTGCATTCGAGTCCCTGGAGACCTGTCTCTCCCTGCCTTCCCTGAGCATGGAGAACAGAAATGGAGGTCAAGGCATAGGTGCCAAAACCATCAGATGAGTCTTTTGACTACAAGCCAGGTTCCTGCTGGTTCTGCCCATGATGGGGACAGCATACTGTGTTCAAGAAGAGGTAGGGAGGGTGTAGGTGTAAGTGGGCTAGCTTCTCACTGGCCTATGGCACCTCTAAGCCACTGTGGCTTGTGGCTGCTGCTTTCTTCTTGTTCCCTGCACAGGGTTGTGGTATCACGAATGATTTCTTTATGACCATCACGGCAAGCACTCTGTCAATGTCGGCAAGACAGAGGCCGGCCAGGGACCAAGAAGCAAGGGGAATGAAGCATAGCAGGAGCCTAGAATCAATCCTGTGCTGGAGACAAAGTACAATGAAGGACACCATGGGGTCAGGATAAAAGAGTCCTGGCAGAAGATTTGGTGAACTGTAGCGTCCATGTTGAATTTACTGAACTTGATGGCTACACCGTGGGTGTTTTAGGGAGAATCCATGGTCTTGGGAACCGCGCCTGAAATATTTAGAAGGCAAATGTTTGGAGGGTAAGTGTTCAGAATACACACAGCTCACTCTAAGTTTAGAGAAAACGTGGATCTACTGAGAGAGAGAATAGAGAACACAAATGCCAAAGGATGCAGGGCAAATGTCAACACAGGCACAAAGGTTACTTGGGCCATCTTTAAGTTTTTCTTGCAGAATATATATATATATTCTCAAGTTCTCCAAATGCAAAATTTGAAGTCTCTGGGCTGAACTGTGATATTTCTTTGGCACAAATCTTTTTCAGAAACGAACCACACATGACATTTTCTCCTACATTTGAGCCTCGAGGCTTTATTTCTAATAGTTTGTTTATGATCGTTTTATATGATCTCACTTCATATTTTCTCTCTCTTTCCTCCTCCACTCCTGACGGGGTCTCACTCTGAAGTCCGGCAGTCCAGGCTGGCTTACAGCTCACAATCTTCCTGCCTCAACCTCTTGGAATCACGGGTGTGCACCGCTACATCTGGTTTATGACTATTTCATCTGAAAACTTCAAAACATGCTATGTCAAACCAGCACGGGTGTGCACCGCTACATCTGGTTTATGACTATTTCATCTGAAAACTTCAAAACATGCTATGTCAAACCAGCAAGAAATGTGTATAACTGAGCCTGGTTCCTCATACAACACAGATATATCCCTAGGGACACCCTGGGTGTTTGGGGCAACGTTTTCTTTAATGAGGTTAATTTTAGTGGGATCCCAGCTTGGTGCTGGTCAGGAGTTTGGAGCTCCATTCACTCCTTCCCTGTGGGAGAAGGGGGGATGGGAAGTTGAGTTAATAACTAGTCACTCCTGGTGGTAATGCCTCCATGACACCCCTGGACCACACTGGGTGGTGTATGTTATGTTAGGAAGACTGCATCCCAGACCCATGAGAGAGATACTTCTGCACTCAGGGCCCTGAGACATTGCATCTACCTATGCATCCATAGCTTCTTATAGTAAACCAGCCTCTGTGTGTCCCTGAGTTCTGAGAGCTGCTATAGCATGCGACCAAAGCTGAGGCAGTGTGCTGGTTAGTGTTTGTCAGCGTGACACTAACTAGAATCACCTGGGAAAATGGAACCTCAGTTGAGAAGTTGCCCTCATCACACTGGCCTTCAGGCATGTCTATGGGGCATTTTCTTGATTAATGGTTTATGGGGGGGGTGGCAGTCCACTGTGGGCGGTGCAACTCCTGGGTACACAGCCTGGCTGTATGAGAAAGTGGACTGAACAAGTATGGAGAGAAGGCAGTAAGCAGTGTCCCTCAACTGTCTTGGCTTCAGTTCCTGCCTTGAGGTTCCTGCCTTGAGCTCCTGTCTTGGCTTATCTCAATGACCTTTGAGATATGACCTTTGAGAATAAGTAAACCCTTTCCTCTCCAACTTGCCTTTGGCCCCCTAAGGCTCATAGGGAGTGGCACTATTAGGAGGTGTGGTCTTATTGGAGTAGGTGAGGTCTTATTGGAGGAAGTGTGTCATTGGGGGCAGGCTTTGAGGTTTCAGAAGCTCAAGCCAGGCCAGTGGCTCTCTCTTTCTTTCTGCTGCCTGTGGATCCAGAGGTAGAACTCTCAGCTCCTCTCCAGCACCATGTCTGTGGCCATGCTTCCCACCATGGTGATAACAGACTAAACCTCTGAAATGAAATCCAGCCCTAATTAAATGTTTTCCTTTATAAGAGTTTCTGTGGTCATGGTGTCTTTTCGCAACAATAGAATATTAACTAAGACAATGTTTACCAAAGCCACAAAGAAGTAAATTAAGACAGGGTGGGGGATCAAGGAGCCCTGTGTTTGTAGTCCAGTTAGAATTGGAAGCAACTCAGATGTGATTAGCATGTGAGGTGGGTCTTGTGCGGCTAACGCTCAGCCCCTGTGATTTGTCTTGATCCTGGGTGCTTAGTGTCATGCTTGAGTTTCAGAACACCACTCTGTATCTGCAGCATTGGAGTCATTAGTTGATCGGTTGATATGTGGGGACAAACCACCCCTGATATGGGATTGTTCTCCACAAGTAGAGGAAACCAGGAAGTGGTTGCACCTAACCCTGGCATAGTAACCAATGAGTGTAAGTGGGATTACATAGAGAAACATGGGTAGGGGTTGCTTACAGGCATGGGAAACTTATAGGTAGCTGTACCATTGAAGAAGATACATAACACTGTCACTTCTGTTGTCATAGGTGTTATGTGTGTAAATACTAGAAACCACAGTGCACAGTCAGTAAGCTAGAGGGAATGAGAATGCCTTTCTCTAAATGTTGATTGTTTCCAGTGTTTGAGTTTCTTTCTGATACAATTTCCCAAATAAGGCCAGGAGTGGCGCACTTACCTTTACCAGCACCCTGGAGGCAGAGACAGGTGGATCTCTGTGAGTTCAAGGCCAGCCTGGTTTATATAGCAAATTCCAAGATGGCCAGGGCTACATGGAGAGACTCTGCCTCAAAAACAAACAAACAAAAAGAAAATGAGTTGAATTCTTACAACATCTATGTTTAAGATAAACTCCACAAAGGCAAAGCTTTTTTGTGGGTTAAAGCCCCTCACTTTGCTCCTGATTGCCAGCAGACCAATGTACTGTACTAAGGTCATGGGGACCCTCCCGTCCCTGTAAGCACCGTGGCACATAGTAGCTCATGCTTCAGCCTCCAGGACTGGAAGCAAGGAAGCTCCTAGTATTCTTGTCACCCCCACCTGGGTACTTCGTTATGGCCTGCGGAGCAAATAAGCCACTGAGAAACTGTTTTTCCTTCAAGGTTTTGTCCTGTTTAGGGTCACTGTGCTGACCCTTCAGAGAGCTTTAAATTGTTTAAGTTAAAACATGAATTGTTTTAAATTGTCTCTACATTTCCACTTTCTGCAGAAGGCTATCTGTGCCTCTAGCAGGGAAGGGGCACTCTGCTCAGTTTGGGTGCAGGGGCATCTAGCACGGTAGTCTGGGTGTAAATACTCGTAGGGACAGTCTTCACGTGGGAGGCCAGTAAAAGCTGACTCTGTGTCCACTGTGCCCTTGCTGTCTGCTGCTGGCTGTGGTGCCCGATGCCCACGCAGTCCACCCTGCAGCTGTAGGAGGCAAAGCCCTCTTTGCACACGTCCTGACTTTTGCAATGGCCTTGAGCAGAGGTTGGCTAATTCTGGCCCACATTTTTTTTAAACCTTCTAAAAGGCAGCAATTTCACCTTTCCAAAGCAATCTCCTCTTTTCTGCACAAGGCCACAGTGGCCACAGAAGCTAATGCACCTGCTGCCTGTCCCACCTTGCCCTACGCACCTCTGCTGAAACTGCAATACGCACTGTACCTGCACACCACTGAGTGACTGTCACCACCCACTAAATGCTTGTGTCCCCTCCAGTTCATGGCAGAGACCTTCTTCATACCTAATGGGATGATCAACGGAGGCAGAACATTTGGGAGGTGAGTCTCGATGGTGGGACCTCCGTGATGGTGTCAGCTGTCCCTGTAAGGAGAGAGTCCACCCTCTACCATTCCTCACCCTCATCTCCATCTCTCTTCCTCTCATCTGTCATTTCTTTCTCTTTTCTTCTTGAAGAGTTTTTCATTTTTACTTTATGTGTATGAGTCTTTGCCTGCATGCATGTCTGTGTGCCACATGTATGTCTGGTACCTATAGAGGACAGAAGACGGCATTGGATCTCCTGGAACTGTAGTTACAGATGGCTGCGAACTGCCCTATGGGTACTGGGAATCAAACCCTGTCCTCTGGAAGAGCTCTTAGCTGTCAGTTATATAAGTCAGTTATATAACAGTGCTGAACTCTCTCTCCATCCCCTCTCCTCTGTCATTTCTATATATCTCCACTCCATCCTCATCTCTATCTTTCTTACCCTTTCTTCATTTCTTATCTATCAGTCCAGCTCTGTCTCTGGCTCCATCTCACACCTTTCACCTCCACCCCTCTGCAACCATTGATAGCTGTTTTTTCACCGACTAGGCTGGTACCCATCATCTCTACGCCCATCTCCATTTCCATCATCCCCAGCTCCATCTCAGCCATCTTTATCATCTATCTCTTTCCTGTAGAAATACTTATTTAAACTATTTCCAGTATTTATAATATAGTTAATTGGTTGGTGGTGTTAATCCTTAACCTGCCATTATAAATAATCACACACTGATGGATTTTAACAAGCCTTAGCCTGGATTGAACAATCTTAGCCCATCTAAACTAGCTTATAATTCTATTCCCCAAATAAAACCCCAGTGTAATATACATATGTCTCCTGGGCTGTTATTCTCCATGCTCTGCCATTGTTCCAGGCCACATGGAAATATGATTCTTCTATCTAAACCACTGCATGTCTTCCTTTTTCCTCTCTTGGCTTCTTCCCATTTACTCTCTGCTCCTAAAGCCAGCCAACCTTTGCCCCACCTACCTCTCTCTCTCCATCACAGGGCTCAGCATTTTATTAAAGCCAATGAAAGACAATGGTTAGCAAGCAAAGTAACAACATCAGTTGGTGTATTATCTCATACAGCAAGCAGGCCTCTGGGAGCAACTAATTAACATTTAGAATACATAACAGATCACCCCAACACTCTCCATCATCATCTCCATTTCTATGTCCATCTCCATCTCTGTCAAGTGAGGATGCCCAGAGAATGTATCTGAGTACAAACCAGGATGAGGCAGAGCAGAGCCGTGTTACCCAGAATAGAACACCACTTCCAACCAGGGCTCCTCACTGGTCAGCTCTGGGGTTGTTGGCTCTGACTACCCAGCATACCCTACCTTTGCGTAGATGCTGTACTCCTACTGTGACCCCCAGCCCCACCCCAGGAAAAGGTACCACCGCCCATGAGATTGGTACATATCATGGAAACTCTTCTGCCAGACCAGGCCCCTAGACTGGGCTAACTGTATGAGGCTGTGTGCAGTGGAGCCCCACAGTGAAGGCCAGCCCTGGAAGTACAGGTGTAGATAGACTTGGCTGTTTCATTGCCATTGCTGCTCTTGCACCCCAGGTTTTACTCGGATCTCATCGGGTTCCCTAGAAAGATCCCTTTTCTGTGCTAGAGTCCCAGCTAAACAGTCATACTTGGCTGTCCTGGCTCCTCGGCTCTCTGGCCAGAGCCTTTTCAGTACACTTGGCTGTCCTGTTTCCTCCAGGCTCTCTGACTTGAGCAGACTTACTGTGCTTGGCGCTCCTGGCTCCTTGGGGTCTGTCCTCTAACCAAGGCCCTCATCATCATGACCTTGGGGGTTGTGAGGTGAGCCCAGCACGGCCCACCTGTTCTAGCGTTTCTGCACTGTCAGTGGACCCTCTCCCTTCATAGTGAGAGCTGGCTCTACTCTCCACACACGCAGAGACTCGTTCCAGTCTGGGACCCTCCTCAAGCTCTACTGGAGCTGCTCACCCACTTCTGTGAGAGACAGAAATACCAGCTATGGCACAGCTTGTACGCACCCTGGCTTCCCACTAGATTTATGGTTTCCAGACAAAGCACTGACTCCCTAAGTGGCTCTGTCAGCACCCTGCCTCAGCACACAGTACGTCAGAGTCAGGTTCCGTGTCCCAGCTGCATTTCTGGCTCAGATCCCAGCATCCTGCTTGAACTTCCCCTTGTCTTACTGACATGAAAGCTGACGGTATGGGTCATGGAGCTGAGCTCTGTTCTCGATGGGTTCTGGAAGCAGAGAGGACTCACACTCAGAGCTTCAGCTGACCTTTACCTACCTCCTGGGATGAGAGATAGGGCGGATGGAGTTAGTGCTTCCAAACCCACAGGATGTTTAGGAATATAAATAGCAAGCCCCGAACTGCACAGGAAGGAGCAGCCACAGCTGAGGCTGGAAGCGGTTTTCTTTTTTTTTTTTTTTAATAATTTATTTTTTATTTCTTCAAGTTACATCTCAATCACAATCCCCTCCCTACTCCCCCCTCCAGTCCCACCCTCCCACCCTCTTCCCCCTCATCCCCCATCCTCTCCTCCCCCTTTTTTTTTAGTTCAAGGTATTTCTTTTTCCCTCCAACAGCTCTCCCTTTCAGTCCAACAAATGGTTCTTTTTCTTATAACTATAAATACAATACAAAACAACAGAAATAAATAGGCCACAATTATGTGAGTTATATGGCTTAGCATACATTCCCAATGTCCAGTCCACATGCATTTGGCATCTGACTTTAACATTCTACTATCTAACCATCTCCATGAGTTTAAAATTCTATATCTAACTCAGCTTTCATACTAACTTGCCTCACAATTTTAAAAACATCTTCTTAGATCCAGAACACCCTCTTGATTCCTAAACAACTCAAAATTTAACTATGAGACTCTAGTTATCTATTCTTCAACCACCTCAGAGACCTGAGAGGGATAAATATATCTGATTATATAGGAAGTGCAGAGCCTGCAGCTTCCAAAACTAAGAAATGACATACCAGTGGCTGCCTGGACAGTTCCCATTTTCTCTCCATACATTACAGCATCAATCTTCAGCTGTTTGGCCCTGTTTCTCTGACAGACATTGATTGTAGAGCAGGAATTATGAAGGGCTTACCTACCCTGTCTTGGTAGAGCTAGGCTGTCGACTTACCTGCTTGGAAGCAGTTTTCTTGTTCTTCTTGAAGGTTGCTCTGCCGGTTGTGGTGGAAGCAGTTTTCTTGTTCTTCTTGAAGGTTGCTCTACCTTTCAAGTCACCAAGAGTTTGCTTTGTTTGCTTCTCTCTCTCTCTCTCTCTCTCTCTCTCTCTGTGTGTGTGTGTGTGTATGTAAAACAGGATCTTATATACCCCACACAGAACTCAAACTCAGTACATAGCCAAGGATGGCCTTGAACTTCTGATTCCCCTGCCTCAGCACACAGTACTGACTGGTTTGTTTGGTCCTAGGTTTGAGGTCAGGTCCTCATGGATGCTAGGCACTTCCCACTGAGCTCCATCAGAGTTGCCCTCAGGTTGATGATGGCCTGAGGAAAACCATGTGGTGGCTAGCGCGTGTACTTGCATCGTGTGTCACTGACAACCCTGGCTCCTGGGGAGGGTTGTGCTTTTCCTAATACCTTTTTTGATATTTGAAGCGGAGAATGCCTTTCAGTGATACAACTACAACAAAAGTAGATTATACTGTTTTCAAATGTTATAATTTTTGCAAAATTTAAGTAGTTGATGACCCTATGTTATTCACCCAGATTATCCACATTAAACTGTTCCCAAGGTCCACATTCTGGACACCTCAGCCCCCAATAATATCCTGAGGCAGCTGTGCACACCTGAGGGTTCTCCAGTAGGACCCAAAGGCCCACTTAGACATCCTACGTCTCCATGACACTGCAATGTGCTCAGACTCTGACACTGTTCCCTTGCTAGTTTTGTCCCACCCCTTCTGTTCAAGTTGTATTTATTTAGGAGAGGAGGTTAAAAATATTTTTCTCATCTGACTTGATTTGGTTATTTCTTCTGGTTTCTTATGTTTCTAGACACCTGTCATTCCCTGGCTCTCGAACACCTCTATTGCCAAAGAACCAAGTGCTCCAAGCGCCCACTGCTGTCCTGCTGGTCAACCCACCCCATGTTTTGTGATCACTAGTTACCAAGACCATCTGCAGGCTCATGTGGTCTTCCTGGGAAAGGAGAAAGGAACTCTGTGAAGAAGAAAGGGAAGGCCCTTACGCCATGAGACATGGAGAGAAATAGACCTGATTGTGGGCACAGAAGGTATAGCTAGCCACGTAGCTGGATGAGGCAAGGTGGACACTTGAAGGTTCTTGAAGGTTGTTTAGATGAGCTAGTTGAGAGTTTGCCCAGCTAAGATCCAGGCATTAAAATATTAAAAGGTCTTGGCATATTTATTTTATGGTCTAAGGCTGCCTGGGTCTTAGGCTCTTTCACCTGGAGACACGAAAAGCTTCTGATCTTCAACACTGCAGGCAAAGGGAACTTGCTTATACGCTTATGTTATATTTTTACACTTCTCATGTTAAACAATTGAAGCAGCTTTTCTACCATCTGAGAGGCCTTTCCCATAGGAGGCTCAGCCTGCCAATCAACAATAAATAACCTGGAGGGTGGGCCCCAGGTTTTCGGATCGCAGCAGGAACATGGCAGGTGAACATGTCTCTTTCCTACTTGTTCCTCCAAAGGTTTTGGTCTGACAGTTATGTATCAGCTGTCCCCTAAGGACAGAGGCAAGACTGCACTTTCTTCTCTGGTATGGAAGTAGGTGTTAGCCAGAGCCTCAGAGTGATCCAAATGCTCCCTGTGGCCAAGGTGGGTGTGTATGTCTCAGCTGGTATGTATGATAATGAGCATAAAATAAATGCAGGTAGAGAGAAGACCTTCTCTATTACCATCTGCCTTCCCTGTTGACAAACAAAGCTCCTTTCCAACAGGTAATTAAGGATATATTTCAATCCACAAAGGAAGTCTCTGGACTTGTATTGAAATACTCTGACAACGTATCAGCCATGTTGAAATATTCTGATAATGTATCAGTCATGCACCTGATTTCAGAACTGTGTCCCCTCTTACTTTCTTGCTCCCTCTTTTTCTCTGTCTGTTTTTCAGCTGCTCATGTTAAATTTCTCACACAATACTTAACACTCCTCAGAGAAGAATGTTCCTTTGGGTTATCATTCTTTTTTTTTCATCCATTCTTTCATTTCTTTTTTGCTGAGTTGTCCAGAGTGCCATTCATTCATTTATTCATTCGTCTGTTTGTTTACATCCTGACCCGTATTCCCCACCCCCTTGCAGTCCTTTCCCTCACCCTTCCTCCCCTCCCCCGACATCCATTCTTCCTCCCTTTCTCTTCAGAAAAGGGGAGCAGAATGCCTTTCTTACTCAGTTCTCAAGCAGGTCTGCCCTTCATCATGGGAAACATCTGATCTGCAGCACACACAGGAGTGTCAGCCGGCTATACCTGGGGCAGATGCTGTTGGTTGACTTGGAGACAGACTGTTTCATAAATGTTAGTCTCAGGGCAGAGGCCTGGCCTGAGCTCGCTTAACCCTCCATTGCCCTCCACTCTCTTCTGGAAGAATGTGAACTCATGGTAATGGTTTCATGGGCATCACGGAGGATGATATTGCCGTGGCTTCACAGAATTTCCAAAGCACCTGTGTATCTAAAACTGACCTTGGAATGGGAGGTGCTTGAAGTGGATGGCTTGACCTACAGGCTTAATCCTTTTGGTCACAGGACACGAAGGGTTGAATGCATAGTCGTTGCCTTTTTTTTTTTTCTCACCTTTTTTGTTTTTGAGATGGAGGTTACCAGCAAGTATGAAGGGAGGAGAGGATGGGGAAGGATAGTGGGAAGAGGGTATAAAGAAGAACAAAACAGGAACAAGAGTGATGGTTCAGTGGTTAAGAGCATTGGGTGCTCTTCCAGAGGACCCTGGTTCAATTCCTCGCTCCCACATGGCAGCTCACAACCATCTCTAACTATAGTTAGATCTGATACTGTCTTCTGACCTCCTTGGGGATGCACACAGGTGATGCAGACACACACAAAGGCAAAACACCCATACACATTAAGTAAAAACAAAAACAAACAAAAAACCAAAGCGCAGTAACACACACACACACACACACACACACACACACACACACACTCACACACACACACACACACACACACATATATGTAGAAAAACATATATGAAAACGCCATAATGAAGCCCATCATTTTGTATGCTAACTTTAAAAGTTAGCTTTTGGAAAAAACAGATTTGGAGGCCTGTGATATGGCTCATCAGACAGAAGTGCCTCCACCAAGCCTGATGCCCTGAGTTCTATCGCTAGACTCTACAGGATGGATGAAAGGAGAGAACTCACTCCCACAAGTTGTCCTGAAGGGAATGAAAATTATTAAAAGACCCCCCTAAGTCGGCAGTAGAGCCAGGCCAGCCGCCAGGTGGTTCCCAGAACTTAGCTGACCATAAAAGGGTGGAACCAAGAATGTAGGTCATACGGGTCATGAGCCCCAGGCTCCAGGAACTAGCTGGCCACAAAGCAGATGACTATCATTGGCCCCCATGGTTTCAGGAACCACAAAGCCGATGGTGAAGTAAGATTAAATTCATTCCTGAGAAAAACAGGTGTAGGATGTTTCCTGCTGACTAACTAATGGGCTGGTACATTCTATCTGCATTCCCCCTCACCCCCTTCAGTTATGGTAAACAATGGGCTTGTACTTTCCACCTGTATTTCCCCTCCCCCCTTGGGTTGTGGTAAACAATGGGCTGGGCTGGTACTTTCCACTTGTATTTCCCCTCACCCCTTTGGGTTGTAGTTTAAATACTCTACTCTCCCCCAAATCGTAGTCGTGGCTCCTACCCTTGCGTGGGATACTAGTGGCACCCTCAGTGCACTGAGCCCCCCCCGAAATAAACCTCTTGCAATTGCATCAAGATGGTCTCTTGCGAGTTTTGGGGCGGCCGTGATATCCTGAGTGTCGGGAGTCGGGAGACGGACTTCCCTCCCCCGGGTCTTTCAGTCCTTTGACCTCTATGTATGAATTGTGACACACACACACACACACACACACAGACAGAGAATTTCTAAAAGAACATTAGAAGCAAGCTTAGGGAGTATTAAAACAATAACAGTCCAGCCCAAATGCTCTGTGCAATGATGGGATGATGAGGAACAGGACAGACACCACCGTTGTGACGCACACTGCACAGTAGTCATGTGCTAGTGCGCTTCCCCCATGAGGGTCTGGAGGACAGGGTTGTGGCCTGCTGTCTGGAGTCTGGTCCATCACACTCCCTGGCATGTAACATAATAAATAAACAAATGGATTTATGAAAAGAGTGGCTGGGCTGGGCTGTGGTAATATAAGCAGAAAGGAAAGAGTGAGTGACAGGAATCAGGCTGGAGGCATTGAAGGGAGGTCGGTCACAAACCCTGCTTGGAGGAAGGGCAGGTGTAGGGAAGCCACATAGGTGCCGAGGAGGAGGGTCATTGCAAACAGGCCAGGCTAAGGTCAAGAGAAGCTTCTGAGCAAATTGTTCCAGCTCAGGCAGAGATCGAAATCCTGTGGACTGCTGTGGTCAACAAGAACACCAGAGGAGATGGCTGAGAATCATCAGAAAGGATGTTGGAAGTGGAGAAAACAACTTCCAGCTGATTCTGCACCCAGAAACTGACAGCTTCTCTTGACTGCCAAACTCAGAAATAAATGACAAAGCCAGGAAAAGTCCAGAGGGTGGTCTTCCTCCTGAGCACAGAGAGACCTTGTGTGAAAAGGTTAAAACAATGAAGTGCAGAAACTCATGTTTCTGAGTCTTTACTGTCTCATCTATGTTCTTCCTGGTTATGTTTTTTGAGACAAGATTTCTTTATGTATCTATCCTTGGCTACCCTGAAGCTTGCTATGTAAGACCAGGTAGCCCTTGAACTTGCTTTGTAGTGGAGGATGACCTTGAATTCCTGATCTTTCTGTCCCCATGTCTTAAGCACTGTCACTACAGGCCTTCATCATCATGCCCAGCCTTGAGAAAAAAGCTTTGGCTCTTCAGTTGGAAATAAGACAAATAAAAGATGTCCTTTAGGGGTGTCTGAGTAGGTGTTCTATTGCTATGAAGGGACACCATGACCAAGGCAACTCTTATAAGAGAAATCACTGAATTGGGGCTGCCTTAGTTTCAGAGGTTCAGTCCATTACCATCATGTCGGGAAGCACGGCAGCGTACAAGTAGACATGGTGCTGAAGAGATCGCTCGCTGAGAGTTTTGCCTTCAGATCCGCAGGCGGCAGGAAGAAACACACTGGGCGTGGCTTGAGCTTCTGAGACCTCAAAGCCCACTCCCAGTGGCACACTTCCTCCAACAAGGCCACACCCTGTAATCCTTCTAAGTAATGCCATTCCCTGATGAGTAGGCATTCAAATATATCAACCTATGGGGGGCAATTCTTATTAAAACCACCAGATGGAAATGGGAAAATATGGCCCCAGGTGGAGGGGTTGATCTGAGCAACACTTGCATGGAGAGCAGACCTAAAGTCTGGCCAGGATCAGAATGATCCAATAGAAGAAGACACCCATACCCTCATGTCACTTCCTGTCAGCATCTCTCACTTGATCCACTGAACTTTAGAGAGATCAAACTGGTCTGGTCACTGTCCCCTCTAGGCATACAGAGCTCTGGAAACAAAGTATGACTTCATATACTGAGCCTCAAAATCTGAAATTTGTCTCCAAAGATAACAATATTTCAAACATCTGTCATTTGTAGGTATATTTTAAGCTAATTTCTATTACTTTCGTCAAATGAAACAAATGGATCTCAAAAGAAAAAAGTTCTGGAAGCTGGATATAGTGGCTCATGTCTGTAATCCTAGCATTCTGGAGGCTGAGGCAGGGGGATTGTGATAAGTTCCAAGATGGCCGGGTCTACTTTGTGAGACTCAGTATAAGAGATAAAATCTCCTGGTTGATTTTCAAAGATGCATAAAGCCAGCTTAGGTCCAGCTACAAAGAAAAAAAAAGAAAGAAAAAAGAAAACACAAGACTTCTGCTAATACCTGCAGCTATCCTGTCATGCTCAAACTCTACTGAGCTTGCCCCACCCCCAAACTAGAAATTCAGATTAGAAAATTACAAACAGGCACACTAGCCTAGATGATCACATATCTGATGAACTTTAAGGACATGAAACGTAGAGAAGAGCCTGTAGAATTTAGCCATTTTCTACAAGAGCCCACACATGAGCTTTGTTGAGAAACAGACAAACGTAAGCAGCAGGAGGGATAAGACCTGAGTGATGCATGTCTTAGATTGTCCCTTGTGGTAGGAGTTTATTAAAACCCATTGTGAGAATGTTTTTGTTTAATCCCAGGTGGGCTGCTTAAGACACAGGTATACAGTATTAAAGGTCTTCACAAGCTAGCAGCAGCGTGGCTTAACCAGCTGAGCAAGTTTAACTCTGAGGACTCGGGAGAGAGGAATAAAAAGCCAGAGCCCCAAGGAGAAAGGGGCTCTACAAAGGAGGGAAAAGCCAGAGCCCCGAGGAGAAGGGGGCTCTATAAAGGAGAGAGCTCTGAGGAAAAGGGGGTTCTACAAAGCAAGAATAAAAAGCCAGAGCCCCAAGGAGAAGGAGACTACAAAGAGAAAAGGGAGAAGGAGCTCCACAAAGAAGTAAAAGAGAATGAGCTTTACAAAGAAGTAAGAGTAAAGAGGCTCTACGAAGAAGTAAGAGAAAAGGGTCTACAAAGATGTAGAAGAAAGCTCTACAAAGAAGAGAAAGGGCTACAGGGTAGGAAGTGGTTGCTGCTCTCCCAGTTGCTGTGCTCCTCCCCCAAACTGCTGCTTGTTCTTCCTTCTGCTGTCTCCTGGTTTGCTGGACTTCTACTGAGACTGGTGTTACCCCCAAAGAACCCAACAACCCTAATCAGCAGGAAGTAGCCTAAAGAGAACTATGCCCCCATTCACCTCTAACGTGCTTTATCTCCTGCATAGTGTGGGGGGGGGTTGGAAGG
This sequence comes from Lophiomys imhausi, assembly GCA_907164525.1. Lineage (NCBI taxonomy): Eukaryota > Metazoa > Chordata > Mammalia > Rodentia > Muridae > Lophiomys > Lophiomys imhausi. Next base: position 8,024,692 of record CAJQZJ010033015.1, on the reverse strand, counting down.
GAGGCAAGAGGTATTAAGTACAGTAAAATAAATTAGACTGTTTAATTAATATAATACAAAGTAGTAAAAGCCGCCTTGCTACAGTTCCTCCTGATCTCTGGGCCAAGTGGGAAGGAGGAAAGGGCTTGCTTTTGTCCCTGCTTAACAACTGTTTTCTGTGCTCCATCTTGCACCTGGCGCTCTGGGCCAATGTCCCACTTTGCAAAGCCATAGAATAAACTGCCTTGTTTTCCATAAGCTGAGTCTCCAGCACTCTTATTATGAAGAGAGCAGCATTGCTTCTCACACTTGTCTCAAAACACAAAACAAACAAAAAATTCTGGGGTTCCACCATATGTTTTCATTATGCTGTTACTTAAAAATGTATCGGTGACAAACTGTGAAGTCCTTACACTTAAAACAAGTCAAGTAGGAGAGATTCTTGAGTCAATAAAACCCTACCAAGCAATATCTTCATAATGGGTTCATTGACAACGTTGCTGACTTTGGGCTTCACTGGGCCAATTTCTCCTTTCAATTGAGAACACAATGCAGCATTACTCCAGTCCGCAGAGCATATTTCTTTTGTTTTCAACAAATCCATCTTAGCTGCCGATTCATTATTTAATGAGTTAATCAATGTGATAATGTACCATCAAAGTGCAATTTTCAAAAGTAAAAACAACTGTCTCCATGAATGTCAGCACTAGCAGGAAAAGAAACCACGCAGAAGATTTTGCTTGCAGGGTCAAGGTGTCACAGAAACTGAGACGTGGTTTCAGACATGGTTTGCGTCCTGCAGCAGAATGGCGGCATGCCCAGGTCAATTTCCAGGGAGCCATTTTGGCATTCTGTACTTTGAAGCCTGGTCCTGTGCTTGAATGGGTCTCACTGCATGCTAAGTTTTCCCTTGTTCTGGTTTCTTTCTTTCTTTTTTTTTTTTTTTAACCATCTCTAATATTTAGAGGCACATTATTCTACTAACCATTGTCTCTGTGGTGTCAGATCAAAACTGCTGAATCAATGAAGACAATGAGTCTTATTCTGGGAAAATGTCTTTTCGCCAGCCAAAGGAAGTCTGACCTCTACACTAGCCAAAACTGTCCCTCCACCCATCTCTGTCCCACCCCCATCTGAGCTTGGATAGGATCAAGCCAAGGCAGGACAGACCAACACACTCCTGGAGGGAGGGCACAGTGTCTTTCTGAGTGTTCCTTGTGCTGGCATTCCCGATACAAGTTCTCAGTACAGAAAAGGCTGTGGCGGCACCACTGCTGGTGGGAGTGGTGAAGAAGAGCCAAGGCAGAGAGCCCTTCAGACCAACAGAAGCAAGGCATGCTTGGTGTTGTAGCACCTTGAGGAGACTAATAGACTGTCTGGGACCATCTGCCCAGCCTTGGCTCACCTTGGCTGACTGAACTCAGAAACTCATTTAACTTTTTAGGAGCCTCCATTTCTCATCCTTGAAGAAAAAAATAAGAGTGTTTGTCTCACAGGACTGTTGGAAGATCAGGTAAACATGGAATTGCTTAGAATTTGGTGTTATGATGCAGTAAATGTAGCTGCCCATGTCTTCCCTCAAATGAGGGACTCTTTCCTTCCTAGCACTAATGGCTACAGACTCAATAATGGACATCATTTCTTAAAGAGACCTTCCTTAGCATATGGACATGTTAGAATGCTGTAGCTATTTTATTGTGTTTGCTTATGTCAATGAGTTATCTTATGAGACCGCCAGCTCTGCAGTCATAAGTCGTGAAAGTTTCAGGACACGGTAGAGATAAACATAGAGACATGGACCAGCACTCAACCAGAACTGACCCTGTCAGTGCGTACTAACCAGTGTAGAAAGGCATCTTCGCATAACACTGCAAACCACTAAGTTCTTAGAGCCCTGTGGCTTCAAGCTTCAGTCCTCAAGTTCAGGAAGATTAAGTAATTCAGCTGGAGTTGGGCAACCAAGAAGATAGGGGAATCTGCATATCACTTGACAAATGTCTGGTCATAAGCCCCTTGCTCTTTTTTGTTTTTGTTTTTGTTTTTTCGAGACAGGGTTTCTCTGTGTAACAGCCCTGGCTGTCCTGGACTCACTTTGTAGACCAGGCTGGCCTTGAACTCACAGAGATCCGCCTGCCTCTGCCTCGCAAGTGCTGGGATTAAAGGCGTGTGCCACCAATGCCCAGCTCCTTGCTCTTTTTGTATCACACTAACTGGGAGATGGATGGCTGAGGGATGGATCAAGGTTCTGGTCCATGTGAATTCCACCCTACCTCTTGTCTCCTCCATGTTATGAAGGCTAATTCCAGTCTCCATGGTGGCTTGGAATGGCTTGCTTGTGCAGGGTCACATGAGAGAACTGGAGTGAATGCTGAGATTTATGGAAATCCTACCAGGGCTCTGACCACACTGGGTACCTCATAAGACTGAAGATGCTGCTTGGTGTCAACCTGTTAGTTGCTGACTAATTGAACAGTGCTTGAGTCTCTATCTCAGCAGAGGTGTAACAGGCCACTTCTGCTCCTTGTTGCCCTCCCATCTTCCTCAGCTCCCTGAAGGTCGCGGGGACCGTTGAAATGGTCTCGATATCCCAGCATCCCTTCTACTTTCATCAGAAGGCCTGAGAGAGGAGCCCGCATGTGGAACAGGACTGATGTACGCAGGGCCCTGTCTGTCACTGGTACTTTCCAGAGAAGATGGCGGGGGAGACAATGGGGAGCCCTCCAGAGGATGTAGACCCCCAGGCTCTGAACTGGATAAAAGCAGCTCACAAAGGTTGGGAAAGAGAGCAGCCACCACCTCGACTCCACAAATAGTAAGAGAAAGGTATAAAGATGGGACTGGAGAAATCGAGAGAGATGTTACTTCCAGACAGGCTTGATGGATTCAGGTCGCATGAAGGAGACGTTCCAGTAAGAATTGATTGCTGAGGGAGGATGTGGACTCACCTTCCTGAAGGTCTTTGAAAGATAGCATTCATTTCTACCTGTCTGAGGTCAGTTAAATAGGTCCATCTTGAAGGAAGAAAATGCATCAAAGTGATGGCCAGGGTCTCTCCTCGCCCTGCGTGTGGTTTCTCTACCACTTGAAAGTTCCACTCATAATACATTTTGGAAAACTGAAGGTGTGTCTGGGCTTCGCCCAAGGCTCTTGAGTGACGCGTCTGCATGTTGTGGGAGGTAATTTAGACCACTGAAATAATCTTGTCTCTCGTAGACATCAGTCTATGAGAAAAGCAGCATGGTGTAGGTCATTCAGAAATGCACTGCAGGAATTACACCTGAGAGTCCACCACTCCATGGTCTGAATGGCCATCATTAAGAAAACAGATGACAGCAGATGCTGGCAAGGATGTGAGGAAAGAGGCACCCTCATTCTTGACTGATGAGAATGCCAACTGGTGCAGCCACTATGGAAATCAGTGTGGAGATTCCTCAACTAAAATAGAATTACTAAATGGCCTTGCTATACCACTCCTAGCCATATGCTCAAAGGACTCCATGAGCTACCACAGAGACACTTGCACATGCATGTTTACTGCTGCTCTTTCCAGATTAGCAAGAAAATGGAGCCAGTCTAGATGGCCATCAATGGGTGAATGGATTAAAAAAAATATGGTACATACACACAGTGGACATTTATTCAGCTGTAAAGAAAAGAAAAATTAAATCTTGCAATTTATAGGACAATGGGTGAATCTAGAAAATACCGCATTCAGTAAGATGACCTAGACTCAGAAAGACAAGAGTCACACGTTCCCTCTCATACAGGAATCCTAGCTTTTAATATTTAAATATTGAATGCTTAATATTTAATGTTTATATAATAAGTATATATTTGGTGTGAGTGTGGGGCTAGGCTGTGAAACTAGAAATGGGACCAAAGAAGGGGAAAAGAAGTTTCTCAGGAAGGGAGAGGGGGAAGGCTCAGGACACATGAAAGCAGAAAGGAAGCTCCTGGGGGTCAGAAAGCACAAGGGAGGGAAGGAGGAAGGGGTGGGGGCAGAGAATCGACAAAAAAAAATATGAAAATCCATAAGGAAACTTATTACTTTGTATGCTAATCTTAGAAATTAAAAATTAAAAAGGCACTGCAGGCAAATAGATGACCTCAGCACATTCTGGCAGAGTCCACTGCGGTGAGCAAGGCTTGCCTTCAGAAGCCAGTTCCAGCTCCCAAGGCCAAGGCCGGGGGAGTAACTTCTGGGGAGAAGACCCCTGCTGCACTTTGCCGGAGGGACACAGAGAGCTTGAGAATCCAGGCTGCCTGAGTAGCCTTCAGGCAGACTGAGCCCTGAGGACCTGACAAAACCCAAACAGCAAGAGCAGACTTCTCACTCCAGTGGGGATCTCAGAGCTTCAGTAGAGGAGGCAAGTTCGCCAGCTTTCCAAGAAGGACCAGACTTTCCACAACAGACACGTGGAAACCCGCTATGTGAGACTAACAAAAGCATTAAAAGAGTAAAATTTGCAAATAGGTGTTCAGCAGACAGAGAACTGGGCATTCCGATGTCAGCCAAGAGAGCAGTAATGCAGCTCGCTGTGCTGGGCACTGTGTCCCTATCTTAATGAGCAGAGCCTTAGGCTGGCTGGATCCTGGGTCACCCCGGGCATAATCTGAGGACCCATGGAGCAGCTTCTTCTGTCTCCATGGAAACAGCAGGTGTTCAGGCAAATTGAAATTCTTTTCAACTGCAAAAAATAGCCATTTGCAAGTGAGTGGTTTTGTGCCAAACAAATGGATATCAGGCATCACTTACAAGGCCAAAATCAGGGGGTTAAAATACCTTAGTCTTATAAAGTGCTTTAAGTATGCTCCTATTTGGCCTTTCCTCTAAATATTTATAATTCTACAAAAGTCTTTCCCTTAAGTGCCTTTTGAATCAGGTTTACTGAGCCTTCACTTACTTATTCATAGCAAACGCTGATTGAATGGCAATGTATTGATACTGAGATGTAGGTATTAATAAGATCTGACCTCTGCCCTCACGGAGCTCACAGTCAGGTAGGTAAACGACACGAGTGCACAGCACCCTCTTAGGCCCTGCCTTACCCTGGAGTACTGCTTCCTTCCAGGTACCACAAAGGTGTGTGCATGCTGCTGCCTGGGCTCCTTCCTGAGGGGGCTAATCACCACAGAGGCATTACAGAGATGGATGTAGATGTAGTAGAATGACAAGTTCAAGGTCATCTTCAGCTACATAGTGAGTGCTAAATGAGACCCTGGCTTTAAAATAACAACAACAGTGCCTTAGGGTGGAAACCCGGGAAGCCTGAGCTCCAAGGATGATTGACAGAAGGAGGAACCATTGACTTGATTTCACAGATCCAGGAAAGGTTGTCCACACACCAATACTGGGAGGTGTCACGTGAGCGCACATGGTCCAAAGTTGAGGGGCACTCAAGCTGGATGGCAACTGCATATGGGCTTCTAAGCTGAGCCACTGGGAGCTCATGGTGACCTGGGATGAGGCAAGGTGGCTGTTTGAGAGAAAGATGGAAGAAGGAGGCTGAGCAAGCACTGTGGGTAGACTTCCCTGTTGTAGTACAGCTTCAAGGGCTGCCATTTGACTTCAGCATCCTCCATTCATGCACGATTCTACACTTTTCCTGCCATGCATTTGCCGGGAGACAAGGATATGCTTGCCACCCTGGTTTCCCAGAGGTGGGCCACTGCAAAATAGAGACAGCACCTTCCAAATGAAGATGGCTAGCTGTTATGTTAGTAACTCTTGCTTTCCTGGTAAACACTCATGCACCATTACAGATCATACTGTGCCATGGTCAGATTTGCTTGAGAGTCAATGTGTGTGTGTGTGTGTGTGTGTGTGTGTGTGTGTGTGTGTGTGCCTGTATGTCTGTATGTGCTCAGATGGAAAAGCAAGGCTGGGGGTGGGCAGAGGACAGTGTTACAGGGCTCCAGGGACTTTTGCAGACATAGTCAGAGGCAGAACTTAGGTTTTCCCTCAAGGGAAGTAGGTTCAGAAGCCAGAGGGAGTAAACACAGAGGTGTGCGGAGCAGTCTCTGGAAAGAAGGAAGAGGAGAGGACCAGAAGCCTGACCCTGGGGTAGGGAACAGAGGCTGAGGGTGGAGTGGGCTGTATGTGGTCCTGAGAGACGCACACTGTATGCACTTAAAAATCTCCTGGGGAGCTTTCAGAACTGATCCTCAGTGCAGCCGTCCAGTCCGGCCAATACTACAGAGGATATGAGTGAGGGGCAGCCTCTCAGTCTCTCATTATTCACATTCATTACAACAGCCTTTATTTATTTGTTTGTTTGTTTGTTTGTTTGTTTGTTTATTTATTGGTTTTTCGAGACAAGGTTTCTCTGTGTAGCCCTGGCTGTCCTGGACTCACTTTATAGACCAGGCTGGCCTCAAACTCACAAAGATCCACCTGCCTCTGCCTCCCAAGTGCTGGGATTAAAGGCGTGCGCATCCCCCTGCAGGTCTACAAGTCCCTCAGGAAATCTGTCCTTCATTCCCAGTGTTGTGTCCTATGAGCTCATTGTCAAAAAAAAAAGTCATTTTTTAAACCATCATTTTATTTATTTTGCCAAAATTGCACTTTTGAGTCTATTGTTGGCAGTATCATCCCGGCATCATCGCATACTCGGCATAGGCGTTGTGGAGACCTGACACAAAGCACTTTCCAGCCTGCTCGGATATTGATTTCATATCAGAGGGCCATTTTCTCTTCATCCCAACCAGATGCTAAAAGGAACTGGAGGTGGATGGCAAGGACATGTCCTGAGCAGGCTGTCTCTTACCTACCCCACAGTTCCCTCCTTTAACCATCTCGCTGCCCTTCTTACACAGCTATAGAAGGTGTGCATGGCTCCTCATTAGCTATGGTAGAGTCTCTGAGGGACTCTCCTCATCTGCCTGGTTCGTAAGACCCTTCATTTTGCTCCTCTGGCTCTGGAGCTGAGGTCAAATGCCATCATGTCCCATCATTATGTACTCCCCTCAGGGCTGGACCAGGTGAGATTTCTAGTTAAACACCATTAACCACAGACATATTAGTACTATCTGGCTTCCCATTCAAAACTTCACTTGTGGCTTACTTTCTTTTCCTGGGGTTTTCTGGGGCCTCAAGACTCATGCGATACAGGAGCAGCAACAGGGAACATCTTTATTCCATGCCCTAGTATTAAAAGAAATCCCTCCATAATGTCTGCATATGCAACCCCTTTGAGAATATATTTAATAACACAGGCAAATGTTGGCTCTAGAGCTGAGCGCATCTACTTTCTCTCAGCTAGGTTAAATTTGCATGTGGCATGCACAAAACAACAGTCCTCAAGAGGTTTTTAGCAGCCTGGGGCTCCGTGTAGCTTGGGTGATAAACATATTTTTTTTTTCCTAACAGTGCACATTGCAGCCTATGTCCCTTCAACTACACTGAGCTACAAGTACACCCCACTTTAAACAATAGAATGAGTTACTTCTCCCTAGCAACCTTTAGAATAGTAACTTCCTCTTTGGAGGTTTGTAACCGAACTTTTAAATTATTATTTAACACTTATTTATTTATTACTAAATTTACTTATAACAAACACCAACAATTTCTTAACTATTAATCCCATAAAATCCTACAACCCCTTTAACCTATCCACTAAACCTATTGATAATTATAACAACTACTTTCATAACCTTTTAGAATGATACAGTCTCTGGGGCAGGTCCTCAGTCGTCAGGAACACAGTCTTTGTTGTAGATTCTTTAACGCACTTAGCAGTCCTTTTTCTGGATCTCTCAGATGCAGGTTCGTCAGGGTAAGTTGGTTATTGCAGTCTCACCTTAAATAAGGCTTCATGCTTTCTTCTCTGTGGGAAACTCCAGCCGTCTGCAGGCCAACTTACTTCTTTTGAATCAGGAACTCAGCTGCTCTGCCTCAGTCCTTAAAGCCAGGCACTGTTTCCTTTAGGCCACTGATCGGACAGATCAAACCCCTCTAGGCAGAGCTGAGCCACAGGGTCCAGTCCTTGGCCTTTTGGTGTCTTGCTCAGGCTTTCTTTGCTCACTGGCTTCTTTCTGCTTCAGGGACAGAGCTGGCCATCAATGGCCAGCCCTTTTTTCAGCAGGACTCTTGGAGCTCTCTAGCATCAGGGGCCTCTTCTCTTCTGGGCTCCATGCACTGTCCTCAAATAGGAGGAACTCTGTTTCAGCTTAATTTGGGCTGTGCCCACTTAGCAGCTGAAAATAATGTCAGGCCAGATACTTTTGTTTCTTCAATTCTATTGAGTCTTTCCCGTTTTCCTGACTTCAAACTTGTTTTTCAGTCTATTGAGTCTTTCCTGTTTTTGCTGACTTCATGCTGATAATGCTCTTCAGGCCCCGAATTAAGAGACAGTATCAGAAACTCCTATATATTTTCTAAATCTAATTTATCTAACCCCTACAGAGGTTGGTTTCCATTCAAATGTGTTCTAGAACATATCTGAATAAGGGAGTGAAGGGCCCTAGAGGGACCCCTAATTAAGACCTGAACAGTTCGTTCCCATTCCCAGAAATGGGCTCAGCAGTTTCTAGAGAAACAACAGAACAATCAGAGACAGTTTAGCCAAGTGGCTTGAGAAAGATGAGGTTGTTCAGAGTTACTGCTAAATGCTGGTTTGAAAACCCTCCCTGTTTTATCAGCTTGTGAACACCCTCCTGTCTTATGATCAACTTATGATCAACTCATGATTGTTAACTAACTAGGCCAAAGGCGCCCACACTTTTTCCGAAGGTTGCCCTTGAGTTTCAGTTTGAATGCTCCAATGGTGATGAAGATTACCTAACCCACCCTGGAGTTTCCTGAAACCCTTTAAAAAGAGCCTGCGAAGGACTTACCTACCCTGTCTTGGCAAGATAGTAGAATGTTAAAGTCAGGGGCCAAATATGTATAAACTGGACATTGGGAAGGTATACTGGGCCAATTTACTCTCATAAATGTGGCATATTTATATCTATTGTTTTGTATAATACTTACTGTTATAAGAGAAGGAACCATCTGTTGGACTGAAAGGGGAAACTTCTGGGGGGAAGAGGGTGGAAGGGCGGGTTAGGAAGGGGGAATAGGGAGGGGTTTGTTACTGAGATGTAACTTGAAGAAAAAAAAATAAAGTATTTAAAAAAAAAAAACTTAAAAAAAAAAAGAGCCTGCGAGCTCATCTTGGGGTCGCCAATCTGCCTAGTTGGCGACCCCCCACCCCCACCCCACACTCTGGATATCTGCAGAAAATAAATGTTCAAATGCTTTTGCATGCTATCTGAATTTGGGCATCTTCTTCAGCATGTTCCGGACCCTAACAGGAGGCAGGGACCAAGCTGGCCTGAACTGGTTTTGGGTGCATGTAAGTAAACTTCTAGAGGGAAACCCCCTATTTACCTTCTTAGGTCTATGCATAGTTCGGAATGTACATGATTAAAATCAGATGCACCATGGGAAAGCACAGCAGAGTAAGCTAAATCTTACCTAACCCAGACCTATCAATTCAGAGAGGCACCCTCATAAATGGAGACCCTTAAACGGTAACTGGGGTCCTTGAGCACTCCCATTCAAAGATTCCTGGGATATTTGTGGTTTGTGCCATCAGTTTCCTTCTGAGAAAAGTTTCCTTGCTACTTTGCAGTCTGTGAGATTCTCTAGTTCTTTCGTGAAAACACCAAGAACTGGAACTCGGTCCAGACAGCAACACCCAGTGACATGTTCTCCTCATGGAATCCCTATAATCTGGATGGACCCCAACATCTCCTGGGGAAGCTCTCATAGCTTTTGGCTAACCCACCCCACTTCTGAGTCTTGCCACACTTGGTGAAATGTGGGTCATCGTCAATGTCAAACAAAGGCTATTCAAGCACATACTATTGTGCCTGGTTTATTTATTGTGTTCTCTTTTTAAATCGCTGGGCAGGATTCCATTGTGATTCGTAGCAGTCCGCTGACCTGTTCTCCTGTGGACGGCTGTCTGTACCATTTTCTCAGTTTGGGGGTGCTGCAGATGGAGCTGCTCTGAACACCGTTGTCTTTGTGCATGTTTTCATTTATTTGTGAGCAGGTGCTCCGCTTTATGCAAAACTATGACACATTTACAAGTAGCTGCACCCGTGTGGGTCCTAACACAAGGCAGAGTTCTGTGGCCCCATGTTATCTGCAGCAAAGGTGGTTACCAGTCTTTAAGGTTGTGGCCATGCTAGCAAGTGCAAACTGGTACAGAGTTCTCGTTTGGATTTGTGCTGCTTGTTGTGTTGTTGTGTTCTCTGTTGTGTGTAGTGTGGCTGCGGGAGCTGAGGTTGTGTTTGCCGTTGGGCACCTGGCACTGGTGAGCTGTGTCTTGTCTTTCCTAGCCTTTCCAGAGCCTTATTGATTTTTTTCTATAAAAAGAATCGTCTTTATAATTTATCAGTTTTCTCTTTTTTTTTTAAATTGTATTGATTTCTTATTATTTTCTTTCTTCTATCCGGCTGTGGATTTATTTTTGTCTTTTTTCCCCAGATTCTTGACTTGGAAACTTACATTTTTGAGATTTCTTTTCTTTTACAACATAAACAGTGTGTGTGTGTGTGTGTGTGTGTGTGTGTGTGTGTGTGTGTGTGTG
>CAJQZJ010033015.1:7998864-8014120 GCA_907164525.1 Lophiomys imhausi | reverse complement strand
TGTGTGTGTGTGTGTGTGTGTGTGTGTGTGTGTGTGTGTGTGTGTGTATACATGTGGAGGCCAGAGATGGACACTGGGTGTCTTCCTTAGTTTTTCTTTACCTTATTTTTAGGAGGTGGGGGAGGGGATGGCTGTAAGCCTGTCCTTGAACTCTGGGCTCACTGGCTCACCTAGACAGCTCCAAGCACTGTCTTGTCTCTACAGCCCACACATTGGGTTTATAACCATGTACTACTGTGCCTGGCTTTTAACATAAGTGCTGGGGATCCAGACTCACATCTTCATGTGTGTGAGGCTAGCTTCTCACTGGTTAAGCCATCTCCCAACCCCCAACACCAGTATTTACAGCTTCCATGCCCTATTAGCTTCAGCTTCAATCACAAATTTTGAATTGCTGCATTTTCATCTTCATACGGTTTTATGTATTTTCAAAGTCCCCACCCCCCTTTTTCTCCCTCTTTCTCCCATCTTTCCTTCCCTTTCTTTTTCCTTAGAGGGAGGATTTTTGAAGCAGGTCTTGGGTGCTCCTCCTGTCTCTGCCTCCTGAGTCCTAGGATTACAGGTGTGTCCACCAAGCCTGACTCAGATTTCCCCTTTGAGACTTCTTCTGACCCTTCCATTGCTGTATTGTTTACTTTCTACATGTTGGAGATTTTCCTGTTGCTAGTGATTTCTGATTTGATTCTACTGTTTTCAGAGTGGCTCCATTAACTTCACTGGGGGTCAGTTTTTTGATCTAGGCTGTTGTTAATCTTGTTGATCCAGTAGAATGGAGCTTGCAAAGAATGTGCATTCTATGATTGTTAAAGCTGGCATTCGGGTGTGTCAACTAGACTTTGTTGCTTGAGGGGATTATTTACTTCTAAATCTTGCTGATTTCCTGTCTGGTAGCTCAGTGTCTGTATATAGGATGTAGAAATATCTGAGAATTAATTTTGGATCTGTCTATTCTTTTTAGGCCTCAGTATTTGTTTCAAGTATTAATATTTTGTAGTTCTTTTCTTTAGTGTCCATGTATTTAGGAATGGAAATTCTTCATGGTGGGCCAGCCCTTTTAACTGTGTGCATCCTTCTTTTCTGTGGAAACTTCCTTGCTTTGAAACCATACTTGCTTATTAGAAACATTTTATCATAGATCCTTTCTATCTCAGTTTCTCTTACCCATGGTAATGAGTGAGTACTTGGAACAAATTTCTTATAATGTATAACTAGGCTGCTATTTTTTTCTAAAGTCTACTTTGCTAATCTTTGTTTTTCAATTGGCATATCGAGGTGGATGTTCCCTCTGAGACTGGTCTTTTATGCTCTAGTCTGGTCTCGTGGGGTTTCTCCACATCGGCTCTCTAAGGCTGTTTCTATGTTTATTTTTCTGTTTATAGCATCAGAGATGTTCTGTGCCATTGTGCCCAGTTGTGAGTTATGCTGGCTTTCTCTTGTGTGTCGCCCTTCACACAGCTTCTTGTATCTGTTTTCTCACATCTTTTGCCAAATTTGGGAAGATATCTGGTAGTTTCCTTTCTCCTCACCTTGTCAGACTCCAACGATACGAATTTTTATTCCCTGTTACTGTATTGCAAATTCTTGGAGCTCTGTTCAGTTTGTCCATCTTTCCTGCCCCTACTGTTTCTGTTGAGCACATCATTTTGATTGTGGTCAAACTCACTGGCTCCAACAGCTTAGGTTTTTAGCTCACCATGGTTTGCTCGGTCTGTCTTGTTACTGTACTTTTTCTGGGGATACTAGGGATGAAAGTGAGACCTTATGCATGCTAGACAAGCTCTCTATTACTAAGTTGTATTAGCTGGTTTAATTTATACTTTAGTGCTTTTTATTTTTTAACTTATTTATGTATTTATTTCTTTGGCTAAAATTTTCCAACTTTTCATTTCTTTCAACAGAACTCATATTCGCACTGAAGCCATGTTGTTGTTTTGAGGTAGGCTTTCGCTGTGTGACCCAGGCAGATCTAATCTCTGCCCCTAGGATCCTAGATTATAGGCATTAGCCCTTCATCCAACTTGTTGAAGCATTTTTTAAAAAATCGTTTCTTTAAACACATGGTCAGATAATTCTACCAAAAACTTGCTCTGTGGTATGTTAGTGGACTGACTGTTCTTCGTGAAATTTCCAAATCTCTTTAAAAGCTCAAAGTCTCTCAACTATGGGTTCCTATAAAATAAAAATAAGTTGAATACATTCTCATTTCAAGAGGGAAGAACTAGGGCACAATCACAATCTTAACCAAGGAAAACCACACTCCGACAGTGTAAATAACTTAATGTCCAATACCTGGAATTCATTCATGATCTTCTGGGCTTCTCCAAGGGGCAAGGTATTGTGGTTTTGTATAGGTAGAGTATATATCATTTATTCAAACAGAACAGTTAACAAAAGCTATTTTTTTATGTCAGGCAAGAAGAGCCTGAGAACTTGAATTTAGTTTCACCTTATGATTAAGATGGAGACTAAAGACAAAAATGGCTCCAGGTATGCTAAAAGCTGCAACAGGCCTCAGCAGATAAGCCTTAGTTATGCTGAAGGCTGAAGTAGGTTTCTGCACGGAGCTAAACTTAAGTAGGTTTCAATAAGACAAGTTAGTGAGGCTGTGACTCAAAAAGGAAGAACACTTGTCTGGCTTAAGTGCAAGCACCCCTGGCCAAAATTAATAAGTATTTGCTAATTTTGTAATCAGAAAAGTAAAAATCCAATGTGGACGTGTATCTCATGTGTGGTGTGGAAGTAAAAGGTCCACATAGTGTCATAGAAAGGACAGGACAGCCTCTGTGCTGGCCAGTGTTTGTCAGTTTTCACAAGCTAGAGTCACTGGAGAAGAAAGAGCCTCAGTTGAGAAAAATGTCTCCAAAAAAGGGGACTGTAGCAGGGCGTGGTGGCACACACCTTTAATCCTAGCCCTCGGGAGGCAGAGGCAGGTGGATCTCTGTGAGTTCAAGGCCAGCCTGGTCTACAGAGTGAGTCCAGGACAGCCAGGGCTACACAGAGAAACCCTGTCTGGAAAAACAAAAATGGGGCTATAGGCAAGCCTGTTGGCAATTTTCTTAATTAGTGATTAGTAGGGGCGGGCCCAGCCCACTGTGGATGGGACCACCTCTGGGCTGGTAGCCATGGGTTCTATAAGAAAGCAGGTGGAGCAAGCCATGGGAGCAAGCTAGTAAGCAGAACCCCTTCATGGCCTCTGCATCAGCTCCTGCCTCCAGTTACCTGCCCTGTTTGGGTTCCTGTGTGGTCTGACTTCCTTCAAAGATGGACTGCAGTGTAGAAGTGTAAGGCCTCTGAAGGCACCTGAGTGAAGGTGCCTTCAGAGGCCAGAGAGGGCGTTGGATTCCCTGGATCTGGAGTTACAGTAGGCAGTAGTGGTCCTGACATGGGTGCTGGGCACCTAACTCGGGTCCTCTGGAAAAGCAGTACTTGTTCTTAGCCACTGAAGCATCTTTCCAGCCCCCCTAGGTTTTGTTTTTAAATAAGCATGGTGTGATGAAATGAGCCTGCTGGTCTTTCTAGTGTAATTGTAACCATCCTGATAGGAGAAAAGGCATTCTAAAGAAACTTTTGTACCTTTGACTGTCCTTTGATTATCAGACGATTTAAACAATGAACCTCAAGAAAAATTTCCTTGGGAATCCTGTCTAGAGGAGAGGAAAGGATAAAGCCATGGCAGCAGCCAGAGGAGGAACCTGCCTCTCAGAAAGAGACCTCGCAGAGTTCTGACTTGTCAGAATGTTCACCTTATGGAAGATACTGGAGCTGAGACAATGGTGGGCCAATGATGGGCAGGGCCACACCTTGGCCAGGACAGTGTGGTCATATCTCACTAAACCCCATGTCAGCACCCAGAAAATGAACTTTGGGGTTGGGAGTCACTGGACCCTCTTTGTTTCTCCTTATATGGACATACTGAATAAATCTTCTTTCTCTGATTTTTATTATTGTTTGCATCTTTTCTTTTTCCATGCAAGGTTTCTTTGTGTAGCCATGGCTATCTTGGAACTCACTCTGTAGACCTGGTTGGCCTTGAACTCACAGAGATCCACCTGCCTCTGCCATCAGGATTAAAGGTGTGCGCCACCATGCTCAGCAATTACAGACAGCTGTGACCTGCCAGGTGGGTGCTGGGATTTGAACCTGGGTCCTTTGGAAGTACAGCCAGTGCCTTTAACTGCTGGGCCACCTCTCCAGTCCTATTGCTTGCGTCTTTAATTGGCATACTGAGCATAAACAGTCTAGTTTAGACTTTCATAGCCTAGGCTTTGAACCTTTTGCCACAGAATCTTGATAAGTTTTTCATCCTGAAGTTTAGTAGAAATTCCATGTCTGAACTTACAGCTGCCATTTCTAAATATCTGTAGAGACTTTTACATATCTATTTTATTTTTTATGAGTGTATGTTTGTGTGAATCTCTCTGTGCGCACGCACTTTGGGCATTTAGGAGCCTACTGAGGTCATAAGTGTCATATCCCTGGAACTGGAGTCACAGATGGTTGTGAGCTGTCATGTGGGTGCTGAGAACTAAACCCAGGTCCTCTGCAAGAGCATTCAGTATTCTTAACTGCCAAGTCATATCTCAGGGCCCTCCCAGATAGCCATATAGTCCTTCCCCAGCTCCCATGCTCAAGTTGATAGCCTTCCTAAAAATATTTTTGATACATATATAGGTGTATATGTATGTGCATGCACAAATACATATAAATACAACCTGCTGAGCCCATTTTTGTGGTTGGCGCGTTTCAAGAGTGAACAGTAGTGACTCAGTCACATAGTGGCTCTGAATTGCACAACCATTCCTGGGAGAGTCTAATTCTCCTTCTTCCAGGAGTCAATACTTGCCTGTAGGTCTTTGTCTAGGGGTAGGACCCCAAGAAAATATCTCTCTCCCCTGATAACATGTCCATTGAAGTTGCCATTATTCTGGTCTTGTTTGTCCAGCCATTTCCAAGACAGATTGTATTATAGCAGACTTCCTGGTATACTGGCTCTTACAATCTTTCCACCCCTACCCCCTTCCTCAATGTTCCCTCAACCACAGATGCAGGAACTGTGATGTAGATGTATCTGTTGGTCTTGCATTGCAGCGAGTTTTCTATGATGGTCTCTATTAGCTGTAAAGAGAGGCTTCTTTGATGAGCGTTGGTAGCTACACTAATAAGGGAAAGGTGGCTTGCGCACCTCACTGGCACTTTTCAAAAATTCTCACCGTCTCAAAATCCTGTGAGGTAAACACGCTTACCTCTGTCATAAAGACCGAATCTCAAAACTGCGCGCTGCTGGGAGTTTTGCTGGTGGTGGAAAGGTCAGAAACCAAGAGTTTGGAGGGCTTCTGGGAACACTGCTGCCTCCCGATCTCCCTTACCAGCGACAGAGTGGGAGAGCCTTACAGACTCTGAAAACAAGACCCTTTCCCAGTCTTCGCTTTGCTCAGTAAGACCAAAACTCATTTGCATAAGCACCAGAACTTCCTCAATTATCCTTTTCTACCAGGTTTTCTCTCTAAACGCAATGAGCTGGCTCAAATCCCAGGCCTCTTGTCTTAGGGTGGCTGTTCAGCACTACTGGCCGGCAGAGGGCAGTACAGGCCAGCTGATGGACGGAGCAGTCCGTGGAGCACCCGCGTCCAGCCTCAGCCACCGGGAGGAAGATTGGACCTCATCAGGTTGGGTGTGCCCAGACCCAACAGCTCAGGTTGCAGAAGAAGTGGGTAAGTCTCTCTCTCTTCTGGTGCACCCTAGAGATTCGAAAAAATATTCTGGACCACACGGGCAGATTTTTCTCTCACACCTAGCCCATCCCATAGTGACCTGTTGTAATTGGAGTGTGGGGTTTCCCTGCATGAACTGTATTAAAGGACATCTTCCCAAAATAGTTCTGATCACGGCAAGTCTTTCAGTTGGCTTCCTGGGAGCTAGAAAGAGTCACAGGGAATTTAAATTTCCTTGGAGCACACAGGGGACTTTGAGAAGATCACATGCAGCTTTTTATAGAACTCAGAGTAGCACACATAGCTCTGGGTCACCTGGTAGAGGTCACCTGGTGAGGTTTCTTTTTTCAGTTCAGCTCCTAATTTATTAATAATGTGTTAAAATGAGAAGCACAACTGTATCTTATAGCCTATCATGACTTCATTGCGGCCTTAGAATTAAACTCTTGTTGCTAAGTTTCATTTTTGTGTCACAGTCCCCATCGGGTGGCATGCTTTGGTGGTCATGGTAATTTAGTCAATTGAGGAAGCCCAGCTGTGAGGCCAGGTGCCCTTAGCTGGAGCTTCAGCAAAGCCCAGCCTCCCTACAGGCCAGTCCAAGGGTGATGAGGCCTATGTGTCCATATTTGCTGAGAGCAGTGGTCTCACCTGTAGGTCTTCCTCAGGGAGGAATGCATTCAAAGGTGGAGGCTCAAGTTATCAGAATGCTTACATGGCTTTGTGACAATCACACAGAAGGATGATGGTGGAGCAGGACTAAGCTTGTCTCTAGCTTGCACCCTCCTCTGCTTCCCAATACTGCCTGCTGAGAGGGGAATGGGACACAGTGACCAAAGGCACTCATAACATTAGGCAGGGATGCTTCCTGTTGTCCTGGCTTCTATGCTGGCCGGTAGATTCATCTTCAGAGAAACAGTTGTGATTCAGACCTGGATTCCTGGAGGAGACAGAAGCTACAGCCTTGGGGCTCCACAGGTGGATATGGTTTGCACCCAAAGCTGTCTTTAGCATTGCTTTATATTCCTTATATATAATGCTGAAGCATAGGAAGTGCCTGAGAATAAAAAGAAGAAACTAATCCTGTAAATTGGAGTATACCCATTCAGTAGAATGCTATGTGACCATTAATAGTGAACCTTGGCTTATTTTTTGACATAAAAATATGAAATGTAATCTTACACATGAAAGTTAAAATGATCTGTGTAATACAACTATGTATGTGTGCATATACACATGTAGTTGGTGTCTATGTCACAGACTTTGGTGGACACCATGCATGAGGAACTGCAGTGGGCAAGTGAGCTTCCTCAAGATGGTCCACTATTTTGCACGTCTGCGATGGATGATGGATGTACCTTGGAGAGGCACAGGTATGTGTGTGGGGTTCACCTCTGGATTGCTTCTTGCTGCTGCTGTGCCTTCTCATGTTTGTCATTACTATATTCCTCACATATCTGGCATGGTGTGCTTGGGTGTGCGGAGACCCTCATTGGTGTGATTGCTTCCTGGGAGACAGTCCACTCTATTGGGCAATTTTCCTGCAGATCAATAGGAAGATGAATTTTCCTGAAATAATGCTTTTTAGTGACTTAATGATTTTACAGAATTCCTGATTTGATTTAAATAGTTTTAGGAAGTTAGGGTAGTTGATAGAAAGTTTAAGGAGATGGTTTAGGTTGTTTTGCTAGAAAGACATAATAAAGTTAGAATTAAGAGTAGAATAGTGAGGACTGCATAGGTTAGAAAAGGAGTACAGTGAGCTTCCATGCATTACAAGCATGTAATTGTATTTGAAAGAGAAAAATAGGCTTGGGACAATATGACCAAAGAAAACATTTCATTCTAAGTTGGGTCTGAGTTCCTGGATCTTGTGATCTAGAGATGTGGACACAGGTTTCAGAGTGCACCATTAAAAGACAGGGTTATAAACAAAGATTAAATGTTCTATTATAAATATAAGAATAGAGAATAGATGATTAGACAGTTTATCTGAACAATACTTCAAAAATAAGATATAAGATAGATGATAGGTTTCTTGGTAAATACAGATTGATGTCAGCTAGCATAGGAAAAAACTTGCTACGATAGACTTGACTTGCTTAAACTTTGTTAATCATTGACAAAAGAGTTGTTGCTTTGAATTTGTAGAAAGATAGATGGAAAATGTTCAGTTAGATACGAGTTTCAAAAGGAGAATACATAATCAACAATCCTGTTATAATTTCCTTCTGTGTAATGATTTTAATCTATTCTTGAAGAATATGTTCTTGCGGTGATGGTTTTTGGAAAATATATAACTTGTGGCTATGAGGTAATCTTTTCTTACAAAGAGAATTTTTTGTCCTAGTTGGTATAAAAAGGCTAAGAGAAAAAAAATAAAGTTGTTGGATCCTGTTGAAGCTTGCCTCATCCACTGTGTGTGTGTGTGTGTGTGTGTGTGTGTGTGTGTGTGTGTGTGATCTCCCTCTCTTTCACTGGCCCCAGAGAATTAAGATTTGCTTCCTCAGAGAAAAGTCTGCTGAGTGATTAATTGTTAACTCCACGCCCCTCTTCAGTTTTTGTGACTTGATGAAGCTGGCCTTTGACAGAATTTCACAGCATCTCCCTGGGTACAATTATGCCTTAACCTTTCAGTTTGTTATGACTTTCAATTTCTTGGCATGCTGGGGACCTCACCCTGGGCCTTGTGGTTTTGTACTCTACCACTGAGTGGCAACCCTAGCTCTTATGTTGAGACAGAACCTCCCTAGTAGCTGAAGCTAGCCTTGAACCTCTACATATTCAGAATGGCCTTAACTCGCAGTAATCCTTTTGCTTCAACTTTGTGAGTTCAGTTTTCTAATTTGTCAATGCACACTTGTTATTTGGAGGGGAAAACTTATTTTTAAAGGAATTTTGTGTATATACAGCCAATAAAATGAGACAGTACTGGCCGGGCGGTGGTGGCGCACGCCTTTAATCCCAGCACTTGGGAGGCAGAGGCAGGCGGATCTTTGTGAGTTCGAGGCCAGCCTGGTCTACAAAGCAAGTCCAGGACAGCCAGAGATATTCAGAGAAACCCTGTCTCGAAAAACCAAAAAAAAAAAAATGAGACAGTACTGTATAATATTCTGAGGTATAAAATTCACATAAGCACATTGTGATTTTGAGATTTGGATATAAAATGCACCCACTGGCTTGTGTTTGAGCAGTTGTTTGCCAGCTGGTAGTACTAATTTGGAAGACTATGGAAACACTGGAAAGCAATGTCTCATTGGAAAGAATAGGACTGTGGGTGGGCCTGTCCTGTTTCCTGGACCACTGAGATGTGAGCAAGTGGCCTCATGCCCTTGCTGCCACAGCCTCGAATCATTCCCACCACGGCTTCCCTAGCATGGTATATGGGATTATACTCTCAAACTATTGGCTGGAATAAATTCTTTCCAGAGTTTCTTCTTGTCAGGTATTCAGTGATAGTGCTGAGAAAATAGCTACTACACTAACATAAACAAGTTATGACTAAGCAGATGGGAGAGGACAGATAAACCTCCTATGCAGAATCCCAGATGATCTCTGTAGATGTTCATCTCTAGGGGCATGAGGTGGAGTTAGTCACTTTTCTCAAATTCACTGATTTTTGGATACTGACCATCCAAAACTCAGTCAGTGTATGATACAGGTACAGATGCATGTATACAACAGGTTATGTTTGCAGGATCACAGGACGACTTATGTGGCCAGTTATCTCCTCCCATTATTACTCAGGTTCCAGAGATCAAACTCAGGTAGCCAGGCTTCCACAGAGCCTGCTTTTGCCAAGGTCACTCATTTTTATTACCCATTTTCTTAACAGATACAATGTTGCTGTGACCCTTGCCAACAGGGGCAAGATGGCACAGAGTCAACAACATAGATTCCAGGAGTCAGGCAAGAGGCAGAAGCAGATTCATTTATTCCAGGAAGAGGATGCTGATGGGGTGGGGTTAAGCATTCTAAATGTTAATTAATTGGTCCTGCTTGCTGTCTGTTACTTACATTCTCTCTGATTGGTTAAATAAAATGCTGAGGCCTGAGACTGGGCAAAGACAGAGAAAGGTGGGATCCTGAGATTAGAACAGGAGGCGTGAATTTTACATAGAGGATTCATTCCAGACAGGAGCAGGCAAGGAGGACACATGCCATAGGGCAGATTAAAGAAGATCATTCCACGTGGCCTGGAACATCAGCATAGCATGGAGAATAGCAGTCCAAGGGGACGTATGTCTATATGGGGTCATATTTGGGTAATAGAATTAAGAGTTAGCTTAGGTAGGCCAAGATTGCTTAATTCAGGCCAAGGCTTGTTAAAAATCCATGTGGTGTCTGTGTTCTCATATATAATGTCTGGTTAAGAATTAACGGCTGCAAACCAATTAAGTATAACCTAAACACTGGTTAAGTAATCTAATTAGCCATTTTTTTGTACATATGGTGCCCAACTACAGCAATTAGAATCCATGCTTACAGTCTGAGAAGGCCCGGGTGAAACTGGATTCCTAGCCAAAGAGCAGGGAACCAAACCCAAATGCACTTCAAAGGTGCGGCTACCTTAACAAAAGCTGTTGCCTTGCAGCAAAGGTGGAGAGCTAAGGCTTAGCTTTCCTTACATACTAAAAAACCGGCAACCTTTTAAACAGAGCTTGAAAATGGAATTTACCACCTAGATTAAAAATTGAGGGATTCATAATGTCTCAATACATTTGGATTTCAATTGAGTTTTTTCCTCTTAGCATGCAAATGAATTTTACCCTGACAATTGTGGTTCTGTGTATCTTTTTTGAGAAAGTTCAGACTAGGATAGTCTTAAAGGAAAGAATTTACAGATGGAATGCTAAATTGCCAACAATGATAATGGAGGAAGGATAGAGGCCCTTCCTTATAGATAATGCAAAACTGATGGCAGCTGGAGCTCACCACTCCCTGGGTACTAGGTGCCTGTCAGGAGTTTCTGGTATTGGCCCACCAGTGAAATGCAGCCAAAGCTAGATTCTAAGGAATAATGAACAAAACTTTAATTGCAGCATGGGATAGCACAGTTAGACTAAAGCTTTTGGTATGTTCTTGTTTTCTTGCTTGATTTTTGTTTAGATGTCTCTGATTTTCCTATATCAGAAGGTGGAAAGTGTATTTTTCTGGTTTGACATTGCTAAAACATAAGAGATTTTTTGAAGATTTTGGGCAGATTTCAAATTGTCACTACAGTTCAAAGTTGCTCTCAGGGTTACAGAGTTACTATTATTTGGGATTTAAGTGAAATATTTGAGCAGGGTGGTACTGACACATTGTAGAGAGCTGCGATGTGCCACGCCCTAAAGATGGTGCCGGTTTCCGCCTTCCGCCAGCCCGACGGTGAGCGCTCTCGGTGGTAAACAAGTCCATATTTGGCTAAGACCGCTGATCTGGCTTGCTTCCGCATACGTGGGCCTCTGAGATAGCACCACGTGGCTTTACTTGATTGGCTGTTCATATAGTATTTAGCCTGTGGGTTGGGTCTGCCCGGGCATTCGGAAGACTGTTTTCAAGGGACCTGAATAAACTGCTGGAGAAGAGCTTTTGTGAGTTGCGTCATCCTTGCTGGTCGAGGGGGACGCGACAAGTGGTGGCCTGTACGGGGACCCAAAAAAGACTCAGAACTCCTGCAGTCAGGGGCAGCGCTGGTAAGTTCCTGGGATAAATTAGGACAATAAAGTTTCATGGAGATAGTGAACACAAGGTAAAGTTTCGCGGAGATAGCGAACAAAAGGTAAAGTTTCGCGGAGATAGCGAACAAAAGGTAAAGTTTCGCGGAGATTGCGAACAAAAGGTAAAGTTTTGCGGAGATAGCGAACAAAAGGTAAAGTTTCACGGGGAAATTGTGAACCGAAAGTAAATTTTTAATCATGGGATCGTCTCAGTCACATCCAATTTTTCTGGCTCTTCAGGAGCTACTTTTAGCTAGGAATTTGAAACTTAACATTGCCTAACAAAGGGGAAGTGAATGGCAATCTAACCAAGGTTATTCAGGATCCCCTGGAGCCTTTCTCAGACTTCGTGGCTATAATGGTTGAAGCAGCTGGAAGGGTATTTGGAGACCCTGATTTGGCAATGCCCTTAATTAAACAACTTGTGTATGAGTAATGTACAAAGGAATGTAAAGCAGCTATCACCCCTTATAAGAACAAGGGGTTGGAAGCCTGGATGCCTCAGTACAGACTGCCGCTACCTTGAATAATTTGTCAGCCAATGTAGCCACGGCCTTGGATGTATTGTGGCAGGTGGCCCAGATTGGCCGTGAGTGGAAAATGACTGGTTTGTGTGTGACCTCTGTGCCATATCAAAATTATACTGTAGCTGCAAATTTGTCTAAGCAACTCTCTCAGTATCTTACAGGAAATTGGTCTGGCGAGTTTGATAAGCTGATGCAGAATCTGAGAACTGCCATCGTGCATGTGAATTCCACCCGGGTTGATGTCTCTGTTGCTGAAGGACTGTCAACATGGATCCTCCGAGCCATGAATCATCTGAGGGAATGGGTGCCCTAGGAGACATGTTCTTCCTAGTCAGTTTCATTGCCCTATGGTGCATCTGTAAGATGAGGATTTCACAGAGGAAAAGTAATGCCATGCTGGTGCAAGCCTTTGCTGCATTGGAGGCTAGACAGCCACGCTGGGCACCTTTTTGTAGAGGATCCACAGGAGAGGAAGGACCTTTTCCCTGGACTGGATGTCAGGAGCGCAGAGCAGTTTGGGTTCAACAAGATTATTTTTCCTTTAGCCCCATGATTAGTAATATAGTGAATAAGTCTTGTACAGGAATGCTTGATATATCTACTAGGGATCCTCAGCAGACTGCCACCAATCCTTTTGATTTGTGGCTTTTGTGTGGGGTAAATGGAAGTTGCATGGACTTGGGACCTGTCATTATGCTTGAGGGAGGAATTTATCAAAGAGGTAATTTTTCCCTAGGGTCCGCTACCAAATTGGATTTTTCTAGCAGTAGTGGCTCTGGTACTTGGAAATCTTCGTTTCATTCTTACCGCAATAAGAACTTTTCAGCCTTGCCAGTATGTCTCTGGCCTCCTTTTCTGTGGATTGTAAGTAATGGGAGTGCATCCTTGGGTGAAGAAAAGTTAGTATGCACTCCGGGCACATGTTTTTATGCCCTGTGCTGGAATGCCACAGCCTTTCCTGTGGCTGTGGTGACTAGAATGCCTCGATATGTACCAGTTCCTGTAGAGGCCCCTAATACCATGATGCTATTCAGGTTTAAAAGAGATTTTGGCATCACTGCAGCTATTGTTACTGCCATCACTGTTGCTGCTGTGGGGGCTACTGCCTCAGCTATTGCCTTGTCTAGTTCTATACAGACTGCCAATGCCCTGAATAACATCTCAGCCACTGTGGCACAGGCATTGGATACTCAGACCTCTATGAATTCTCATCTCAAAGGAGGCCTTATGATAGTTAATCAACGCATAGATTTAATACAAGAACAGATTGATTCTCTTTGGCAACTAGCACAATTGGGGTGTGAGTGGAAAATGCAAGGTTTGTGTGTTACTTCCGTGCAGTATCAAAATTTTACAAAGGCTGCCAATCTGTCTAGACAATTGTCAAAGTTCCTCTTACAGGATTGGTCGGCTGAATTTGAAAATTTGATGAGAGAGCTGAGAGCGACAATTGTCCACATCAACTCCACTCGGGTGGATCTGAGCCTGGCTACTGGTTTGACTTCCTGGATACAGACGGCTATGGATCATCTTAAGGAATGGGCGGGCGTAGGCTCTTTGGCGATACTAATGATACTAGCCTCTCTGTTTTGCCTATGGTGCATCTACAAAATGAGAGCCACACAAAAGCGTAATGCAGCCATGATTATACAAGCCCTTGTCGCCATTGAGGCGGGCCAGTCCCCTCAGGCATGGCTCGCTGCTGTGAAGTAAATCTTCACTAAGCATAGTCCCTGCCCACTGAGGTATTCGTTCCACGGATATTAGGGTCTGGCAAGTCAGTGACGGAGTTGACGGGTAAGTCTTGGCCACCTAAGACAGGGCAGTCCCGAGTGGGGAGGCTGACCCAGAGACGGGTAAGAGTTTGAGCACCGCCCTCCTACAGGCTCAGGCCCACCGTGAGATCCCCAGATATGGGGATTACGTAGCCTTTCCAGGGACTTCTACCAACTTTAGAAAAAATAAAAAAGGGGGATCTGTAGAGAGCTGCGATGTGCCGCGCCCTAAAGATGGCACCAGTTTCCGCCTTCCGCCAGCCCGACGGTGAGCGCTCTCGGTGGTAAACAAGTCCACATTTGGCTAAGACCGCTGATCTGGCTTGCTTCCGCATACGTGGGCCTCTGAGATAGCACCACGTGGCTTTACTTGATTGGCTGTTCATATAGTATTTAGCCTGTGGGTTGGGTCTGCCCGGGCATTCGGAAGACTGTTTTCAAGGGACCTGAATAAACTGTTGGAGAAGAGCTTTTGTGAGTTGCGTCATCCTTGCTGGTTGAGGGGGACGCGACAACACATGCCCTTAATCTCTTGATCCCATCATACTAGAGGAAGATATAGGCAGATCTCTGGATTCTAGACCAGCCTGGTCTAAAAAATGAAGGCAGGGTGGAACCCTGCTGATAAGATAAGGCCTCTTACTAAAGACAGTCTAGAATTCAAAAATGACACATTTTTCCCCTTGATGTTAAGGTTAATAATGTCCTTAATGATCTAATGAATAAATACACATAACCTTAAATTTACATAAAGAGAAAAGGGTCACAAGCCAGTCTCTTTAGAATGTGGGGCTCCCACTAAGGGAGTCATTTTGCCCCTAAAAGAAATATGTTAATCTATGGACATGGTGATGCATGCCTTTAATCCCAGCACTTGGGAGGCAGAGGCAGACTGATCTCTGTGAGTTTAAGGCTAGCCTGGTCTACAAAGTGAGTCTAGGACAAGGATACAACGAGAAATCCTGTCTCGAAAAAAAATACAGATGGAAAAAGAGATATATTCTGTTAACCAATGTAAGGACCCAGAGTTAGGCTGGGGAAGAACATGCAAACTGCATGCCTCCCACAGTCAACAGTTAAGAAAAGCTAACATAAAATAGCATATCATGCTCTTCTACACCAATCTCCTTAAGAATGGAGTTTCCATGGGAGAACTGGAACTCAAACTAATACAAAATGGCTTAAGTAATGTTATTGTTTAATAAGGATAATTCAATTATTTAAATTCATACCTTGATCTCAGAACTTGGGATACAAGGAAAAAACAGGTTCCTTTTGTGTTTGAGGCCAATCTAATCTACAGAGCTCTACAGAGCAAATCAAGACAGCCCAAGCTACAAAGAGAAACCCTGTCTCAATAAGGATAGATATATCCACATAGAAATTAAATCTCCAAAGAAAGGAGAAAAGGAAAGAAAAAATATATAAATGCATACCTTTGATCCCAAAACATGGGAGACAAAGACAGAGACAGATAGGTTCCTTTTGAGTTTGAGGCCAACCTAATCTACAAAAAAAAAAAAAAAAAAAAAAAAAAAAAACCA
>CAJQZJ010033015.1:7961756-7998764 GCA_907164525.1 Lophiomys imhausi | reverse complement strand
TTTTTTTTTTTTTTTTTTGGTTTTTCGAGACAGGGTTTCTCTGTGTATCCTTGGCTGTCCTGGACTCACTTTGTAGACCAGGCTGGCCTCGAACTAACAAAGATCCGCCTGCCTCTGCCTCCCAAGTGCTGGGATTAAAGGCGTGCGCCACCACCGCCCGGCTTGAATAAACCTGTCTTAATCAATTAATAAATGTATGTCAGCTGTAGAGGAGAATACTTAAACTCCATACAGTCTTATGCTGTATTTTCAATTTAAAATAGATTATATATAGCATATATATGTAATACTATTTACATGTCATCCTTTTATATGGCATGGAAACTTACAAATGTCTTTTTTCTGTTCAAAGAAATAACAGAAAATATTCCTTAATTGATTTGTACATCCTGCACATCCAAGGCATTTTGGCAAGTGCAGAACTATATGTTACTTTTGAGAAATTACATTCTTTCAGAACAATGAGACCAGAGTCCAAAGAAGACAAGACAAATAACCCAAATGATACAGCCTCATAGACTACCTTAATAGCTGTTTCCTCAAAAATCTGCATCCAGAAGAACTTCAAACAGCTTGCTAAGATGGCCCAGCCTCTAAGACTGTTCCAGACAGGACTTCAATAAAGCCCTGAACTTTCCTACCCAATGTCCAGCTTCAGATTACAAATTGCTCAGAATAGTTAAATTGCTGAGCACATAGAGACTGGACAACAAATTTTACTATCAAATTGATTAACCATTTTTTTTTTTCATTTTATTTGGGCCCCTAAACAGGTTTTCTATGACTCAATTCACCAGGAAGTAGTTTTAAGAGAGTGATATCCCATTCCCAAAAAGTGGAGTGGATGAGTCTTTGGTTATTTGATGTATTATAAATGTTGTTTAGGGGTAATGGTTACAAACTGTTATTTGGTCTTGTTAAGCAAGGTATAGAAAGTTAGACTTGGAGATCTCTTTTTTTTTCCTCTATCCTTCTTTCTCTCTTATATAGGGGAAAAGGACTTGAAAAGAAAAAGAGGGGGGAATATATGTGTATAATATAGAAATGATAAGATATAAGGATAGATTATTGAATCTGCTCTGAAACTCAAACCTATTGTTATTCTCAAATAAGGTTATCTTTTGATACATTAGCATAGAATTTTGTATATTAATACAAAAATAAGGTTAAATTTTGATTCATTGGTGTAGAATTTTATATTTAGACACATATTATGTATATTTCAACTTATATAAGGTATTGTGCCTTTACATCTCATTTAAAAGTACAGGTTTACTTTCAATCCTTTTATGGGTTGCTATTGAAATATATTTAGGAGTCTAGGTAATACAGGTTGATGGCTGACCAGTAAAGCTTCTGGTCATGTCAAATACTAATCTTAATTTATCACAAAATAGACTTAATAGGTTAAACAGATAGTAAATGGTTAAAAATATACAGTTTGTTTGTTCATAGATAGAAGATAGATGATGGATAGATTTATAAATAAATCAATAGATGTCTTCAAAACCCTCAGAGGCATACAGAAAATGACATCTAAAGATGTTTTTATTAGTTTAAGAATTGTTTGACTTAAGACAGTCAGCTCCTGACAGCTCCCATTTGACTTGGAAGAAGACAATGAGCATCAAAAAGAAATCTCCCATCAGGAGATAATACCTGCTAAGCAAAAATGCCCCTGCTTTCTCAACAGACTATACAGTCCAAATATAGACCAGAGCTTAAATGCAGGTAAGTTGATGCCCTGATTCTGCAGAGACAGAATGGGAAAATCCTTCTTATTTCCTGCTGCACAATTTAGTCTGTGAAAAATGTTTGGCCAGAAGGCTTAAGATAATACTCCAACAATATCGAGAGATATTTGGGACTGTCTAGGCAAAAAACTGTCATATTTCTTTCTTTCTTTATTTCTTTTTTTTTTTTTTTTGGTTTTCCAAGACAGGGTTTCTCTATGTAACAGCTCTGGCTGTCCTGGACTCACTTTGTAGACCAGTCTGGCCTCAAAGTCACAGTGATCCACCTGCCTCTGCCTCCCAAGTGCTGGGATTAAAGACATGCGCTACCATGCCTGGCCCTGTCATTTTTCCTTTTGGAAGCTGCCCTCCTATGCTTCTTATGCACTCAAATAATAACTTTATCCCTTCTTATGTCTTTGATGGGGTTGAAGGCATAATAGTTATAAAATTTCAATTGAACTTGAGTTGTTTAGGATTTAAAAGGATATTTTCAAGTCTAAATAAAATATTTAGGTTTATAAATATAGGTTATGATAGAAATTATTTAGGTTCAGAACTTTAGACACACTTAGATAGATAGATGATTTTTTTTCTTCCTCAAGATTGCCTGATACAAATAGGCTAAACATTATGTATGTAACTTTTATATATGGTTTTCTTGATTGGTTCATATATGTTCTTATTGTTTTTACTATATGAGTTAAAAAATTTAGCCTTTTTATTAGACAAAAGGAGGGAAATGATGAGGTGGCATTAAGCATTCTAAATGTTAATTGGTCCTGCTTGCTGTCTGTTATTTACATTGTCTCTGATTGGTTAAATAAAATGCTGAGGCCTGAGATTGGGCAAAGACAGAGAAAGATGGGACTTCCTGAGATTACAACAGGAACCCTGCATTTTACACAGATGATTAATTCATTCCAGTCAGGAGCAGGCAAGGAGGACACAGGCCATAGGGTAGATTAAAGAAGATCATTCCACATGGCCTGGAACATTGGCATAGCATGGAGAATAGCAGTCCAAGGGGACATATGTCTATATGGGGTCATATTTGGGTAATAATATTAAGAGCTAGCTTAGGTGGGCCAAGATTGCTTGATTCAGGCCAAAACTTGTTAAAATCCATGTCTGTGTGTATTCATTTATAATGGCAGGCTCAGGATTAATAACCACCAAACCAATTAATGATAATATAAATACTGCAAAATAATTTAATTAGCCATTTTTCTACAGGATGCCCCCATTATACCCCTTTGCTTAGTGTCCCATTGGCTCCTGGACTGCAAGCTGCTGCTGTGGCTCTTCCTCATTGGCTCGTGTGATGTGACGTCATCAGTCTCTGGGCATGTTTGGGCAGGTTTCTGGCTGGGCATGTCTGAGGCCAGTTCTATATGGAAGCCCAGCCTCATATGTTTAACAATAGGCCTTATTCCTCCTATAATACAGGGGTTTCCAGTTATAGATTTCTTGAGGTTTGGCTGTTTGTATGTATAAGGTCCTGTATGTTACCTAAAGTGTAGTATTTTTCTAAGATTTTGTCCTTAATGTTCATTTCCTTGCCTTTGGCGGGGGACCCCATACTGCCATTGCTATCTATTATTACTCCTTGTGCTTGTAAGCTTGTGCTTTTTTTTTTCCTGGACTCAAACTGCTTAACGTTCTCCTTGTATTGGGTAACTGCTTTCTCTACTCATTTTAAATTTGCATCTGATTTTGATACCTGGCTTCTCAGGTCTTCCCTGTGTTTCTGCACAGTTTATATGCAATGTCTTGACTCAGGCAGAACCTGTAAAGACTTCATTCTGCATTGTCAGTCCCATGTATGTGTTTGTGAAAGGAGCCTGTAAGCAGCCACATAAAATGGCTGCCAGGAGCTTAGAAAAACAACTTGTTTTTGAAGTGAAATTTGTTTTGAAACTTGTTTTGAAGTAAGGATTTGAAACTGTTTTAAAGTGTGATAACCAGGAGGCTGGCAAGAACTGACAACTGCTTATCAAAAAGAGCCTGGAAGAGGGTGTCAACTGTTAAGGGAGGCACTCCCTAAAGTTAAGTATAAATGAAGGCACTGAGCTGAGCTAGGTGAGGACACGCAATGGCTATGGCAACTGGAACTGTACTGGCCGCAAGCAGCTACCAGTACTGACAATTCCTGGACGTCAGAGAAAAGCCCAAATTGCTCAAACCCTGAACATCTGTGAACACACAAGTGAAACTGAGAACCGGACAGCCGCTTTGTGGTCAAGTACCCTACGAGGTCAAGTCGCTGCCTTTAAGCAGCCGCTCTGAGGGTAGAGGACAACCAGATCTCGAGCCCTTACCTCGTTCACCACTGCTCACCAGACAGGTTTAGTGTGAGGCTATGTATTGGACAGGCTTGAGCTGTGTGATTGCACTTGCCCTGTTTATTCGGTGTTGTATTTGTTTGATCTCAGTAAATGCTAAAACTCAAGCTCACTCGCCTCCTGCCTAATTCTTGCGTTCTCCCTCTCTGAAATCATAAGAGAGGTTTCTGGTGTGTTTGAGACAGTTAGAAACACATTCAAATGAGGGTTATGTCTCCCTTGGGTCTGGTATCCTGCTGAGGTCCCACAGTTTTCTTGTCAGACAGCATTTTATGGGATTCTCCTCTGAGACATTCATGTATGATGTACAGGAGATTATTTTAAGGTATAGTCTCTACCATGTGGGGCTAAGAGGGAATCTGCAGAGTAGGCTGTCTCTGTAAAAGCCATCTTGTGTAAAGGTCAGCCTTTTCCCTCTTTTTATTCACAGGCTTTCAGTGGGATGGATGAAGCTTGACTCTACTGGGGAATGGAATCTGTGCTATTCAAAGAACTTTGTCATGCTTCAGATCTGAATGTCCTCCTAAAGCTTACTTGTTGAAGGCTTGGTGTCCGATGCAGCAGTGTTTAGAAGGGACTGGATGTCGCGGGGCCTGTACGGGGCATCCACCACATAAGGGGGTACTCAGGGAAAAGTGAGTGCACTGCCCACCAGAACCTCCAGCCTTCACTCCGAAGACAAACAGATGCAACAGGGGTGATGCCTAAGCATTTCCTGTTTTTAATATTTCGTCCCCTGGCTTATATACAGAACAAAGGCTGTATATTTCCACATGAGGCTATGTGGACGTATCACATTAAAGGTCATCCTATTAGACCACATAGCACATGTCTGGCAACATGGTAATCATGCACTGGTCACGAGTACGGAAGTCTTGCTCACCCAATCAGCTATACTCACAATCGGGCTTCAACTCCACCCCACATCTTCTGGCCATCGCCATCTTAGATATCTCCCACAAGTTACTTTCATTTTCCCAGCAACGAGGCATTTCTCGTAAGTCTCCATTTCTCGGGTCCCCACAACTGGATTGTAAAGGCTAGAGTTCAATCAGCGGATGTGAAGTTAATACCAATTGTCAACTTGACTTGTCACCTGGGAGACAAGTCTCTGGGTATGTCGGTGATAGATTATTTTATTGGGTTAGATGAAGTGGGAAGAGTCACCCCCAAAGTGGGCTTGGGCCCTAGACTGTACTAAAGGAGAAAGCTGAGCATGGATGCTTACATCTGTGTTTCTTGTGATGTAATGTGACCAGCTGCTTCAGGTTCTGGCCAGGAGGACCTTCCATCATGATGGATTGTATCATTGAATTGAGTCAAAATGAGTCAATGAATAAACAAAGAAATAAAGCCTTTCTCCCATAAGTTGCTATAGTCAGTTGCATATATTTCATCATAGCAACAAAGCAAATAAGATACTCACCAGAGGAGTTTAGTAGCTTAGTGGGTTATTAGGGGTTGAGCCTAGTGGAGGGACTTCATCATGGCTGGTGTGCTCCCCTCACCCACCAGACTCTTCCTCTCTCCTGCTTTGCTTCCTGGACACCATGAAGGGAGAGGCCTTCTTCTTCTATAATGTTCTGCTTTCCAGGACTCAAAACAATGGGATAAGCAACCTTGGACTGCAGCCATGAGCCAAAACAAATCTTTCCTCTTTTGAAATGATTTTTCCCCAGGTATTTTATCCCAGCAGTGGAAAGCTAAATGTTCACATTGTCCAAAGAGACACTCACGGTGATTCTGAACCCAGCCATTCCAACTAACAAAATGAACCCTGACAGCTTAGTGGGTTCTGGTCAAGTAGTTTGGATTATGGCCTGAGGTATCTGCAGTTTCCCGACAAGCCTTTCTTCTCTGGCTTAGCTTTGAACCACATGTCCTTTATGCAGTCTGTTTACTGTGGGCCAAGCTAACTACTGGGCAACCCTGTGGCCCTCACTGACTGGATCTTGAGCTGGGTTGAAGCAGCCAGCCATGAGGGCTGCTGGTGCTTTATATATATTTACCTATATAAAGATTTATTCACTTATTTTATGTATGTGTGGTTTTTTTTCTTTGTTTTTTTTCAAGGCAGGATTTCTCTGTGTAGCCCTGGCTGTCCTGGAGCTCATTCTGTAGAGCAGGATTGCCTGGAACTCACAGAGATCCTATCTCTGCCTCCCTCGAGTTGGGATTAAAGGCATGCTCCACCACCACCCCACCATGTATGTATTTTGCCTGGATGTATATAAAGGTACCATGTGCATGCCTGGTGCCTGAGATAGTTAGAAGGCAACAGATATGTTAAAATTAGAGTTACAGGTGGTTGTGAGCTGCC
This sequence comes from Lophiomys imhausi, assembly GCA_907164525.1. Taxonomy (NCBI): domain Eukaryota; kingdom Metazoa; phylum Chordata; class Mammalia; order Rodentia; family Muridae; genus Lophiomys; species Lophiomys imhausi. The sequence continues at coordinate 7,992,366 of CAJQZJ010033015.1, read as the reverse complement.
GTGTGAATGCTGAACACTTGGGATGATTTGAATAGGAATGACCCCCACAGACTCATGTTTGAATGCTTAGCCCATAGAGAGTAGCACTATCAGGAGGTATGGTCTTGTTGGAAGAAGTGGATCACTGTTGGGGTGGGGGCGGAGTGCTTTGAGGTCTCCTGTGCTGGTTATGCCCAGAGTGGCAGTCTCTTTCTGCTGCCTTCAGATCAAGATGTAGAATTCTCAGCTCCAGCACATCTGCCTGCACGCTGCCAAGCTTTTCATCATGATAATCGGCTAAACCTGTGAAGTTGTAAGCCAGCCCCAAATTACACATTTTCCTTTATGAGAGGTGTGGTCTCTCTTGCCATGGTCATGGTGTCTCTTCACAGCAATAAAACACTAAGCCATAACTGAGCCCAGGTCTTCTGGAAGAACAGATAATGCACCTAACCACTGACCCACCTCTTCAATCTTTTTTTTTTTTTTGAGGCAAAGTTTCTCTATAGCTCTGGCTGTCTAGAAACTCACTATGCAGATCTGACTTTCTTTGAACTTCAAGGCTACCCACCTTTTCCTCCCAAATGCTGGGATTAAAGGTATGTGGCACTATGCCTGGCCTTGAGTGTTTTTGTCACTGGCCTAGCTGATTTACAGTGTCCTGATTTGACTGACTTGGACAATGTGTGGAGGGTTTGATTACATCATCCACTGTCTATAAAGGTTCTCTTGCTTCATGGGCTTTGAAGCTTTATTACTAAGAACATGCACAGTTATATTTTCCTGGTGGGTAAGGCTTTTTGTCATTATGGTATGTGTTTATTACTTAGAAAAGTTTTTTAAAAATTCATTTTGTGTGGTGTTAGCAAACATGTGGAGGTCAGAGGACCAAATGAGGGAGTTGCTTTTCTCCTTCTACTACGTGGGTCTGGGGAACTGAAGTCATCAGGCTTGGTGGCAACAGCTGCCAACTGTTTCCAAGACCATGTTACTGTCCAAACACTTGCCTGGAGCAGCTACTTAACTTTCAAATATTGCTATCATCTGGCACTTTGCTGCAAAGTCACACATAATAGCAAACCACTCTGGTGCTTTTTCTGGCTCACTGGCCAACCTCAAAGGATTAACACACCTGCAGTTAGATGTGTGTTCTGTCCAGAAAGTCACCTTAAGACTTCTTGCTGACAGGGCTGGAGAGATGGCCTGGGATCACTGCTATTACCAAGGACGGTGCTAGGACCCAGTCAGCAAAGCAGAATCTACAGGGACTGAAGACTGATAACTGGCTACTTGGGTGATGGAAACAGAACTGGGACAGTGCAAGGTTAGCTACTTCCTCAGTGGAGGAAACAACGGGAATGGTTGACGTCAGTCGCCTTGGCCATATTCTAGACCTTCTGATGGAGCATCGTCTGTGTGGGTGGTACAAAGTAGGTTGGGGCCAGGAAGAATGGGCCGAGGGCAGAGGAACTGTGAGAGGCTCAGCTTGTCAGAGGTAATGTGGGCTGAAGCCGGGAGTCTCCTCTTGCAGTTTCCTACCGTTGGCTTCCACTGCTGAGCCCTACCTACCACGTACAATTTGTCCAGAGAGTTAGTCGGCATTCTGTACACCCCAGAGCAGGCAAAGAAGGGTGTCTAAGCCATCTGTGGGCAAAAGACGAATAAGGGTATGCTCTCCATTAAGCCACCTCTGACCTCCACTGCCATCACAGTCCTCACTGGCCAAGAAGGGAGCTTTCATTTGCTGACCACTGCGCATCCGGGGCAGGAGCTGCGGAGCTATGTTCACAAGCGACGAGGACTCTGCTCCTCCTGCGTTCCTCAGACACCATGGAGCTTCTCGTGACTGCGTCCGATTCTTTCCATAGGGCAACGTTCCGCTGGAAGTCATTCAAGCTTCTCGGTCTCCCCTGCCGCTGACTGCTAGGGTCCCTGTATCCAGGATTACCTGCTGGTGACGTCATGGGGCTGAGGTTCCAGACCCACGAGAACTAACCCAGCGTAGACGTCAAGCCGCCGCCTGTACCCCTGTCACTGTCCTAGGACTAATGCGCGCTCGGACTCCGCATCTAGATGTGACTCCAGCCGGTGCTGTTCACAGGCAGCAATCAGACCACAAACGGCGGAAGCGCGTTACCGGGAGCATCTACCCTCCGGACGCTGCCGCAACTCTTCCGGCGTGGAGGAGCGGTGAACTCAGTCGCCGAGGAGGAGCATGCGGGCTTTGCGCGGGAAGCGGTGCATTATGGGAGGCGCGCGCTTTTGCCGCTTCCGCGAATATGGCGGCGCCGTAGTCCGGGCGCGGGATCCTGGGGCACGGGGAGGCTGCGGGGTGCAGTCCGGGCGTGGTAATGGCGACCCCGGATCAAAAGTCGCCCAACGTTCTGCTGCAGAACCTGTGCTGCCGGATCCTGGGCCGGAGCGAAGGTACGCGCGGCGGGGCTAAGTAAGGGCTGTGGAGGCTGAGCGCCATGACCCCGGCCGACAGGGTAGCTGTTATCCCTGGGTCCCCGGGAAGGGAAGGGGTGCGGCTCGCGGGACGCCCCTGCCCTGGAGGCCAGGGCCTGAGCTGTTGTAGTGACCGGGTATGGTTTTTGCTCCCGGGTCCAGACCACACCGGGGACTGCAGTTCTGCTTCTGCGTGCTTCCCACTCTGCTGTCACCTTTACCTCTTGTGATGAGTCCAGGGTTGGATGATGCTAGCTTATTCCGAGAGGGTTCATGTAGCGAATGATGATTTTAAGAAGCCAGACCTCAAGGCATCTCTGCCCACTTCATCCACACTGTAGCCGTGGTAGTTGGAGAAAAAAAAAATGTCAAGGATCTCGTCTCTTGAAGCTCATTTGGGAGATGAGTGGGGACGGGTCATGAGGGTACGTTTTAGTAATTGACATGACTGGGTTACTTGCTCCTTATGCCTCGGAATGTCAAGAGATAAATCGCACAAGTTTTCAAGGAAGACTTTAAACAAAATCGCATTTTAAGAACTGAGAGAGCCTTTTGATCTTTCATAATGTGTAACAACCTGTGTAGCAACTTGTCGAGGAAGAGGATGAAGTAGTGTCACTACTCAACCACTGACTTAACACAGTTCTTGCCTTATACCTTGTAGTGTTTCACTGTGCAATTTATTCGTGTAAGAAATCTTTGAGGCCCCCTCGTCCCGGTTATGCCATAAGAGATGTTCCTGCTGCCTAGTGGAGGAAATGTGGCTAGTCCCACAGTGTTCGTAAGTGATAAAGTGGTGTGTGGGAAGGTGGATAGAAGGTTAGGGGGAAAGTAAGTCTTATGAATTGAAGCAGCTGTCTTAGCGACTCGATAATAGTGAGTGAGGGTCATCTCAGCATCTAGAGAGAGTAGAGGGGAAGTTTATCTTATGATTGAGTGTCCCAGTTATAGGCGAAATCAGATAGCTAAGGTTGTTACTTATGACTTAACGCACCATAACATCATTTTTCCTTTATTGCATTGAGTCCAAAATTTTTACCTTTCAGAAAGAACCTCATAGTTATAACTGGATTTTAAAGTTATTCATTGTGAATTTCTTGACTTGGAATTTTACAATAAGGTTCTTTTTGATTGATAAAAGTTTCCACAGCTTACAGGCCATTGAAGCACTGTTTTTTTTTTTTGTAGTTTTTTTTTTTAAAGCAAACTTCTGTATCCTCCCATTCCCCCCATTTATGGTTATGTCTTGGGAATCACTGGTCTCTCCGAGAGACACAGGATAAAATATTTCATAAAGCTCATTAAAGATGATGTTGTCTTTGCTGTGGATGGAATTGAGGGTTGCCGAGTCCACTAGGTTCTCTGTCTTCACACACTTTGTGGGTGTTTTGTTGTAGTCCAGCAGGTGTGCCGCTTATTGTTTTCATTTCCTTTCCCCGATGCTGATGAGCATCTTTTCATGACTACTTGTTTGGACATTCAGATCTCTTCCTCGTGCTGTGTTTTGTTTTGTTTTGTTCAGGGCATTTGCTTATGCTGTTGCTGGATTGCTTCTTCCAGCCTTATAATTTTGAGTGTTCTTTATGTATCTGGGTATTTTTTTATTTTTAACAGTTTTTTTTTTTTTTTTTTTTTTTTTTTTTTTTTTTTCGAATCAGAGTTTCTCTGTGTAGCCCTGGCTGTTCTGGACTCACTTTGTAGACCAGGCTAGCCTCGAACTCACAGAAATCCACCTGCCTCTGCCTCCCGAGTGCTGGGATTAAAGGCGTGTGCCACCACACCCCGCCAACAATTGTTTTCTTTGTGGAGCAAACATTTTAATATTTTTAAAAGTTTATTTTTGGAATTTTTGAAAATTATTTGTGTGTATATGGTATTTTACTTGTATGTCTGTGTGCCATGCTTGTGTACTGTCTGCAAAAGTCAGAAGAGGGTGCAGGATCTCCTGGAACTGGATTTGTACATGCTTGTGAGCTGCCACATGCTGGGAATTGGATTCTGGTCTTTTGGAAGAGCATCAGGGCTACTGCTGAGCTCTCTTCCCAAAATCTTGATGACTTCCAATTTATCCATATTGAAAAGGGTGGAAGGCAGGGAGATGGCTCAGCAGGTAAAAGAGCTTGCCTTACAGTTTCCAGAACTCATATAAAAAGCCTTGCTTGGTGTCATGCATTTGCAATAACAACACTCTTGAGGCAGTGTGGGAGGCAGAGACAGGAGAATCATGTGGAAGCTCCAGAGCCAGCTGGGCTGGAGTCAGCTACTTGGTGATTAAAACAGCAGGAGAAAAAAAGACAACAAGAGAAGAAAGACAGCTTCTGTCCACAAGGTGGAAGGAAGGACCGATTCCAGAAAGTAGTCCTTTGATTTCTGCATGTGTGCTGTCTTTCCTCCTAGCCCCTTCCCCCATAAATAAGAGACAAAAACATTTAAAAATGATCATGAGTTTGGTGTCATGTGAAGAACTGTTATCAAATCCAAAATGATAAGGATTTCTTTCTTTTCATCTTTTCCCTAGGAGAGGCTGTATTATATATAGTTATGTGTGCTGTGAGTTTTTGTTATATGGTCCAAGTTCAGATCCATTTTTGAGCTTACCAAAGGAACTGCCTCTCTCCAACTATACTTTCTGTGTTCTTGTCTTGAAGACTGAAATGGACCCTTAAAGAAGATTGATAGCATGCTTAGCAGAATATTTGTTCACCTGAGACTGTGAATTGAAAAAAAAAAGTTTCTATTGTGGAATGGCTCAGCCTTTAATCCTAGAGCTTTCTGTTTACTGTAAACAAGTACTTGTGGTATGGATCTGCACTAGCACATACCTTTAATCCAAGAACTTTCTGTTTATTGTTAAAAAAAAACATGGTTATGATGTGTTTCAGTCTTAGCACACACCTTTAATCCAAGAGTTTTCTGTGAACAGGATTACATTAAGTCAACCCTAGGTCAAGAAGGGGAGCAAGAAACCAGCTGACAGGATTAAACAGAAAGGAGGGCCATTGACACTTCAACTCTATAGTCTTCGTCCCCAAAATAGAATCCTGTCTAATTATGGGGAAAATACCAGACACATCTACTAAAATTAACTTTAATCTTCAATAATGCCAAGCTTACTGAAAAACAAAAATATCAAGAATGATCCCAGTCCAGAGTCGTCCAAGGAGATCTGACTAAGAGTATGAAGAAGGGTAAGTGGCCTCACACTAGAGGGAACTCTGAGCATTAAGCAACACTTGAAGGAGCCTGAGACGGGTGGAGCGTGGTTAGTACTGTGACCTGAAATTTCCAGAAAAGTCACACCTATGTTAAAGATTCTACAAGATCGATAAACTAATTAAAACTTCTGTGGTTATGGACAGCTAGAATATTGCAGATCTGGAGCTAAGATGTCTTGGCCAATTATCCTTAACCCTCTTAAAGGGCATTCACTGCACACCTCTGTGTCTTAACTACCATTTACCCTTGTGACTACTAGGTGTTTTGGAATACAGAGAACCCCAGCCTCCACCAACTCTATCAAATAGAACCTGAGGCCAATAACAGAGATTCCCCCACTTTGCTCTGCCCACCTACCTGATGTTCACTCCAATATATTTGAAAAGTATCCTGATTAACCCTGTTCCCAGAACACAGTCATTTATATTTGACCCCAAAATAAGTTACCTCTTACTCCCTTTGAAATGACAGTTGTGTTTCTGCATCAACAATATGAATGTATTAGTCCTGACTATGCCACTGCACCTCAGTAAGCAAGATGCTAAGACCAGAAGAGATGGTGTTGGGTAAAAGAGAACTGTGTGTGTACAATTTTCTTGTAAATTTAAACCATTCTAAAACGTTAGGTGCTTTTAAAAAAATATACTGATGTCAAGCCCTCTCCTTTACATACTTGGCCCTAACTGGTCTGGAGCAGACCATACTTAAAGGAGAAAACCAAAAGGAAGAACTCCCAACACCTCCATGCATATTCCCCCCCTCAACCTCCCCCTCTCCAGCCTCTGCATCAGCTCCTGCCTCCAGGTTCCCGCCCTGTTTGAGCTCCTGTCCTGGCTTCCTTCAGTGATGAACAGTGATGTGGAAGTGTAAGCCAGATAAACCCTTTCCTCCCCAAGTTGCTGTTGGTCCTGGTGTTATCACAGCAACAGTAATCCTAACTAAGACACTTGTGATTTCTCAGATTTGATACTGATTTGTAGTTTAATTCTGTTAGTGTTGGAGAATATATGATGGCTAGTTGCAGTTACTTTTTAAAAAATCTGTGTGTATGTTTGTATGTGTGTGCATGCATGTATACACATGTTCTTTATGTGTGAGAGTGAGTGTACATGTATATGTGGAGGTCAGGACAATCTCTCGTTCCAGTCCTTGACTTTCCTTTTTTTGAAACAAGACCTCCTGTTTTCCTCTGAGTTCACTAGGCTAGTTGGCCCAGAAGCTCTCTCTTTTCCTCCTTTCCTCTCTGTACGCAGCTTTGCTTTGTTTCATGTGCTGTCGTCAAATGTCTGATGGTATTTGAGCATCAGGATGGCTAGGTGCTTCTCTGTGGAGGAATTGTTGGGGACTTGCTGGTGCTGGGAGCCTCACCTCCTGTTGGCTCTTTTCTTGGTTTCCTCAATTCCGTGTTCTGGGGAAGAATTGTTAGGGAGCTGGTTCATTGTTGTGAACTTGAACGGCCATTGTCTTGTCTCTTGCTTTGATCACACTCTTTGCTGATGTGCTGTGTGTTGTACACTCTGAGGTTTGCCTGGCTGGGGATCAGTGGTCCTGGGGTCTGGGTAGGACCAGCTCCTCCTCCACTAGTGCAACTCTTTCCCTGGTATCTGTCTCCCGAGAGGATGACATTCCTTTCCTTGATGACCCTCTCTGGGTTTCTGCAGAGTAGATAATGTTTCTTCTTGACATTTGTCCCTGTGGGTGGTTAGTTTTAGTTGTCATTTTGACAGTATAAATTCACCTGAGAAGGGAGTGTCATTGAGGGGTTATTTAGATTTGGTTGGCCCATTGGCATTATGTGGGGGACTGCCTTGTTTATATTAACTGAAGTGGGAAGACCTGCTCACCATGGGTGGTGTGTAAGAATGGAGAATGTGAGCTGAACAATAGCCTGTACATCTGTTACTCTCTTCTGACTGTGAATGTGATGTGACTTTAAGTACTGCTGCCTTGGCTTCCCTGCTGTGGTGGGCTGTGCCTTCAACTTCCGAGCTAAAATAAACCATTCTCCCTTAAGTTGCTTTATCGAAGTAAAGTTGCTTTATCACAGCAAAGGAAAAGGAAACAAAAACATTGGCACCAAGAGAGGGGGTTATTGTTGTAAAATACCGACTATGTGGCTGTGAGTCTTTGAAACTGTGGGAAGAGTTTGGAATTTTAGGCTAGAAAAGCCATTGCCTGCTGTGGGTAAAGTTCAAAGGACTTTCTCTTAGGAGCTTGGAAAATGAAGCTGAGGAAAATGAGGACATTGGAGGCCTGGCTCATGAGGCTCCTAACAAGGAAGGACTGTGTCAGCAACTGGGTCAGGGACAATCCTAGGATGTTTTAGTAAGAATCTGGCTTCATTTTGCCAGTGTCCTGAGATTTTGATTGAAGTTGAATTTAAAGATAATGAATTATTTGTGAGAAAGTTATGTGAAGAGCCTAGTGTGATAAAACATGCCTTTAATCCCAGCACTTGGGAGGCAGAGGCAGGCAGATCTCTGTGAGTTCAAGGCCAGCCTGGTCTACAAATAGAGTCCAGGACAGCCAGGGCTGTTATACAGAGAAACCTTGTCTCAAAAAAACAAAACAAAACAAAAAAGCAAAAACAAAAAAAGGTGTGTGGACAAGCTTCAAGTTTTTGACTAGAAACTGCAGACAGAAAAGCAGGTGTCACAGAGATCAGCACCATGAAAGAGAAACCCAATGGTCTGCACTGGGACATCAGGAAAGTGTTTTCTCGGGGTCAGCACACAGAAGCTGATATAGCTGTGGCCCATGGGGGCAAGGCTACACTTGTAAATGGTGGCTCTGTTTATGTGCTGTTGGTTTTGAAAGACTCAAAAAGGAAGGAGTGGTGGAGAGCCGCTGAGGTCAGGCACTGTGTGGCAGAGTTGCTTCCCAGAGAGAAGCAAGCCTTCAGAGGTCATCAAGCATAAGCTGTGGGTAGAGACCCCAGAGTGTTGTGGATGCCAGGACCACGGGACATGTGCCAGGAAGAGCTAGAGGCATGAAGTGGAGCTGAACTAAGTTTGAAAGAGAAGCTGTGTGTGCCACAAGTAGAAGGGCTGAAGGTATGGGGCTGCCTGAGCCCTTTGGAGCCCAGCCAGTTTTATCATGAGTCCCAGATGCTGGACACCGAGCTGCAGGATTTGGTTTTGGTTATATTGGATTTGTGGTTTTCGTTTGATTATTCCTTGCTATGTCCTTGATTATTTCATTTTGAAATTGGAATGTTTATTCTGTGCCATTATACGTTAGAAGTATATAAGTTGGTTTTGATTTTATAGGAGCTCACAATTGAGCATTTTGAACTTCTAGAATATTGAAAAATTCAAGACTTTGGAGTCTTAAAATTGAACTATATTTTATATTTACATTATGAGGTTGTCTTAGTCAGTGTTCTATTTGTGTAAAGAGATACCATTACATGGCATTTCTTATAAAGGAAAACATTTAATTGTTTATTAATTAAACTTGCTTACAGTTTCAGAGGTTTAGTCTATTATCATCTTGGTGGGAAGTACCGAGGCATGCAGGCAGATACAGTGCAGGAAAAGAATCTGCAGGCAGCAGGCAGAGTGTGAGCCACTGGACCCGACTTGACTTTCTGAAGCCTCAAAGCCCATCCCCTAGTGACACACTTCCTCCAACAAGGCCATACCTCCTAATCCTTCTCAAGTAGCACCATTCCCTATTGATCAAGCATTCAAATATATGAACCTATGGAGGCCATTCCTTTTCAAACCACCACATTTTAATCCTTGGCTCCCATCGGCTTGTAGTCATATCATAATGCAAAAGTGCATTCAGTCCAACTTCAAAAGACTCCATAGTCTGTAACAGTCTCAGCATTATTTAAAAGTCCAAAGTCTCTTCTGAGGCTCATGGCAACCGCTTAACTGTAATCCCCTGTAAAACCAAAATGAAAAAGTAGGTCATGTACTTCAAGACACAATGCCACAGGATATATGTTACCATTTTAATATACAATGCCACAGGATATATGTTACCATTCCAATATACAATGCCACAGGATATATGTTACCATTCCAATATACAATGCCACAGGATATATGTTACCATTTTAATATACAATGGCACAGGATATATGTTACCATTTTAATATACAATGGCACAGGATATATGTTACCATTCCACTATACAATGCCACAGGATATATGTTACCATTTTAATATACAATGGCACAAGATGTAGATTACCATTCCAAAAGGGAGGAAAGGAAGCCTAGTGAAGAAATCCTGGACCAAAGCAATACCGAAAACCACAAGGGCAAACTTTAACCTCTGCATCTCCATGTCTGTTGTTAAAAGGCTCTTCAGATCTTCAACTCCTTTCATCATTGTTGACTAAAACACACTTCTTTCTCTTGGGCTGGCTTCACTCCCTGTTAGCAGCTTTCCTTGGCAGGTATCCCACGGCTCTGGCTTCTCCAACATCTTGCAGTCTCCAAGACAATCCAGGCTTCACCTTCACAGCTTCACACAGTGGCCTCTCTGGGTCCCCATGCAAGGACAGCCCTGACACACACCTGGCCTCAGCAACTTTCCTTAGTTGTGGAGAGAGATTCCATAATCCCTTTCTTCTATCTTTGACTCTAAAACCAGAACCACATGGCCAAAGCTGCTAGGGCTAGAACTTGGCCCCCTTGTTCAAATACATTTTCACCACCTTTCTGTTTTCTACACTGCTTCAGCTTTTCTTAATTCCTTTTCACAAGTTTGAAGCTTAACTTGGTGGGGTTTTGCCCTTAGGTCACCACTCCCTTTATTCCATTTAGCATTAGGCTTTTCTTTAAGCTCCATTTCACTTCCTGGCTCCTTTTCTTCCTTCCTTCCTTCCTTCCTTCCTTCCTTCCTTCCTTCCTTCCTTCCTTCCTTCCTTTCTTTCTTTCTTTCTTTCTTTTTATCAAGTTACATCTTGATCATATGTTGATCACAGCCCCTTTTCTCCATCCCTCCTGGTCCCATCCTCTCACCCTCTTCCCCCTCTCCCTCCCCTCCTTGGGTGAGGGAGATCCTAGCCCTATCAAGCTCCCTCAGTTCATTAGTCACATGAGTGCTAAGAGCTTCCTTTTGCACTGGTGTCCATAATGGCAGCCTTGAGTAAGGTGATCCACTAACAGGCACCATAGCCCATGACAGACACTGTCCCCCACCCCACTACTTACCAAGGGATCTGTATGAAAGCCAAGTTGCCTATCCTCTATATATATTGGGGTGCCTAGGTTTGGTCTATATATGCTTTTTTTTTTTTCTTTTTTGGTTAGTGTAAGCCTCTAGGGGCCTAGATTGGTTGGTTCTGTTGATCTTCATGTGTTGTTCTTGTCCCCTCCGACTCTCTCTATTCCTCCTCCCTCTCTTATACATGACTCCCAGAGGTCCACCTAATGTTTGACTGTGTGTCTCAGCATCTGTTTTGACCCAATGCTGTGTGAAATTTCTTGCAGATAGTTGTGCTATGTTTCTGTTCCTTTGGGTCTGTGGATTGTAGGTTAGTAATCCTGTACCAAATGGCTAAAATCCAATTATAAGTGAGTATGCCATGTGTATCTTTCTGGGTCTGGGTTAGCTCAGTCAGGATAAGCTTTTCTAATTCCATCCATTTGGTTGCAAATTGTATGATTTCCTTGTTTCTGATAGCTGAGTAGTATTCCATTGTGTAGATGTACCACAGTTTTTTGTTTTAATCTATTCTTCGGTTGAAGGACATCTGGGTTGTTTCCAGTTTCTAGCTATTGGAAATAAAGCTGCTATGAACATAGTTGAGCTGATGTCCTTGTGGTTTGATGAAGTGTCTTTTGGGTATATGCCCAGGAGCAGAATGGCTGGGTCTTGAGTTAGAACTATTCTCAGTTTTCTGAGATATTGTCAGGTTGATTTCCAAGTGATTGTACAAGTTTGCACTCCCACCAGCAATGGGGGAGTGTTTCTCTTTCTCCACTTCCTCACCAGCATGTGCTCTCACTTGAGTTTTTGATCTTAGCCATTCTGACGGGTGTGAGATGGAATCTCAGGTTGTTTTGAGTTGCATTTCCCTGATGACTAAGGATGTTTGTTGAGCATTTCTTCATGTAGAGATTCCTCTCTCCTTTTCTCTTTAAACTGTACATTTTATATTTTTCCTTGGTCAGCTCTCTCCTTTTCATTATAGATCTGCATGAGAGTGGCTACTAATAACCATGCGGCAGTAAATACTAGACTGTTTTGAAATCTTCTCTGCCAGTGCCATTTATCTGAAACTCTTCAATTTATCCTCGGACAGATTTTTCTGACAAGGGCAAAAGGCAGCCACTTTTTTTTTCCCCAAAATATCACAAGGAATGGTCTCTAGGCCACTTACTTTTCTTTCTTTTTTTTTTTTGTTTTGTTTGTTTTTTGTTTTTGTTTTCTTGAGACAGGGTTTCTCAGTGTAATAGCCCTGGCTGTCCTGGACTTGCTTTGTAGACCAGGCTGGCCTCGAACTTGAACACACAGAGATCCGCCTGCCTCTGCCTCCCAAGTGCTGGGATTAAAGGCGTGCGCCACTACGCCCAGCTTCTAGGCTACTTACTAATATTCTTCTCTGAAACCTCTTGACCTGGGTCATCATAATCTACATTGTTCTCAGAACCACTGTCTTCCATGTTCCTACTAGTATGGCCCATTAAGCCCCATTTAAAATATTCAACTGCTTTCCTGGTCCAAAGTTCACATTTGCAGCATGGTCACGCTTGTCACAGCAATACCCTTCTTCTGGTACCCACTTCTGTCTTAGACAGTGTTTTATTTCTGGGAAGAGACATTATGACCATGGCAACTCTTTATTTTTTTCCAAAATGTATTTATTTATTCAAGTTACACCTCCACCACAGCCTCCTCCCACCCTCTTCCCCCTCTCCCTCCTCTCCTTCTCTTTGGGTAAGGGGGCCTCCGACCATGACAACTCTTATAAAGGAAACATTTAATTGGGACTTGCTTACAGTTTTAGAGGTTTAATCCATTATCATAGCGGGAATCAAGGCAACGGGTAGGCAGACATGGTGCGGGAGAAGGTGTGGGAAAGTTCTACATTTGGACTTGCAGGCGGCAGGAAGAACTTGGGCTTCTGAAACCTCAGAGCCCACCCCCCCAGGGACACACTTCTTTCAGCAAGGCCATACCTCCTAATCCCTTTCAATTAGCACCACTCCTGATGACCAAGCATTCAAATATATGAGCCGATGGAGGCCATTTCTATTCAAACCACCACAGAGGGAAACTTGAGACTTTGGGGACAAAGAAAGGTATGACTTAAAGTGATGTGTTTGTGTATCAAGTTGGCAAGAGGTGAAATTGTGATTAGTTTTACTGATCACCTTGACTCACTCTCCAATCATTTGAAAAGGCAGTATCACTAAGAAGTTGTCTAGGTTGGCCTGTTGGAATATGGGGAATTATCTCGATTTGTCCGTAGTCCTGCCTAGTGTGGGTGTCACCATTCCTTAGACAGAGGAGCCTGTGTTGTGTGAGAGTGGAGAAAGGGAGCCGGGCACCTGCATACAGCTTTAAATTCATTACTTATTGACTGGGTGTAATGTGACCAGTTGGTTCAAGACCCTGCCCCTTGATTTCCTTGAAGTGATGGACTGTAACTTAGAATTGTGAGTCAGGTGACCCTATTCTCTCTTGAGTTATTTTGTTAGAGTATTTATCCCACAGCAGAAAAAAAAAGGACAGTTCCCGCTCCCTGTCCCATGCCTGACCTTGTAGACATTGGCTTTCCAGTTTTATCTATCGTCCTTGAGACAGTGACACATACCTGTCTGTTCTCTTGCTTTTCTCTCTGGCTTTATGTCTGCCTTGGTAAATTTATGTCCTTCTTATTTAAACTGCTTTATTCTCATTGTATATATTTTTAAAGGAAACAGAGGCAAAACAGTCTCTGGGACCTGCACAGAGACTCTTGACTGGGCTTATTTTCTAAGCCCCTTGTCCTGCTTGTGACTTTAATCGCTCCTTTTAAAATGGCTATTGGTCCAGTTTGGTTTTCCTTTAGGATTTTCTGTATCTCTGCTGTCTTTTCCCAAATGTTATAGAACTCTTCACTCAGGTCACTAGTTTCATATGGCTCCTCTGTCCTCTCAGTTAAGACTGGGGAAGGTAGTTTGCTCCCTTGACCTGTGTACTCTGCTGATGAACTGTCCTGTTGTAACTTGTACCCTTTTGCTCCCTTCCAGCCGATGTTGCCCAGCAGTTCCAGTTTGCTGTGAGAGTCATAGGCAGCAACTTCGCCCCAACTGTTGAAAGGGATGAATTTCTGGTAGCTGAAAAGATCAAGAAAGAACGTGTGTATTTCTCTTAACTTTATGTATTAGATCATGAAACTTGTGAAAACTTAAGAGTCTCTGTGTGACTCGTGTATGTGCATATACATGTGTGTCTACATGTATTTGTTTGTATATATGTGCACATGTGTGTATATGATTGTGGTCACACATATATGTGCATGCTGATGGATATACACATATGTGTGTATATATGTTTAATCTCTGTTTATATCCACACATGTATGCATCTGTATATCTGTATATGCATGTTTACATGTATGCCCGTATATGCATGTGTATATGAGTGTATGCTATTCTCAAGCATGTTTTAATTATAGGTACTGTTAAAAATAAGGACAATTCAATTTTTTCTTGGCATTACAATTATTAAAACATAGTGGAGGTTTATTTTAAATGTATCATAACACTGTAATCTAGTTTTAGACTACAGATGAGAAACTCACTGTCGCTCCTTGCCTCTCTCATTTCCAACATCTAATATAACAGTTAGCCAGTCTCTGAGGCATCACTGCTTCTTTCTTTGTCACCATTAGACTTGCAGTGCTTAAGAGCTGTGTGAGCATTGTACTTCTGAGATGGCACTTCAGCCTCTCTTAAGTGGTGGCCCCTGGAGAGGAAGGTTCTCCACTTGGTCGCACTTGGTTTGGTAATAGTAGTTGGGTTGGGTGAAGTTGACTCCACCACCCTCTCAGCCTCTGAAGTGCTTTGTGGAGTCTAGCTCTGAGTGGCAGGCAGTCTTCAGCTATCTGTGGGAGAACTGTTTGGTCCTGGTTTGTAGCGTGTATTTAGTGAGTGTGCGAACATGCTGCAGTCAGGGCCGTACAGTGAGGCTTGAAACCTGCCGTGGATATTAGCAGCTTCTTCCTACTGGGGTCTACTGTTGAACTGCCCAACTGAAGTGGGCTTGACTCTGTTTCTAAATGTTTGCCAGTCTGGCAGTCACTCCTGGGAAGTCATTTTGCAAGGCATAGTATCCTGCCCTGAAGTGTTGGATTAGGAACCGCATGGGCCAGTGATCTGTGTGCATGTTGTCTTTCAGGCTATAACATTCTGGGAGTGTTGGCTGGTGACAGAGCTGAGGCTGTGGCCCCAGAATGACTAGATCTAATGTCTTCACCTATTGAGGACCTGAGCAGCTAGAATGACAGCCTTGTTGTGACTCAGCTTGTGCCTACAGTGGTTCCCTTGGTCAGCTGCTTTACTTCTTGGTTTTAAGTTACTCATGGTCAGCTATGATTGGAGGATAGTGGTGAGAAAATACATCCCAGAAACAAATGATGCATACATTTTTATTAACTTACTATCTTAAGGAATACATTGAGGTCTCATACCACCCCACTTCTTCCTGCCTGGCGCAGGAGTCATTTCTTTGTTCAGCAGGTCTGTGCTTTGTATGCAGCCCACCTTGTCCCATTGGTCATGTAGCTGCAGCTGCCTTCTCAGTCACCAGAGTAAAGGCTGTGTTGTCAGTGCTCTGTGCTTCTCATAGCCCTGAGTGGCTTCAAACTTGGCCTGCCATCTCACTTCCCAAAAAGCTAGGGTTATAGACATGAGACACCATGGTGGGCTACCTTATTCTTCTTTTTGGTTTTTTGAGACAGAGTTTCTCTGTGTAGCAGCCCTGGGTGTCCTAGACTCATTTTGTAGATCAGGCTGGCCTTAAACTCACAGAGGTCTGCCTGCCTCTGCTTCCTGAGTGCTGGGATTCAAGGAGTGCGTCACCACACTCAGCTTACCTTATTTTTCTTAGAGGCCCCAAAACATAAGGATACTGAACCCTGCATATCAGACATGCTGAAGAAAATCAGAGTGCTTCCTGTAGGTGAAAGCTCTAGGATTGGTATTGGTGGAGGTTTCAGACACCTCCAGAGCTCTTGGACCCTATCTCACTAGCTAAACAGGTAGAAGAATAATAGTGAGGTTTCTAGTCTGTTACCAAATACTGAAACTTGCTTTCCTTTCATGCCTGTCAAATTCCCCATGTAAATGTGAACTCTTCTCATGATCTCCAAACTGCTTACATTCTAGATTACCACCAAGAACCCCTACTGTTGGTAACCTATAAGCATAATTTCCTTTGTAGTTTGATTTTATAGCCCCTCTGGTGAGCCTATCAGTGCGTGTAATAGTTATGTCATTACTGTAGGTTTTCAAGGGTATCACATAATAATCAGCAATAATAACTATTGAGAATAAAATTAATAATAAATGAACTAATGTTTAGTTTGAAACAGTTAATGATTATTTTATACTGAAGCAAGATGGAATACTGTTGCACATCTCCAAAAATGTAAGACTGTGACTTTTTTTTTTTTTTTTTTTGAGACAAGGTCTCATCCCTGTGTAGCTTTGTCTGGTCAATGACGCTGGCCTTGAACTTACAAAGATCTGCCTTCTGAGTGCTTGGGATAAAAGCGTGCACCTCCTGACTAGACTGTGGCTTTTTAAATCAGATGAACTGTCATGTTTGGTGATCCTGTGAATTCATGATTTCCTAAACTTTACTTCCATTCCTCCTCTAGGTAGCTGTTACCAGTTAGTAGAGTTGATGACAGTTTGCCTGGCTGTGGATCAATATTTGTAGACATTCCTCTCTTTACCTTAGCCTGAGAGTCTCCATGTTTTACACATGTCAGAGAGGCAAGGTGAGCTGAGCAAATTGCTACTGCTAAAAGTCTCCTTGCCATGTTCTTTGGATTCTGGGCTCAGGATTCTTTTCAGCTCACCCCAGTATGTTAGTATAGATGCAATGATTTCTTAGCACTGAATTGTGGTATGTGCAACTAATAGGCTTAATTCCTTTTCTAAATTTTCAGTTATTCGACAAAGGAGAGAAGCGGACGCCGCATTGTTTTCAGAGCTCCACAGAAAGCTTCATTCGCAGGTATACTGAAATGTTCTGGAAGTCTGTGAATGGAGAGTAGCTTGGGAATGCTTGGATGTCATTGGGTGCTGTCCTTTGAAACTCCCTTGTAACCATTAATGGCTTTTAGTTGTAGATAGCACTTAAGAGGTTCAGTATTAGAAGTGGTTGGATTTCCGGTTAAACTTCTGACTTGAGTCTGTTGGACAGGAACTGGGCTCTCCAGTTTGCATTGCAGATGCCTTGATGACATTACCAGTGTAATGATGACATTACACACTGGTGAGTGTGCAGACCTGGCCCCATCACAGCAGAAGCTCCATGGCTGACGCAGATATCTGTGAGCAACTCATTTTATTGCTGTGGTGGATAACTAAAGGAAAAAAAAGGTTTATACCTCTCATGATTGGACACTGATACTTGAACATTTTCCTGATCTAATATTTTGATAAAGATTTGTCAGCTTCTGTTGAAAAGATACTTGTACCACAAGGTGAGATTTTATGATTTCTGATTGCAAGGAACTGAGTTCACCCAGCTTTCTCCCTCCCATAGAGAGGACTAGGGACCTGGAGGGTTAATGTCTCCTCAACAGGTACTGCAGCCCGAGGCTATGGGAAGGGAGCCAGGTCTGCACACACTGTCCTCACTGCTGTGTGCCCTGAAAATGAGCTTCCTTCTAGGTTACTGAGAGTGTTGACTCCTTAGTGTGCTTTGATTTACTTGATTCAGTGGAGAAGAACAGTTCTCCATCTTGGAAAGTGCTTAGGAAGTACGAAATGAGCTTCATGTGCAGTCCATCTCTTGCAGGAGTGGTTTCCAGTGGTGTGTCACTTTGCTTGTCTTCAGTCTTTCTCCATCTGTGACTGACTTCTCACTGGAGGTTGACAAAGGAGTTTAATGTGCTTAGTCTGGGAGCTGCTTGGCCTTGCTGGGATTATAAAGATAGTTCTATCCAGAAAAGTTCCTGTCTGTTGCTGTGGCCATTGGATGGAGGTGCACTTGGGAAATTGAAATTTAAGAAGGCTGTTCTCTAAAAGCTATCTGTCTGTCTATCTGTCTCTCTATCATCTATTTACCTATCTTATTTATCTATCTCTCTATCATGTTTATTTATCTACATATCTATCAATCTATCTATCGTCTGTCTATCTATGCTTTTTGAGATAGTCTTTAACTCTTTAACCCATGCTGTGCTGAAACTCACTGTGTGGCCCAGGTTAGCCTAGGCTCACAGCAGGCCTCCTGCTTTAGTCTCCCTAGTTCTGGGATTACAGGTGTAAGCCACCTCATCTGGTTCCTAAACATTGTTATAAGTGGTGGCTGGCTTCCTGTAGCTAGCCCACAAAACCAATCTAGTTGAAGTTTTCATTCTGGAGATGAACTGTGATTTAAAAACTGGACGGCAGGGCTGGAGAGAAGAGTCAGCTATTAAGAGCACCGGCTACTCTTCCAAAGGAACCAGGTTCAAATCCCAGCACCCAAATGGCAGTTCACAGCTGGTGGCATATGCCTTTAATCTCAGCACTTGGGAGGCAGAGGCAGGTGGATCTCTGTGAGTCTGAGTCCAGCCTGGTCTACAAACTGCCACAGCTTGGTATATAGAGAAAGTCTGTCTCAAAAAACCAAAAACCAAAACCAAAAACCATTGATACTATTTTTGTTCTGTTTTCTGTTCAGTGAGAACTTCTTGTTTGCCCTGGGAGGAAGGGTCAAGGGTATAGGTTGTTTTCAGAGCCAGAACAGGGAGGATCCAGGTGTGATATAAGGCAATCAGATTCTGAGCTGAGTTCTGGTGCAGTCAATAGCAAGGGCCGTGAGCATTTGGGGAATGAAGCACAGTGTGTGTCTGGGACTGAGGAGACAAAGATGGTAAGTGAAGGTGGCTGTGAGCCTGAAAGCCGTGGAGCTCCTGTGTGTGTGAAGTGTCAGGTGCCATGGGCAGCTTGCTGGGCAAGCCTTTGCTTTGATATTCCTCCTTTAGGATGCTGCTTGTCTGCACTTAAAATCCAGCTGACACACAGTGCATGAAGCTGTGTGTCTGTGTCAAGGCCCTTTGATAGGAAAGAATCTGAATTAGCTGGTTCTGAGGGTTAGCTATGGTGAGCTCAAACCTCAGCACAGCTAGAGTGGTTGCAGTTACTGTCTTTGCTCTCCCAGGTTGATTACTCACTACCATTGAGTGTCATCTGGAACTGGCTGTAGTGCTGGTGAAGTAGCTGGGTGGGGAGGATGGAGACTGAGGGTGAACTATGACTCTTGGCTGCTTGCAACCCTGTGGCTTGATGGTGCCCACAGTCCTGTCCTGGGCCTTGGAGAGGCCATCTTGGCTCCTTGGATGGTAGGCTCCTGGCTGCTGCAGCCTCTTTGTTTTCCTGGTTTCTTGCTCCAGTCTGTACCTCAGCACATACTTCACCTGGCTGTTAGTGCCTGTTCCCTATGTTAGAAGAAGCCACTCTGGAGCCCAGTGGTGGCACACTCCTATGTCTCAGAACTGGGAAGGCTGAAATGGGAGGGTCAGCTTAGCTGCACATGCAGTGGTTCTGTAGTTAAAAGAAAAAAATCTGACTTGCTTTCCAACATGTCATTGACAGATTTTGTATGCACAGTTTTGTTAATTTGGGGACCTCACCCCAACTTCTCCCCATTCATATACTTTGTGAAGTGAGAGCTGAGATTCTGGCCTTCACTTTATTACAGAGGCCGCCATCTGCCTACTGTTTTTTCACTTGCACATTCCTTAGGGAACCCCCTCAGGGACATGCAGCCTGGCACCCTCTGAGCTTGTCCTTGCCTGTGCCTCTGGGTATCCCTACATTCTGCTCTATATGTACCCTGTCTCATTGCCATGCTGACTCCTCTCAGGAGCCCTTATGTCTGCCTTCCGTTCACTGCTGAAGTTGGGCAGCCAAGTCTGAGTGCTGGCACTCAGCTTTGCTCTTGTTTCCTTTGTGGATGGAGTCAGTCTTGTGGCATCATGGTGACGACAGGAAGTCGTGCACCTAGAATGCTTCACCCTGTGGTTATTTCTGAATGGCAGCAGCTGTGGTTGACTGAGAAATGGAATCCGGAGAGGGAGAGAGCGTGTTTTGTGTGGGACAGACAGAGCCTGGGCAAGTCCCTCCATTCCAGGCTCCTTCCCGTCCTCCAGCTGTCCCTTGCTGGTGAAGTGTTGTGGCCCGAGGAGCGCAGCAAAGTCTCCCAGCCCCTTCCCACACGGTGCATTCGCAGTGTCCTGGGTTCCCAGTTCTACTCCACAGGTCTCTTTATGGTGTCTGCTCATCATGGCCACGTTTCCAGAGATTGCTCCGGCACCCTCTCCGGTTGTGTGATTTGCCTGATGCCTGTTTCCACTAGAAACATCGGGGTGCTCACCAGGGTGGAATTCTTTCTATCTTTGTCTTTTCTTTTCCACAACACTCTTTTCTGCCCTAAGTGGGATATTAATCAAGAAAAACAGCTCACTTTTCCCCACCTGAGTCAAAGTCACAGTATGGAGTAGTCCTGGCTGGCCTGAAACTCATTGTGTTGATAAGGCTAGCCTCTAACTCACGGAGATCTGCTTGTCTCTGCCTCCTGAGTGCTGGGATTAAAGGTGTGTGCCACCACATCCAGCTTAATGCACAGATTTTTGATAATATTCTTTTACCTTCACTGTGGTCAGTAAGTTTTACTAATCCAAAGCAGGGTAATTTTGGAATTTGTTTCCAGGGACTTAAGGACATGGGGCTGTTGGTTACAGAGTGTCACTTCCAGTCTCCTGAGGGGTAGAGCCATTTTCACTCAGCTCAGATCAAATGTCATCAGGTGAATTTTAAAATGTATGTCTATTTTGAAAATAAGTATAGGAAAGAGAATAAGACAGAAAGTTGATACAATAACTCTTGTAATACTATTTTTAATTTAAACAGGGAGTTTTGAAAAATAAATGGTCAATCCTCTACCTCTTGCTGACTCTTAGTGAGGATCCTCGCAAGCAAGCCAGCAAGGTGAGTGAGCAGGCCTCAGCAAGCTCGTGGGAGGATCATACTATGTTCTCATGGGAAAGAAAATAATAGGAGAAAAGCAAAAAGCACACCAAGCCTGGAAGTAAAGTCATTTCTTCTTTTCCAAGGGCAGTTTCCAGGAGATGTGTTTCAAAATTATGTTATTCTGATGTAGCAATGTGCATTGAGCAGCCCAAGTTGTTAAAGAGTTGACACTGTGAAATTGGGACCATCACCCCGAAGGGTCGGCATTCTTGAGCTGGGAAGCCATGGGGTGTTCTTGTGCTTCCAGGTGTTGGGAGCACGTGTCGTAGCTGCAGGCTTCCTGCTGTAAAGCCCCGTGCAGGATTTACTGGAGCCTCTGGCTCTTCCCTGCTGTAGGATCTAATATGACAGAGTGTTTGCAGATGTTTGACTGGCAAGAAGCCGAGGAGTGTGGGCGGAGGATTTGTTCCAACCTCCTTGTTGTGCAGCAGTGATAGACTTGTAAACTTATTTGTGTTTTCTGTGGAGTTAAGAGAACTCCTAATACTGTCAATTATGACATGTCAGAGCATCTTCATTGACTTGCATGAGTAAGGGTAAAATTCAAATCCAACTCCAGAAACACCATGGAAGTAGGAATATAAAGGGCCCGTGGGTTCGGGGAAGGTGCCCTGTGGTTCCTCACCAACGTGTTTACCATGCACTTCATTTCAGGTAACTAGCTATGCTTCGTTATTTGCACAAGCGTTACCAAGGGATGCTCACTCGACGCCTTACTACTATGCCAGGCCTCAGACTCTCCCCCTGAACTACCAGGACCGCAGCACACAGGCACAGAGCTCCAGCAGCTTAGGCAGCAGCGGCATCAGCAGCATTGGCATGTGTGGCCTCAGTGGGCCCACGCCTGTACAACCTTTCCTCCCTGGGTAACTCAAGTGCTCTCTCTCTCTCTCTCTCTCTCTCTCTCTCTCTCTCATGCACGCTCCCCACGATAGAACCAGAAGCATCCAGGGACTTATGTGTCCTGCCTAGGCTGCCAGGGTGTTGGATGTGTCTCTCAGTGTTGTATGTTTATCCCTAAGCTTTTAACTAGGTTGTTCCTGTGGACTCAAAAGTTTAAGAAGTAGCAGGATGGGATCTGGAGAGATGGCTCAGTAGTTTAGAGCACTGACTCTTCTTCCAAAGGACCCAGGTTTAAATCCCAGCACTCACAAGGCAGTTCACAACTGTCTGTAATGGCCGGGTGTGGTGGTGCATGCCTTTAATCCCAGCACTTGGGAGGCAGAGGCAGGAGGATCTCTGAGTTCAAGGCCAGCCTGGTCTATAGAGAGAGTTCCACGGATACACAGAGAAACCCTGTCTCGAAAAGCCAAAAAAAGGAAAAAAAGTAGCAGGGTGAGTTGTCCTTAGATTGTGATGTTGAGACTCACGGTTAAGGTGTGAGCAAAGAGGATGGAAGCCAAGGATGTGTGGCTAAGAGAAGGCAGTATTAGCTTCTTGTCATTGTCATTCCTGGTGATCACAATGTAACAGGATTGAGCTGGATACTTTCCCAGAGAACAGTGATCAGAGAATCAGCATCAAAAGCACGATCTTTTCCATGTGAGTATGGTGGAATCACAAGTTACTTTGAGTTATAAAATTGTACAGAAGGTGTTGCATGTGGACTGTGTGTACATTGTCTGTGATGAGCCTGTAACATTTACCAACAGTACTTACAGCCTACCCAAAGTCCATATTTGGCTAGAAGGGTCTCATTTGTGACCTTAGAATTTAGGTCACAAATTATTGTTGTCATGAAAAAGTTGCATAGACAATTTTGAGCTAAATTAGGCTTTTATTTTACATTCACAATTCTTTTCAGATGCACAGTGTTACTGAATGCTGTTGCTGAGCCTGTGCCCATCAAGGGTAGTACAGGATGGGAGTGGTGGTTCTCCTCATGCTGAGGGTTGTGCAAGAGGAGAAAGGTTTCCTCAGAGCACTGTATGTAGATCCTTGGGGCAGCAGGTGCAGCTGAGAGCCTGTGGGTGTTTTAGTGTTCTAAGAAGTGGTTCCAACAAGTAGTTTTGTTACAATTATTACTAGAAATAAGCATCACGTTCTTAGATTTTTAGAGTGACTGTGATGTATTTAGGTTACTTTTGCCTTGAATTTTATGTATTTGTATATTTCAAATGAATTAAAACTGCAGGATCTCTCTTCATATACACACAAAGGTGGGTGAGGGCTGGTGACCAGCAGATGGAATAGGACCCAGGTGTGGAAACCTATTAACTTAGGAAATATTGGATGAATGAAAGGCCATGATCTTGAAGTTAAAACTAATTTAGAACTTCAAACTTCATATGTGTAGGTATGATGTGTACTGTCTGTTTGTAGAGAACTCAGATAGGGAAGAGAAGTATGGACAGTCGGGTGAGATGTCTAATCAGGAGTGGGTCTGAGAGCTGAGTTGATATCCAGGGACACTGCAAGGGACCGGGACTGAGTGTTATGGAGTTGTGAGGTTTAAGAGAGCCCTGGTAGCAAACATATAGATTACTGTAACATAAGGAAATTTCTGTCTCTAGTGGGTAGTCTAGTTATTTGAAATAGTAAATGTTTCTTTCTTTCTTTCTTTCTTTCTTTCTTTCTTTCTTTCTTTCTTTCTTTCTTTCTTTCTCTAGACAATCTCATCAAGCTGCAGGAGTTGGTGATGGCCTTCGACAGCAGTTGGGGCCTCGTCTTGCATGGACTCTGACTGCAAATCAGCCTTCTTCACAAACCCCTACCTCCAAGGGTTTCTCAAATGCTCTTTCTCGAAACATGACAAGGCCAAGGAGAGAAGGGGATCTGAGTGGTAAGATGTGTTTTGGCATTAGAAGCCATTTTACTCTCACCTTAAAGCTGTGCTGATTCCTTACTTTTCATGTAAAGGAGCCCTGGAGCCCTGCTATGGCCAGATGCTTCGTGAGCTTACTTCATGTTGGCTTGCTTTTAGTCCTGCTGCCTCCCACTCTCAGCTGTTGTCCGACTGATCTGTTCCCTCCATGTTGTACCCTCTACCTCCTTGTCCCAGTCCCCTTCCCATCTCATTCTGTTGTCCCTCCTGGGAAGCCACTCAGTCCTTCAGGGAGGTCACTTCTTATGTCCAAACTCTGTGGAGTGTGGCATCCTTTTGGTTCGTAGTCCTAACTCTTAACATGGTGCTTCTAGTGTGAAGCAAACTCTGACCATTTCCACAGTGGTGAGATGAAGACCTCTTTAAGGATTTTAAAATTCTGTTAGATTGTGAAGAGAGTGGTGAGTGCTTTTCTTGAGTATACCACACGAAGCGGTGCCTAGCAGGTGGAGCTATGAGTATGAGAAAGGGGCTCTGCTGTTGGTTCATGGTCTGCTGATCCTGAGGCTATGGCTGCCGCTTCCTCTCCTTAAGGGCAACCAAGGGGCCGTGTCATTTGTAACTCAAGGAGTATGAAAGACTTTGCCCGTGCAGCTGTCCCAATGGAGAGCCCGCACCTTGTCAACCACATTAACTGTCACGATAAGGGTGGCTACTCAGGGCCAGTGTGCTGGTGTGTAGAGCAAACAGTGCACTGTCCTCAGCCTTCAGACATGTGTCCCTACATAGCCAGGTGGGGCTTGGAAGAAGTAGAGGAGAAGAAGAACGCAATGGAGTAGGTGGGAACAGCAGCAGTATGGCCGTTTTAACCTAGGCGTACTTGTTAGATGCATAAATACTTCTTTTCAATGACAGTTGTAAAAATAATTACTGTCTGAGGATAACTGCTGCTTTCACGAGACACATTTTAAGTAGAAAGTTTTAAACACGTTAACAGTGAGTGTGTGGGTGACATATGTTTGTAAAGTCACCGCAGAGGGACACAGTATAGACATCAAGTAGACAGATGTCGGTGGGCCTTCAGAACCACGAAGGTCTGCTCTTGAGGGAGGAAGGTTCAGTGAGTGTGGTGTACGTGCTAGAAGAGTTTACCTCACCCACATCAAGGTGGACAGAGGGGAAAGAAAGCAGAGGAACCCATGGCTCCCAGCTGGCTCTGTTAGGTGCTTCTCGGTAACTGAGCCACAGGTGGAGTTGGCAGGGTGCCGTGTGAGATGTGAAGGACACGGTTAACTTGGTGGCTGATCGCAGCAGGCAGGGGCCATGAAGGACGTGCTCACGCTTCAGTCTATGTGATGGCTGTGAATGGTAATTCCTCTTTGCCCTAATTGTTGGCTAACACCTTGAGTTTATTGTGGCATTTGTTCAGAAGAACTGCTGAAGCTGATGTCTTTTCTGAACTATGAACTCTATTTCTAATTGTATTAGGGTGATCCTTTTCCTGTTTTCACCATGTAATAATAAGCTGTTATCACACAGCCCCTGTTGTGCACTCCCAATGGTTGATTTGTGTTATCTGTCTAGTGGTCATAGGAGGGTTTGTCATCAGAGGCCTTCAGGGAGGACACTGTAGGAGCACTGCCCCTCTCAGAAGGCCCATGCCTTTCTGTCTTAAATCTCTTTTGCTTCTTGAGCTCACTTACTGAGTTGGTATATGTGTTCTGGGAGCAAATGTATAACACACGACTAATCAGTCGTGCGATTCGTCTCACATAGACAGTGTTCCTTATTGTCTTAAAATCATTTTGCAGGCACATTGGAAGTTACTGAAGCAGCTCTTGTGAGAGACATTCTCTACGTATTCCAAGGCATTGATGGCAAAAATATCAAAATGAACAGCATTGAAAACTGTTACAAAGTGGAAGGGAAGGTATGGTGACAGAGTCCTGCCTGCAGTATTCGGAGATAAGAAAACTCACCAGAGCCCAGATCCAGCTTCTTACCGGCATTCCTGGGGCTTAGCAGATTTGCACCGAATGAGTTGCACAGCTGGATTTGGCTTCTTGCCCTGACCATTTGTGGCTGATGGGACCTGTCTTGGGCCCTCTGTGGCAGTGCTTGCTTTTACCTATGAGTCCACTGATGGGGCTGCTGCAGTGAGAGTGGAGGACCCGAGAGACAGAGGCCAGTGCGGTGTCCTGTCCCAGACACAGCCTTCCTGCGTGCCCGCTCCTTTGAGTGTCTGTTCTGCTCGTGGCTCTTCTCAGCAGGACGAGGGTCCTCACTCCTGTGTCTCTGAGGATTGTCAAGGTCCCTGGTGGGCATGCCCAGAGTGGTACTCCACTGGGTAACACAGCAGGGGCCCGGGGTCTCTGCGCTCTGTCCTCCATGCTTTCTTCCTCTTGGTGCTGTGGTGGTTACTTGTAATTTCCTTGCGCTGCTGTTTAACATTAGAGTATTAGGACAAGTGGGTGGGGCTAATGATGAATTCTATTGTTCATTTTTGAGTTTTGACTTTTGCTATGTTTACTTTTTAGGCAAACTTAAATAAATCTTTGAGGGACACGGCAGTCCGGCTTGCTGAGTTGGGATGGTTACATAATAAAATCAGAAAATATGCTGACCAGAGGAGTCTGGACCGCTCATTTGGACTCGTAGGTCAGGTATGTTCATCATTGTTAGGTGTGAAGTGCTTAATCTACTTAAGGTCAGAGTGTAAAGTCACCGTCAGGCTCTTTTTGAGGAACGTGTTCTTGAGACTGATGATGCTATCATCAGACTCTAGAGAGTGTGAGGGAATGGCAGATGGAGGCCCAGCAAGGGCAGAGGAGAGAGCTTGAGAGAGGTGGGGATGGACTTTGAAGTGGGAAAGCTTGGGCCTGCTGTAGCCATCACTGCTGCCTCAGAGGACAGGACCATGGGGACATGACCAGATCATCAGGTGCCCCACGTTTCTAGGCTACAGATGTGGGAAGTGGGGATTCACTGCTGTTACTACCTGGATAGCCATGGCCAGGACAGTGATGGACCTGCATGTCACTTGAAGAAGCCACCTTTCCCTCCTGGCTACTGGACCGTGAGTGGAGCAACAGATATAAAAGTGAGTGTGGGATACTTCCAGAGTCCCAGCCTCTTGAAGAGGTTTAGTGGCCTGTGCTTTTGGTCTCAGTTGGGTTCTTAGGCAGGAATTGCTGTCGGGTATATCTACAGAGATTTACTGAGAGGATCACAGAGGTAGCTCAGAGACATGCTGCAGTGTGGCAGCTGGCCAAGAGCATGGCAGGGGCATTGTGGCTAGCTAGTGTCCTGAAACAAAGCAGGGGGAGTGTAGCTCGTAGCCAATGGTATAACAGGGCAGGGTGGTTAGTGGTCAGGAACTCAGTAGATACCAGTGGTCAGGAGCATGGCAAAGGTGGCTTGACTAGTGGCCAGGAGTGTAGCAGGGACAGCGTGGCTGGTGGCCAGGAGTGTAGCAGGGACAGCGTGGCTGGTGGTCAGGAGTATAATAGGGGCAGCGTGGCTGGTGGCCAGGAGTATAATAGGGGCAGCGTGGCAGGTGGCCAGGAGTATAATAGGGGCAGCGTGGCTGGTGGTCAGGAGTATAATAGGGGCAGCGTGGCTGGTGGTCAGGAGTATAATAGGGGCAGCGTGGCTGGTGGTCAGCAGTATAATAGGGGCAGCGTGGCTGGTGGTTAGGGGCAGCGTGGCTGGTGGTCAGCAGTATAATAGGGGCAGCGTGGCTGGTGGTCAGGAGTATAATAGGGGCAGCGTGGCTGGTGGCCAGGAGTATAATAGGGGCAGCGTGGCAGGTGGCCAGGAGTATAATAGGGGCAGCGTGGCTGGTGGCCAGGAGTATAATAGGGGCAGTGTGGCTGGTGGTTAGGTACGTGACTTTGAAGTGAGACCTCGGGATGAAATCTGGCTTCACATTTGACAGTGTGTCACCTCACACAGACTCTGTCCATTCACCGTAGTTTCTTTCTGAGATAGAAAAGTGAGGAGAAAGTGCACAGCTGTGAGCTGTTTGTGTTGAGCCTAGCAGTTTCCTCTTGGTTCTGTCTACTGTCCAGGGCGTTGGCCAGCTGGCCATTGCCAGTCATTGTCCTTCTCTCTCTCTCAGGACTGACACTGAAAGCAGGCCTGGCTGGGGCTAGGACCTTTAGCATAGGAGCAGAGCCTGTTACCTTTACTTAACTTCATTTCTTGTTCTGTCTGTGATGTTTTGTATGACAGTCTCACTTCTTCCTGGTTGCATGGAATTCCATGGTGTGGATTTCTTGCCCATTGACACACATTTCCACATTGGCTGTTGTGGATAGTGCTCCAGCGATGGACATAGCACAGCTCTCCCCTCAGCACACTGACTCTGTGTCCAAAGGACACCCCTCTGTGGAGGAGTGTTGGCATCTGGAAGTTGAGGAGCCTCTCAGGAGCGGATGCCGTGTTCACCCCACCAGCAGTGTGCTGGCCTCCCCTTTCTGCCTGTCCTCCTGATGATGGTGGTTCTTACTGGAGTTAGGGTGTTTCTCAGCTTTTGATTTGCATTTCCCAGATGATTAGTGATGCTGAACATTTTTTCATATGCTCATTGGCTGTGCCTTCTCAGAAATGTTCTCTATTGTGTGTTCTTCACCTTTATATATTCTGGGTATTGACAACTTGTCAGACATGTGTCTTAGCTATTTTGTCAGTGTAGCAGTGTCATAAGTGTCTTATAGTACCGGTGTTTAAGTCCTGTCCTCTTATTGGTCACCCTAGTAGAGTTGATGCTGTCTGCATGTAACTCCCGTGCCAAAGCTCTCTCATCTTGTGCCCTGCTGCAGAAGTCAAGAAGTTACGGCTGCCCATGGTAGACTGGTTGAGTGCTCGTGTTAGGGTGATCTGTATCCCGTTTATGCTCATTGTCTTGGGCAGTTACTGTCATGCTTGCCCTGAGGCCTCAGCAGAGCCCATCTCATACTCCAGATGGGACTGGACTGTATACAGAGGAGACACTGGCTCCCAGCACACTTGTCAGCATCGGGGCTCATCCTCCAGTAAGCCCAGGAGGCCAGGCCGAGCCAACCCACTACGTCTGGCTGTGGGAGATGAGCATGATCTTGGAGCCCTGTCGTATGGCGTTTGTGTGTGGAACCACCTCTAATTTCAGCTGTGTAGTCTGCAGGTTTGCATTCTACATGTTAGACTTTAGCTTCAGCTCTTGATCATTTGATAAACTCTTTATTTTTTATTTTTATCTTATATATGTTTGTGTTTCTGCCCTCTAGGAGGCTGGGGTGGAAGTTTTGTAAAATGTGATGGTTTGCCTGGTCATATTCCACATTGCTGCCTTTGCGAACATGAGGGAAACTAATAGTTTAGTAAGGACTTCTGTGCCCCTGTGCCAATTATTTCCTTAAACAAAACCTGACAAAGAGTGTGTTTGGTGGTGGGAGGTGGGGAGGTGTCAGCCTTCTTTGGGAGCCCAGAATTTCACTCGGAGGTCTTTGTGGTTCCCTAGTTGGGCAGTTCATCTTGCGAGTCTGACTTTTGAAGTGTTGCTGTATGTCTACAAAGTTGATTTTTTTTTGCTCATTTTTATAGCTACAGGAGATTGAAATGCTCATTTTATGCTCATCTTATAACCAGATAGGTATTTTGTACTTCATGCTCATTTTATAGCAAAAAGAGCATTTTCTTCTTCTGTGTGGTGAAATAAGCCTATATCTTATGAGCTTGTATATTACATTGCATTTAGGTGCCTGGGAAGCAGTGGAGCCTGCATATTTACTTAAGAAGGTTGCCTTTAGCCTTCGCTGGTGTGCTTATGGTAGCTTGTCTTGCAAACAGACTTTGGGCTGTGTGCTCCGTTTATGGCCTCTGTTCATGCCAGAAGGGTCTTATCACTGGACTGCAGGCCAGTGGGGCCCTTCCTTAGCACTTCTGACAGTCCATTTAGTTCAGGCTGGAGATGCAGAGAGCAGTGTTCAGTGCTGAGTGGCAAAGTAAACCATGTCAAAACTGGGGAGGGTAGCATTCAAGAAAGTTACTGTAACTGTAAAAACTTAGAAAGGCCTCCATCTTAAAGGGTCATTCTCTAAAGGGACCACACTTGTAGCTTCATGGAAACCTGCCACATCTCCTCTCTTTCTCTTCTGCAAGGTTTGAACTTCTTGTTATTAAAATAGATGTTACAGGTTCAGGATTTCAGGTGCGCTGAGCTCCATGGGAAGGTGTTGTCTTCTCTCACAGAGTGAGCCATTGTGTGTACATGGTCATGCTTTAACCCCGATTATCCTCCCACACAGAGTTTTTGTGCTGCCTTGCACCAAGAGCTCAAAGAATACTACAGGCTCCTCTCTGTTCTACACTCCCAGGTAAGTACTTCCCCTGTGATTTCTTCATGTTCTCAAGAGTTAGAAAATCGATACGGTAGAGGGTGTTTTGTTACTTCGTACATAAATAAGCGTAATCACTTCTGTAATACAAGATCTGCTTATTTCATCCCAGAGCCACTTAATTGCTCATTTCAGGGTCCTGTCTACACATGAAGACAATTAGTATGTAGCCCCAAAGTATTGCTGTTTACAAAAGGCCCTTTGACTTGATTGTTGGCATAGCTGTGGCCTTGTTTTCACCTTTTGTGGGTTAAGGGCTGGTGGTTGTGCTCACTCGCTTCTACTTAACTTTTCCCTGTTGTTTTTCAGCTCCAGCTAGAGGATGACCAGGGTGTGAATCTGGGATTCGAGAGTAGCCTCACACTGCGTCGCCTCCTAGTTTGGACATATGACCCCAAAATAAGATTGAAAACCCTCGCTGCGCTGGTGGATCACTGCCAAGGTCTCTGCGTCCCTCGTTTCTGTGCTTGTAGATGTACTTGAGAGCAAGCCTTGTTTGTAGGCAGGGCCGCGAGTCTGCTGTGTCCGAGGGTGCAGCCGGTGAGCACAGATAATAGCCTCGTTTGTAGGCAGGGCCGCGAGTCTGCTGTGTCTGAGGGTGCAGCCGGTGAGCACAGATAATAG
>CAJQZJ010033015.1:7922360-7961746 GCA_907164525.1 Lophiomys imhausi | reverse complement strand
GCGAGTCTGCTGTGTCTGAGGGTGCAGCCGGTGAGCACAGATAATAGATGCAGGCTCGGGGTAACCTGGAGCAGTGCAGCTTGCTGTTAGCCTGAGGCTCTCAGGTGCCACTGGATGAAGCTGAGAAAGAGGCGCATCTGGTGTTCTGAGGCTGCTTTGTGGGGCTGCGTGCCAGGGCCCTGCCTGTGCTCCTACGTGCATGATTGCTTACCTCGTAGCCTTCCTCACCTTCTCATGCTCTGGGAGCCCAAGTTCACCACGCACTCTCCAGGGCTGGCCTCCCTCCCTTCCTGGCTGTCAGTGAGTAGAGAAACAGAGAGGAATGGAACCGAGTGAACAAGTCTCCATTCCTCCTGACACCACCTTTTCAGTAGGAAGTTGGCTGCTGAAGCCCTGGAGCTGTCTTGTCTGTCCTGTTTCCTCTTTGGCAGATGTAGCTGTAAGGCCTGCTCCTGGATTCCTAGGTGTCTCTCATCACCCCTCTGTTTGCACGCCTAAGCAGTCTGTATAAAACTAGGGGCCACGTGAGACCCCAGTGCTTTTGACATGCACTGACAGCTCCTGTGTTTGCATTGCTGGAACCCCATTCTGCTACTCCTGCGCCTTCCTTGGGGTCCTGCTGGATCCTTACTGCCCAGCAGGGTCACCCTGCACCACTCCACTGCCACTGGCAGGGGGTGGGGCCTGTGTGCCACACCCCAAGTCTTGTCACTGTTGATCCTTTTCATGGAAACTTAGTGTGAAATGTGAATCTTAAGTGTCTAGAGTAGGCAGGTGGTCATCCTTGGTCAGGGTCACAACTGAAAAATGAATTGGCTGACCCTGCATGAGAGTGTGTGCAGCCCAGGCCTTGCTGCAGGCCATGCTGCTGTCCGTCCTGACTTAGGACGGTGATACACTTTGTCTCTGTCACTTGCCTCCCTTGCTTAGGGTTAAGTGACTGGTTTGTGCCATGAGTTCAGTTCTGGCTGTTTCTGTGCATTTTTTCCTCACTTCCTCTAGGACGGAAAGGGGGTGAGCTGGCCTCTGCTGTCCATGCCTATACAAAGACAGGGGACCCCTACATGAAGTCTTTGGTGCAGCATATTCTGAGCTTAGTGTCTCACCCTGTCCTGAGCTTCCTCTACCGATGGATATATGACGGGGAGCTGGAGGACACTTACCATGAAGTAAGTACCAAGGCTGGGAGTTAAGGGATGTGGCACCATCGTCTCTAGTGTGGTCTGTCTCAGCTGCTATCATTCCCTCTGAACAGGACTGTGCCTGCACCTCAGTTCAAGGCTGTGCACATTGGACATGGTGCTACTTTGTGATAGCTCAGCAGGGGAAAGTTCATGAGGCAGAGCTTGTCCTGGTCTCCCTGGCGCCTGGTGAGAGCAGGCTCACCAGCTGACAGACGGCAGAGCTCCAGCCTGGGGCCTGTGACGTACCGGGGTAGTTATCTCTTCACGTGGTTATTTTATAAACTTAGCATGGTGCTGATGATTTGAGTGAAACAAGCTGTTGCATTTGTGTTTATTTTCCTTTTGAAATCTACGTAGTTATGGTGCAATGCAACATGCATGTTCCTAAAAATCTCTGACACAGAACCATGCAGCTGACACCAGAGGACTTTGGATGGCTGGGGAACAGGCGAGGGACAGCACGCTCCAAACTGTTGTTAGTAGCACTAAGAAATGGAAAGATAGAATCTGATAAAAGTTGTTAAGAGGTTAGGAAATACAGACACCACGCTAAATACAGCATTCATGGGACGTTTGCCGTGGAAGTGAATGCAGGAGAGCTGTCTTTTGGTGGGGGGAGAAGACGTTGAATTCAGGTCACATGCTTACTAGACAAATGCTCCACCACTGATCTATTATATCCCCAGGCTTCTTTCTGGATTTCTGATGTATGCAATACATAATTGTTCATTATGTTACTCAGTCACTGATTCACTGCGATGTAGTACGGTAGATGCATTTGAGTTATTCTTCTGAAAATATCTGCTTGCTTGGAATATGAGTAAGAGTTTAAGATTTGATTTATTGCACGTGCGTGCATTCGTGCGTGTGTGCTGTCTCAGGTACTGATCTTCAGACGACTTCCAACCTCACTTTTTGAGACAGGGTCCCTCATTGACGTGGACCTTGCTGAGTAGAGTAGGCTGGCTACCCAACATGTCCTAGAACTCTGTCCATCTCTCTGTCTCTGGCACTCAGATTACAAGTATGTGTCACTATACTCGGGGTTTTTGTTTTTTTTAATGGTATTGTTATTTTTCTGTTTTTTTCCGTACAATATATTTTGATTACGGTTTCTCCTCTCCCAATTCCTCCCAGGTCCTTCTTATCCTACTCCCATCCAAACCATACCCTTTCTCTCTCATATTAGAAAACAAATGGGCATCTAAAAAATAACAATAAAATAAGATAAAATAAAAATATACACACCAGAATAGGAAAAACAAATGAACGAACAGGAGAAAAAGAGCCAAAGAGACAGCACAAGAAACATATAGATGCAGAGACACATAGAAACCCCATAAAACACAAAATTGTAAACCATAATAGAAATGCAAAAGGCTATAAGGCAAAGGAAAGAAGAACTTTATTTTATTTTAAATTGTGTGCCTGAGGACAGTGCCCACCAGCATTCAGAAGTGGCCGTTGGCTCCTGAGGAATGGAGCTGTCGAAAGTTGTGCGCATGTGTATGGGTGGTGAGGATCAAACTTTCCTCCTCTGCAATACCTGCTCTTAGGGTCCGTGCTGTCTCTCCAGCCCTGCCCAGGTTTTGATTTTCTTTACTTACTGAACCATCTCTCTAGCCCTGGGACTTATAAGTTATGAGTGCCTTTGTCTGTTGAGTACCATAGAATGGCTTTGCCACTCAGCAAACATAATCTCAGTTCTTATCCCATTGAAAGATTTTTTGTGTGTGTGTGATTTTCTTTTGACATAATTTAAAATTTCTAGAAAGGTTCCATGAGTTCTGCAAACATCCTCTTGGTCCTTCCCCTGGGTTACCTGAGAGCTAGCGTGTTAGTACATTGACTCATCCATCAGTCTGTTTACACCTTCCCATCACTGAAGATCCATCCTACAGTCTGATGCTAATGTGTAACCCTGAGTTCACACAGGGCACAGGCAAGACCAAGGTCATGTGTCTACCAGTTCCTTTGCCTAAGTGACCCTCTGAGCTGATGCTCTGTTTTCCTCGCTCCTTCTGCTTGTAAACAATGACTGACAAGTGACAGTTCTTTCTGAGAGTAGTAGGTCAGGGTGTCTTTGCTGCAGGCTATTGTGCTGGTCCCTACGGTTCACTTTGCTGTGACTTAATGCCTGCTCCATGGCTGCTGGGTCTCCTCACTCAGCCTCCCCTCCTTCCCAGATCTGCATATAGTGCAGGCCTGTCCAGGGCATTGTGTGAGAAGGCTAGAGTGAGACAAGCAAGGAGGACAAGACTCTATCCAGGGCTTTCATTAAGTTGTAAGTCACTTTTGGGAAGGTTATCTATAACTGCAAATAATAGGTTTTCCATACAAATTTGGCAGCTTAGCGAATCGCATTGTGTATTTGGTTGTTGAGTGATTAAAACTTCAGGATTTTGTTTCTTTACTCCTTGCATAGGCTAATTCTTCCTCGCACGACCAAAGTCAGTTATAATTGATCTCTGTCAGGGGCTGACTCAGTAGCTGTAAGTGAGGTGTAGTTTATGGACTATCTGCTGAGGGAAATGCTTCTTCAGCCATCAGAAGAAGGTGTAAATGTCAGTAAAGAAAAACTGGAAAGGGGAGCTATGCAGACATCGTGAGCTGAAAAATAACTGGCTCCTGCAGGCCACCTCAAGGGTGGGTCAGCCTGAGTAGCCTGGGAAGCTCCTGAGTGAAGCACAGGCTACCTGGGTGTGTCTGTGAAAAGCAGCCCAGTGGGGACTAGTTAGGAAGGTCCACCTGCCTGGGATGTGAGTAGTAGCATCCCAGAGGCTGGCTGGGGCCCAGCTTCACCCTGCAGGGAACAGAGAAAGCGAGTGGGGGGGACATTCTCTGCTCTGCAAAGGACACAGCCTCTGGAACAGGGGCCGGAAGACTCAGTCCTTTTGCAAGCTGTTTCAGCAGGAGCCAGAAGACCCCTTTTGTAAACTGTTCAGAAGGCCAGAAGACCCCCCATCCTTTCCCTCATAAGCTATTTCAGCAGGATTTTGTCACAGTGGCAAACAGCTGAAGATCGGTCTGTAGGGGACTTGAGCAGGGAGCAGAGACACCCAGTGGGTGAGAGTGAGCTGAGGCTGTGTGTTCGACAGACAGGAAGAACACGGAAGAAAGGCTGGAGACAGCACTTGAGCCTGTGGTATGGAACTGCTGAACAAAATCATTTACCAATTTTTCAGTTGGTGAGAAATGGAATGAACAGGTCCATAGAGAACAGTAGGCCTTGTTATAGTAGAACTGCAGAGCTCCAGAGATGGGGAAACAGTCTTAGAACAGTGGCATGTGATAAACTCAGCAACTGCCTTTTCATGAGAAGGCCAGAAGGTGGCGGGTGCCATTGAAAGTCACCTGTGGAAATGGAGAAAGAAGAGACTCCTCTTCAGTAAAACCTAACAGAGTTCCCTGTTAGTGTCTGGTACATGATTGTGCTCGCTTCTGTTTCTTTCTTAACCCGGCTATCACCAAATAACTGAGACTCTACTATATTATCTGTTAAACAAGCTCCACAACGTGAGAACTGAACAGTTATTACTCCTCTTAGCTCTCTAAGGTAATTTGAGTTCCTCCTAGCTTTACATCCAGAGATGCTTGCACTTCGTGGCTTTCCTCCTTCAGCTGAATCTCTCCTGATGTTGCCTCTCCTCTGCCTCTGACTGAGTCCCCCTCCTTCCTCTCTTTAACTCCTTTCCCCCTGGAAGGCAGGAAGTCTAGCCCTATTGTCTCCCCTGCCCAGTGATTGGCTATAAGCTGCTGTAATTGTCATATCAGGGGACAATTAGAGAGCAGTGTTTGCACAACATTAGGACAGGAAATTCTTAGAATAAGGACTACAACCAGATACAGGGGAGGGAGTACAGTATTTGAATTGCTCAATAACCTTTATCCCTACAGTTCCCAGAATGCAGGACTTGCCCAAATTGATTCACAAGGAAATAGGAAAGTTGCTCAGACCTCCAGAAGGTCAGTGGTTCTGTCCGTGATTGAGAAAACTCATGAGGCAAGGCTGTTGATAAGATGACTGTTTGAGTTCTAGCCAGGCAGCTATGGAGTCACCACCAAGCATTTTCAAACTTTATGAAGTACGATAGGAAGGAACATTGAAGTCCATTTTCTGAGGCCATCATAGTACCACCTGAGAAAAATACATGACCACTTCTCTTAGGACTACAGATGTGGAAAGCCTCCACTAAATGCCAGGAGGCAGAATTTAGGAACATATTGGAAACATTGTTATCGAAAGGAGATTTATCCCAGTAATGTGGAGGTGTGGACCATATTCCATCATTGTGACAGCCTTATAAGGGTCTAAGGACACAGTCTACTCTGCTGATGCTAGAGAACCGTGGGCTGACATTCAGCACAATGCAGCGATCAAGTACTGAAACCTTGACCAGAAGGGATTTCTCTTGGAACAGTAACAGCTGATGCCTATGACCTGTAAGAGGCTGTCTGCCCTGTTCTTTAATGAAGAAGAAGAAGACAAAGGTGTCCACTGTCACCCCTATTCAGCTTTGTGTGCATGTTCTAAAGACAGGAATGAAGAGGAATCCCACCAAGTAGAAAAGAAAGAAAGCTCACCCTGTTTCAGGTGACATGGTCTGAACATACAGAAACCTCAGGCGTGTACTGTAGAGAAGGGCATTGGAAAGGAGGCACACCTGTGTCTGCTTCTAAGGGTCTCAGACTAACACATTGCCAGCCAGTGACAAAAATCCTTTGTGTTTCTCTATGCTCAGTAAATACTGCAAACAGATATAAAGAAGACAGCTCCACTCACATCAAACACGTTAAATACTTTGGGATAAATTTAGCCAATAAAGCTTCAACCTGGTGCCCTTTGAAATACTGTAGCTTGAGCAAGCATTTGCCTAGCCCATGACCTCCGTGATCCAATGGAGCTGAGTGGATTGCACCCTTTGAAAGGGCCGTGAGCTTTCTTAAGGACTAAGCTGGAGTCCCTGCTGCCATCGCAGGCAGGTTGCTATGGGCGCTTCTGTGGTGTGTACTCACATATCTGATTCCTAGGAACAAGCTGCATGCTGAGGAAATCTCCCTTTTGCTCCTGTTTTGGGGTGGGGAGTGCACATTTGTCTAGCAGCTAATGAGAAATCAGGGTACAATGACATTTTATTTTTTTTCCTAGATTCTTTCTGTGTTTGACATAATGGTAGAAATTAAAGGACCTTGAGGGGGAAATACATCAATATAATGAAGGCTTATTGCAATTATATTCTGACCTTGGTTCTTTCCTCTGCCTCCATATATGTCTCCTAGAGTTCATTGTATTGTAAAGATGAGTACACCCTTTGTGTTCACTACTAAGTGCTCAGAGAGTGATTACACGCTCCTGTGCTCTAGATGAAGCAATGTGTTCATGACTTCCAAAGATGACTGAATTGCCTGGGAGTTTTTTTATAATTTAAATTAAAATTTCTTATTGTTCACACTGATAGAAACCCAGCTGCACTCCAGCTATCAGGATAAATTGGTGTGCTGTCTGTAAAAACTAGCTCTTGTGTTTAGGTGAATAACAGAGAAATACAATTTATATGCAATTAATGTAATCTGTTGAATGGCGAGCCAAAGGGCAGGTGTAGCACAGTGACAGTAACCGGGGAGATGCTCACGGTAGGTTTATAGCATTTCCTTGTTTCTCTGGGGGTTAATTTCAGTATGTGTTACATGATAACCTCATCATAGCGGAGTGTTTACTTCCCCAAGCTGCATTGGTTATGTATTTTGAACCAGAAAGATAACATACAGCAAAAGAGTGTAAGTTAGATTTGTGAGTTGAAAACAAATGATCCCTTCTCTGTGGTCACAAGATGCCAACATTACAAAGTCAAGTGTGAGACCTCGGCATCAGTGAGTCACTCACTTTGGCGGTGGCTTCTGCAGAAGGAAACCTGTTAAATTGTTCTGAGAGAATGATGCTGTCTAAGAAAAACAAAAACAGCAAAATGTTCAGCTGGTATCAATTATTAAAGTTTTTCTGACTTACAAAGTATTTGTGCAATTTAAAAGTTTTGATTGTATAAATACATCTAGCAGAGAAAGTAAAATTTTTGTGAGTAATCTGATCATGGGTAGGTAATATTTGTGTTTACTCAGTTCCAACTGGACTGTGTATCATGCCATATATAACTTTTTCTTGGAAGTAAATAGTGGCTGTCACTTTCTGACATTGTTACTCTTCACCAGGTTCTTAAAGTGTTCTTTGAAACCTTGACTAGCTCTAAGTCTGGCCTGTATTTGTAAAAGTAAATTTGCATCTTTTTTCCTGGGAAGATTAGTACTTTTCCTCAAGTTTCTGCAGATCTGTGACAATTAGTAAGAAACTGTTTTTAATGATTACATGATCATTATAGATCATTGACATTCACTTGCTTTTTGACATTTTTCGACAACACTGCTTTATTCATCAATTTTATGATTGTCTAAATAGAAAACCTAAGATAAACCACTGTTTGAATTAATGAATCTAGTAGTTTCTAGTTTTCAAGTTATTTATTTATTTTTGAGGCAGAGTTTTACTATGTAGTCCTGGCTAGCCTAGAACTTGCAGAGATATGCCTGCCTTCCAATTGCTGGGATTAATGACATCCCCCCAGATAGCTTTTGACATTTCATAGCATTTTAGAAGTATAACATACTTTTTTCAAAAAGATTTTTACTAATAAAAGGATCATATTTTATTCAGAGTAACTAAGGATAGAAATAATACAAAATATTGAAAATAAAATGGTAAAAATACATTGAAGGGCTCTTTCTATAATCTGGAAATGGGAAGACCATATGAGAGTAAGGCAGCCTAAAGCTATAACAGCAACAACAAAACCAGAACAGGGCAAACTAAAAACATGGAACATATTGCAACACCGGCAAATAGTTAACTTGGGAAAGATAAATTTGTAATGTGCAGTGATTCCCAATTTTAAATGTGTAATGTATGAAGAATCTGTTTGCTAATAAAAATCAAAATAGGAAGATAGGCTAAACACTGTTCACAGGAGGAGAACACCTAAGGGTGTCAGCCTATCTTAGTATGGCAGTATGCCACATTTCATTTAGCTAAGGGTGCAAGAGGGTGCCCTGCTGGTGGGGGCGATGGCAGCACAGGCTTTGGAGGTGTGCCTTGTCGTATACATGCAAATTGAATATCCCTCACTTCTGGAGCAGCTGTTCCGGCCTGTGACACTCTGTGAAGTGTAGGTGGTCATGAGCACTCAAACCAAGGGCCACTGGCTAAGAAAGCTCTAGAATTTCATGCTGATACCAAGGCAGAAGAACTCCTTGGGCATGTAGAACCCTCAGGATGTGGACCCTGGAGGGTACCACTGAGAGGCTTCATTGGACTCATGCTGAGGCTTGCTCCTAGATCTCCAAGGAAAGGTGCAACTTGTTTTTGGTTTTAAGTGTCTGGGAGCACAATCAACTTAGAGCTTTCTGTCTCCAATGTTGTCAAACAAGTCTGTTGTACAAGTGAGTGGACTCCTTGTGCCTGGAGAACTTAACTTACAGAATAACTTTATAGTGATTTCTTTGTTACTAGTAACTAAATTTTTCACAAATATTTCTAATGCTTGGTGTTCTTGTACTCTTAGTTTTTTGTGGCATCAGATCCAACTGTTAAAACTGACCGATTGTGGCACGACAAGTACACACTGAGAAAGTCGATGATCCCTTCCTTCATCACGATGGACCAGTCTAGAAAGGTAGGGCTGGGCTGGAGGACACTTTGTCATTCATGACTAAGAATGCTTGGACTGTGTGACAGAACTCATTTTCAGTTAAGAAAGGTTTGTTGTGTTCTGCTGATGGTTGCTGATGTATATTAATCCGTGTGGTTTTTGAGCTCCTAGAATTTAACTTGATATCGACCAGTGCTCGTGTCCTGTGTTTTTAAACCAGTAGCTGATATGTAACTTGTGGATATTTGAAGTGTTTGCATCCCTAATGTGGGTTAATCATAGCTTATTTTCCTTTTCAGGTCCTTTTGATAGGGAAGTCAATAAATTTCTTGCACCAAGTTTGTCACGATCAGACACCTACTACAAAAATGATAGCTGTGACCAAGTCTGCAGAGTCGCCCCGTGATGGTATGACTATTGTGATGGTGGGAATGGTGACAGTGATGGGATTGTGATGGTGGGGACAGTAGGGATGGGGTTAGTGATCATGGCTGGTCATTGACGGTCACATGGCTATGACGGTGTGAGGTGGTAAGTATAGGCAGTGGTAGTGACCCTGGTGGGGACACTCACTATGTTGCTTAAAGGTCTTTATTCCATCTAGATAAGAACCCAACATTACCGCCATCTGAGAAACCTTATCCAGCAGATAATTAGGCAAAAATCAGCGAATTGTGAGGAAAAGTTAGGGAAGGTTTGTAGAAGCCAAGGGATCAAGGACTCTATAAAAAGATCTACATAACCAATTAACTTGGACACAAGGGGGTGCAGAGACTGATCCATGCAAAGAGCTTGCAATGACTGGTCCTAGGCCCATTACACATATGCTTGGTCCTCAAGTGGAGCCCCTAACAATCGGAACCGGGTCTATTCCAGACTTACATTATGTTGCCTCCCTCAGGAGCCTATGTTCCTAACAGAGTGGCCTTAGCTTGCCTCAGTGGAAGAGGAGGGGCTTAGTCCTGATGCGGCTTGATATACCAGAGTGGGTTGGTACTGAATAGGTGGGTGGGAGGGTGAGAATGGGAAGAGGGGAGGGGGGGGGTGGAGATTGGAATGTAAAATAAAAGATAGAAAAAAAAAGATCTTTCCTTTATAGCATGTGCCCATTACTTAGATTATTAAAAACATTCATACACAATATGTATGTGTATGTATGAAATAGCTATTGGTATGTGGATGTTTGTGTTTTTAAATATGGAGTTAGACAGTAGCATTGGGGTAGAGTTTAGTGTTTCCTTCTTAGTTTGCAGTGCTTTATCCCGTGATGACAAAGATAGCCAATAAGTAAAGCAGATGGGAAGGCAGGGCTAGTCTTAACTCAGGATCTTCAGAGGTCAGTTTCTGTCAACTTTTAAAGGTGCCCTTGTCAGCTGGTAGAAATCTGCTCTTCCTCCCTCTTTCTTTTCTTTGCTTGCTGCCTGCCTCAGCCTCAGTGTTTCCTTGTCAACCTGTTTCCAGCTTCCTAGTTCTTTTTCCATTGTAAATTTTTTATTTCGCATAAGATGTTGTATTGGAAATGGTGCATGAAAACTCCAGCTAAAGGCTGGGACAGAATCTAGAGATATGGGAAGCTCCTGTCTCTCCACAATGGCTAAGGACAAGCCAATACTGTGGCAAGGGATTTGGAGGTCAGGAGGCAGCCTGTACAGTCCCTAGAGCCACAGCATCTCACAGAACTCTTCTTATGTGCTGACTTCTACATGTAGCCTCTGGGGTAGTCCTGGAGAGAGATAGGATCCAGAGCCAGGTATGGGTTTACCTGTCTTTAAGAGATAGTTGAGGGGCTGGAGAGGTGGCTCAGAGGTTAAGAGCACTGGCTGTTCTTCCCAAGGTCCTGAGTTCAATTCCCAGCAACCACATGGTGGCTTACAGCAATCTACATTGAGATCTGCCCAGGCATATGTGTAGAGCAAATACTGTATACATAATAAATAAATAAAAAATGTTTAAAAAAAAAAAGAGATAGTTGAGGAGTTGAAAGAGCGTTTGTAGTGTTGGAGCCATGACCTACTGTCATGCTTAGATCATGCAAGAGGTGCCTGTGGTCCCCCCCCCCCCCAGTCTCCCAGTCCTGTTGGGACTGTGATGCTCTGCTGTGGCTGTGAGCCAAGTTAAGTGAAACTTCCTTTAGCTGCAGCCTGCATTGTGACCCTTGAGCTTATGTGAAGTGCTGGGGCTGTTCCTCCTGGAAATCCACGTGCCAGCATCTGCTCTTGGTCCAGGGGACGCTGGCCCTTTAGGCGTAGCACTGCTCTACCTTCCCTGACTGTGGCTGGATTGAGGCTACATTTGCTGTGCCTTTACTGTTCCTCTGTTCAGATACATGTTCCATATGGATGTGTGCCTCTCCTTTTTGTTTTTACAGCTGCAGATTTATTCACAGACTTAGAAAACGCATTTCAAGGGAAAATTGATGCTGCTTATTTTGAGACCAGCAAATATTTGTTAGATGTCCTCAATAAAAAGTACAGTCTGCTGGAGCACATGCAGGCCATGCGGCGATACCTGCTTCTCGGCCAAGGAGACTTTATACGGCACCTCATGGATTTGCTAAAGTGAGAAACTCCATCTTTAACATTATAAAGACCTTGGGTCTCGGTGCTCCCTTTAAGGACACACAAATTCATTGTTACCCCAGAACAAAAAAACAGCAAGTTACCTTTATGGCTTGTCTTTAAAGGAATAAGTGACATCAGGAGGAAATAATTTGAATTCCACAAAGTCTATGTTTAAAACAAACTCTACATAGATAAAAGTTTTATGGGTTAAATCCCTTTTTTCTCTGGTTGCAGCAGACCATTAGATGTGTGCCATGCTGAGAGAATGAGGAAGCCTCATGTCCCCATAAGTACGGTGGCATGTGCAGTAGCTCCTTGAGTGGGCCGAGTTGGCAGGTAGTCACAGTTATCTTTGACTTCAGTTTGAAATTAATTTGATAAGTATATATTTTTAATTGACCTCTTAGTTCATGTGTTTTATGCAACTTGACGTTGGCCCTTGTCACTGTGTTCCCTGTGGCCTTCCTCCTGTTGTGGAGTGTCCAGACCTGGTGTATCTCAGGGCTCTGGAGAGGGCTGATGGAGAATGGGCAAGGTGTGATCACAGTAGGGCCAGTGCTCTCACTGAGGCATTTGAAGGGTGCTGTCTCTTGCTGGGTCTCAGTGCTCCCTTTAAGGACACACAAATTCATTGTTACCCCAGGACAAAAAAACAGCAAGTTACCTTTACAGCTTGCCTGTGCTAACGAAGCCAAAGTTTTGGACCTGTGGCCTCAAAATTAGCTTTGTCTGACTCCCCCGGGTGGTTGAGTCTCTAGCTGTCCCATCTTATCCACTGGGGGATGGTGGTGGTGTCCGAGAGCTCCTGAATTAGTTGGTACGGATGCTTAGCAGTCCCACTTAGCAGAGCATTTGCACACCAGAAGTGCCTGGGTTTCTTAGAGCATTAGTTTGAAGAGAATGTGGAGAGGGGCTGTTAAATGGAAGATGTTGTCTTGGTGCTGGCCTGAAGTGGAAGTGCTCAGGTGGGGTGTGCAGAGTGGACACTTATGCAGGCAGCCTAGCCAAGCAGAGCAGAGTTGGAGGTCTGGATAGCATTGAAGACCAGCTCTTCCCCTGGGCTAGAGTGTCATCTGACGTGCGGTGCTCTCTTCTCCAAGTGTGATGTACATGTCTGTCCCCTGCTGGCTGCAGGTCCATTTGAGGATGTGTGCCTTCTCACCTTGCCTACCCAGTGCTGCACAGGCACACCCGAGATGGTTGCCGTCTCCTGTCAGAACAGTGGGAGACAAGTCTGGAAACACAGCCCTGAGCAGTGCAGAGTGATGGGTGCTAGCGCAATGCGTAGTGTGCTGGGCTCCGAAACTGTGACGTCACACTTAGCTGTGTAGACGATGGGCCTGTGTGGGAAGTTATCCTGATCCTACCCATAGACTAGTCATAATTTGAAAACTTTCTTAAAGTTTGTAGCACATGTAAGTGCTTTCAGCCTAAGCTGAATGAAAGTTAATGTTTTTAATATTTTGAAAAAAATGTGCTTTCTACAACTCTGTTGGCAGTTAGTGTCCATTAGGTTTTTTTTAATATAGCAGAGTTAGGGTTTTTAAAGGTATTTTAATAGACTCTGAGCACAAGGGTAAGAGAAGGTAGGAAGCACTCAGAAAGACAGTAAAACATTCCAAAACATGGCAAAACATGGTGTGGGCTCCACAGAGTGTCTCACTTTGTAGTGGTCATACACAAGGTTCTGGACTTACATTCTTAAAAGGTCTTCCAAGAAACCTGAATGAGACCACAGGGTGGTTGCTGAGGGCACCACAATGCTTTTATAACTATGTTTATCCTTCCCATTGTCTTGTCAGTTTTTGAACTTTTATGTTTTTAATTAATAATTTTTTAAAAATTCAAGTAACAGTATCTTTAATTTTAAATGCATTTCTTAAGACCAGAACTTGTTCGCCCAGCAACGACTTTATATCAACATAATTTGACGGGGATTCTTGAAACTGCTGTAAGAGCTACCAACGCCCAGTTTGACAGCCCGGAGATCCTCAGGAGGCTAGACGTGAGGCTGTTGGAGGTATGTGAGGGTGCTGGGGGCCACCAAGTCCCAGTGTCCTCTCCAGTATCTTCCTATTGTGTCAGGCACAAGTATGGTCATTCCTGGAAACTAGACAGCCTGTGTGTGCTCCGCCCTGTATGAAAGGAGGCAAGTCCCTCGCTTTGAGCCACATCATCTTACTAAGGGGACAGTTTCCAAGTTGGATAGTATGCATGAGATAGGTCCCACAGAGCATGGGAGCATCACAGGAGCCACATTTAGTGGTAATTAGAGGTGATGCACACGGTCAACAGGCAGGGAACAATCTGCCCCTCAGACCATCGGTGCCTGGAGGCAGGACAGCAGAAGGGCAGTGCTTGGAGTTGGGGTTATGAACGTGAGTCCTCATTTCCTTATCTTGGGTCAGTACTAGAAACTCACTGGTTTTTTTGAAGGCTTTTCGAGGTTTAGAGCCTGACTTGAAGCAGTGTGGTTTTGTCATAAAAAGGTTCTGAACTTTGAAGGTGTGTCTGTACCGTTCATTCAGAATGACGCCATTCATTCCCACATGATTGCAGAGCTCGATGATGTGCTGCACTGAGGGGCGGACTGCCCTGCACAGCAGCGTGCACTGGTTTTGAAGCCTGCCCCTTAGTTTACTGCCTTTTCTTTGAGCAGTTGGCAGGTTCTTTAGCAATAAGTAGAAAGCCTTTCAACTTACCTCATTTTATTACTGTTAGGTCTCTCCAGGTGACACTGGATGGGATGTCTTCAGCCTGGATTACCATGTCGATGGACCAATTGCCACCGTAAGATCAATCATTCCGTGTATCTGTGTGCAGTATTCACAGCTGTTTGGATTGCTGGGCAT
Organism: Lophiomys imhausi; assembly: GCA_907164525.1. NCBI lineage: Eukaryota > Metazoa > Chordata > Mammalia > Rodentia > Muridae > Lophiomys > Lophiomys imhausi. The sequence goes on along the minus strand of CAJQZJ010033015.1, from coordinate 7,947,452 downwards.
TATATTGTTTCAAACTGGCTTTCTTTTCTAAAAACTAAGGTGCATAGTAATTGTGATGTTAGGATATACCCACTGAATGAGTTGCATAAGCCAAGATTGTGTTTCATATAATTATTAATGAGGGCTGAAATGCTCTATTATTTTAAAAATTCTCAGAAATACCATTTATTCTGCAACAGGTTTCAGTAGGTACCTAATAAATGCATTGTTCATTGTATGCTATTATTCTTAGACTGTAGCAACTAATTTCGAATAATTTGAAAGGAAGCATAAGGAATATTTTAGGGAACTAATACTTTTTCTACTTAGATGAAATGTGATATTTGGCATTCATTTAAGCTGCTAAGCCGACAGCTGTCACACTCACTCGTTCCTTGGGAAGGACCATCTCTCCTGCCCCATCGCAGAGGCTTGCCTGGAGGAGTCATTTCACATGGCTGGGGTTAAATTGCTTTTGCAGCTCATGTTTTCTTCCTTTAAGACTGAGTAAATCCTCCTGACCATAGAACCTCTGAGACTTAGTCATTTCTGATCTGAGATGCCGGGAAGCACACTGGATTTCTTTCATTATTGGGGATATTTGCTAAGCATGACTTGGGCGCTAAAATCCCTTCTCTCGTGGTGTTGCAGAGAGGCTTCATGACGGTGCCTTCTGTGGCATAAATCATACCCCTTGCTATGATGATTCCATGGGAACCACACTCACAGTCTCAAGGCTGCTGTGGCCTGAGAGCTGTTAGGGAGGGGTTTTTTGACTTGATCAGGTCAGAGCTTCTAGTTTACTCGAGCAACTGTTTTTAAGTTTATCTGTCACCATATTCAGAGTGGCCTTTGTCCTTGGCTGGTGTCCTGAGTAGTGGTTACTGTGCACAACGGAGTAGTATTTCAGCAAATTGTTTAGGACTTCATGGTTTCTGCTTTGTTAGTTTATGTACATTACATATTTTCAGGCTCGGGATACAGCTCATTCCTAGAGCACTTGGCCAGCATGTGTGAGTGAGGTCTTAAGTTTCATCCCCAGGCCACAGAGACAAAGAAGCCACAGTAAAGATAATGCAGTGATGAAAGTGAAGTGCCTTGACAAGAAGGTGGCTGAGTGTGCTCTGGATGTGTGCTCACTTCCTTATTGATGGTGTTTGTTACATACCTCACTGGCATGTCAGTTATACACTGTGTGCTGTGTGTAGCATTCAAGACTCAGAGGTTTTGAATACACCTTTAGGAGGACTATAGAACACTATTTGTAACACAGCTTTATTTTAGTGGCATATCTGTGACAGCCCAGTCTGGCCCACAGGTATCAATTCAGAAGCCAGTTGAGTTGATTGTTATGGGATCCTGGGTTGCCAGAGGGAGAAAAAGGAAGAAGGGGCTCTGGGGTTGTTTGGTAGCTCAGCCAGGAACAAGGGGAGTGCTCTCCTGCATGACTTGTGGCTCTGTCTGTAAGTGGTGAGTTGTTTATCATTGCCATCACTGTAGGCATATTATTACACAAGTGTTCAAACCACTCTTAGAGGCTGTGTATCATACAGAGAAGTTACTGAGATATAAAGGAGTGTAAGGGAGATGGCTCAGTGAGTTTGCTGTACAAGTTTGGGGGCTACAGTTTGGGTCTCTAGCTCTCATGTAAGTTCTGGCTGGACATAGCAGCCCTCCTGCAACCCCAGTACATGGGGAGCTGGAATAGGAGATCCCCAGAATGAACTGGCTGGACTAGCTGAGTTAGTGAGCTCTGGGTTCACCTAAGAGTGTCTGTCTCCATAATAGAAAGGGAGAGCAGCTGAAGATGTCTGCAAGCACTTGCCCCCATGTACAGGTGTGCACACACATGCAAAAAGAAGAAAATACACAAAAGATACAAGGAAACCTGTTTTAGAAATAGTTATTTTTTTCTGCTTTTCTCTTGGTTAATTTGTGTATTACCTGTTTCCATTCTAGTCTCATTAATTGAGGTTGTCATTTTTTGAACAGAACTTAATTATAGTAGGAATATATCTTGTAGCAATCATATAATTATATCTTGTATAATAGCAACGTTAGGTTCTACTAATTCTAAGATATAAAATGTCAGAGAAATTTTTGGGTAAGTCTAATTTGGGACGTTGTGAAATTCACAACCCAGGTACTGAAGAACACACTAGCTAAATACAGCCGTCAACTATGTGAAGAATTTCTGGTTGACCTTGCTTTTCATAGTCTCAAGTTCTTTGTGGTAAAGTCCATCAGATTTAAGTGTGCTGAGGTCATGGAGTCTTGGTTCCAGCTGCAGAAGACTGATTTGGAGGGCTTGCAGCAGCTGTGCCATGTGCCGTGCCTGAGGTTGCTAAGGGAGGCTGAGAACACGGCATCATGGGGCTGCTGTCCTACACTGAGCAAGAGGGAGACTTGCTCACTGTTGAGGTCTCTGCAGATGAGGAGTCTGGTGTAGCTCTGGGCTGTAGTCTCCCTTAGGCAAACCATGTGGCCAGCTGTTGAAACTGCTGTAGTAACACTTGCTTCCAGGTCAGAGCAGGGGATGTTTTCCTCTTACGTAGTCAGAACACGAATGACCATGGCATGACTGGACTTTTGAAATCAATGAGAATACAGTACTTGACAGGCTTCTTTGATGTACCTGTGTACTATGATGTATCATGTATATAGAGAAGAGCCCTATAATTGACTCATGGCATCTAACTCAGCTGTGCTTAGTTTCTATAATCGTGAGTGATATGAACAGTGTCGGAAGCAAGTCATATGCAGACAATCCCTCAAGCCCCTAGATTGGATTTTGGAATTACTTCAGAGCAGTTTCTAGTTACTCCTGTGTATAGTTGTTTGCTTGTCTGTCGTCCTCGTTGTCAACATCATCGTCGTTGTTGTCGTCACCATCAAGCACCTTCCCAAGCCTGCCATTGCGTGGCATAGGGAGAATGACTTGACAGTCCTTGTTACACAAGATAAGTTGGCTTATGGTTAGAGTTCCATACTAAAGCATAAGGAGCAAGGATAAAGTTCTAAGAGACTGGTGATGAGGTGTAAAGGTAGGTGACCACTGAAGGGTAAAGGCCAGAGGACAGACATGGACAAGGCAGGTTTCTTGAAGATCAGAGCTCCTTCAGAGCAGAGTGTATATAGCCTTGTCCCTGTGCTGAAGGCATACCTGTTTGGAGTCAGTGCAGACAGCTGTGACAGAGGGTGTGTGTGTGTCATGGGTTGGGTGGAGTAGGCTTCCTTTGCTGTCTTGTGCTAGGTGGGGGACTAACTTGAACTAAATTACTTGTGGTTTACCTGATGTTCATGTGTAACTGGATGGCCTGTATTTTTATTGTGAAACTTGGTCAGCACAGGAGGGACGACAGGAGGAGGGCCTGAGACAGTCTCTGTGCCAGGACCCATCACTTGCTTGAGAAACCATGTCCGTGGTATTGACTAGAAGTATTTGGAAGGAGTCTGTGAACCTATGACAATGACCTGAAAGACTTTTCAGGGTGGAGGTGCTGCTAGGCTTGCCTCTACTTCTGGAGATGTCACTAAAGCAGGAGATTCATCTGCCTGTGTCTCTCAGAAGTTGGGGTCACAGCGAAGTGTTCAAGTTTAGATTGACATGGAGTGGGTTTAAGTTCTGGTAAGTTATGGCTAGAGACTTGGCTCCGTGGTTAAGAACACTTTCTGTACTTCCAGAAGACCCATGTTCTACTTCCAGCATCCATACGGTTGCTCACAGCCATCTGTAACTACAGTTCCAGGAGATCCAGTGTCCTCTTCTGACCTCCAAGGGTACCAAGCACGCACATGGTGTACAGACAGACACACAGGGTGTACAGTACACATGTAGGCAAATATAAAGCATAAAATAATTTTTTTAAAAAGACATGGTGATGCATGCCTTTAATTTTAGCACTCGACAGCCTGGTCTACATAGAGAGTTCCAGGACAGAGAAACCCTGTTTCGAAAACCAGAGTGGGAAAAAGTCCTGGTGAGCTGTCTGCTAGTCATACCCCCTCACCCCTGTCTCTAGCTACAGGACTGGTATAAATATACCTGCCTGTTTTGAATCTGCCTGGTGTATAAGTAACCAGATGGCCGCTGCTACAGCATGATTCTTTGGAAATGCACTGTGCTCCTTACTCATGGACCATGTAGAAGGGTGGAGTTATGTCTGGTGATTATGGGATGGCTGGGCCTGGGCTAGGAGATTGTTTGTGCAAGAGCCACAGGCTGTCTTTCCTCTCTCTAGGTGTTTACACGAGAGTGCATGAGCCACTACCTGAGAGTGTTTAACTTCCTATGGAGGGCCAAGCGCATGGAGTACATCCTCACTGACATCCGGAAAGGACACATGTGCAATGCCAAACTCTTGAGGAACATGCCAGGTAAAGCCAGAGGAGGCAGCTGAGTATGCACCTGCAATGGTGTTGTTCTTTGGCAGCAAACACTAAAGTCGTAAAATAACTGAGCTGAAAGGACTCACTGCTGTGCTGTGAGTTTGGATTTGCGAAAAGGCTTGTTTGTCTTGACTTCCTTACAGAGTAGAGGAAAATTAAGTCACACTGAATTTTTTTCCCCATACCATGAAATTTCTTTTAAAATCATGTTTGTTTTTCACTAGTGTTCGTGGGTGTAGTTTTATTAAAATAAAATAAAAATGTGTACGTGAGTGCCCGAGTCTATGTATGTGCACCATGTGTGTGCTTGATACACATGGAGGTCAGAAGAGGGATTGGACGCCCTGGAATTGTCATTGCAGACAGTTGTGAGCTGCCATGTGGGTGCTGGGAATATAACCTGGGTCCTTGGAAAGAGCAGACAGTGCTCTTAACCACTGAACCACCTTTCCAGCCCCAGTTTAATTTTTTTTTTTTAGTTTAAGGTATTTATTTTTCCCCCCAACAGCTCTCCCTTTCAGTCCAAATAATGGTTCTTTTTCTTATAACTATAAATACAATACAAAACAACAGAAATAAATAGGCCACGATTATAAGAGTTATATGGCTTAGCATACATTCCCAATGTCCAGTCCATATGTATTTGGCACCTGACTTTAACATTCTACTATCTAACCATCTCCATGAGTTTAAAGTTCTATATCTAACTCAGCTTTCATACTAACTTGCCTCATAATTTTAAAAATATCTTCTTAGATCCAGAACACCCTCTTGATTCCTAAACAACTCAAAATTTAACTATGAGACTCTAGGTATCTATTCTTCAACCACCTCAGAGACCTGAGAGGGATGAATATATCTGATTATATAGGAAGTGCAGGGCCTGCAGCTTCCAAAACTAAAAAATGACATACCAGTGGCTGCCTGGACAGTTCCCATTTTCTCTCCATACATTACAGCATCAATCTTCAGCCATTTGGCCCCATTTCTCTGACAGACATTGGTTGTAGAGCAGGAATTATGAAGGACTTACCTACCCTGTCTTGGCAGAGCTAGGCTGTCGACTTACCTGCTTCCAAGTTTTGTCCTTTTTGGACAGAAGTCTGTCTACAGTTGAAGCAAGTGGTTTTTCTTGCCAAGAGAATGGCTTACCACCAATTTAATCATCTCCCACTGGAGATTCTTCGATGCTCATCTTCTACTTGGAGTAATATAGGGGGTGCTGTCAGGAGCTGACATGTCTCGATATCAAAAAATCTTAAGTTACATTTGGTGTATGTGCTTGGCTGAGGAGCCAATGGGGCGAAGCTACCATCTGTGGGATTATGACTGAACGCCCCCAGTTTAATTTTTAAATCACCATTTTCAAGGAAGGAAAGCCTTTCATTGGTTCCCTGGCTTATTCAGCATTCACTTAGTGCCTTAATTATATTCTCTTTGAGGTGTTAATTTTTCTTTTGACCATAATCCAGGATGTGGATGTGTTTTATATTTTATAATTTAGAACTATAGTTAAGACACTTAGACATTTAGTCAAGATTTTGTTAATGTTACAATATTGAATGACTACAATTATGAATAATTTTTTAGTTCATTATGTTGAAATCAGTTATAAAAGCATTTCATAAACCTCTCTAAAGAACAACTAAACTGAATCCGCCCTTTGATTAGTAAAATTATAAATAACTGTAAACAAAATGGAGCACTTGTTTGAGGGAAGAGGTCCCCTCGTTGCTGCGGTTCTGGGGGCTTGTAGGCTGACTCCAGACAGTGTTTTCTTCACAGCTTCCTCGACACAGAGAAACTTGGTCTTGTAGGTCCTCAAGGAGAAAGAGCATAATGTCTTCATGCAGAGCTGAGGCGAGGCTTATGCAATGAAGTGTTGGGTCAGGTTCCTCCTAGTCTGACCCTGCAATTGTACTTCCTTCTGTTTAAGCTGTCCACTTACTTGTTGAGATGAAAAATGATGTTTAGACATTGGGCTGTTAGAGACATGAAGAGTGTTCATCCTCTGGTGTGGTTGGTGGCAGTGCAGTCTGCTCTGTGTAAGACAGTAGAACTGTGAGCCTAAGAAATGTGAGTAAGTGGCTGGAGACTTGGCTGTGGTTTAGAGCACTTGTTCTTGCCGAGGACCGAGGTACGATTCCCAGCACCCACATGGTGGCTCACAAGCACACAGTCCCAGGGGATTTGATGCCCTCTTCTGACAACCTCTGGCACCAGGCACACATGCAGTGCATATGCAGGCAGGCAGGCAAAACACTCCTACAATATTAAATAAATACTAATTTATCATTAAATAATAAAAGTAAACCTAAAGAATGTAATTGTTTGCAGCAGTGCATATGAAGCACCACATCACACTGGACTGAGATGACATGGTCTGCCTTCTCTCTGTCCTTTCTGACTGAGGACTGCTGCTGCTGGTTGTCTGCAGCCACGCCCCTGCCAAGTGCTGTGTCTGCCCTGGAGTCAGGTCCACCTTCACCAGTCAGTCATCAAATCTCCCAGGAGGCATTGTGGAGACCTCATTGTCACATGTCTTTCCTTCCAGTGAAGAATAGTCCAAGGTCGAGTAAGGGAAGCGATTGGCCCAGGATTCTATAATTACATGTCTAAAACTTAGGGTTCATTCTCAAGTTTATTTAAAGGCAAAAGTGGAAGCCTTGGAGAAAATGAGTCAAGAGCAAGGTAAAATGAATCAAAAATGGAAGGCCCTGTGGAGGAACCCAAGTCTCCTTCAGCACAGAGGCCGTGGGGAAACCTGGAAGGAGGTGTGTATGACAGTTTTCTGTTCACTGCAGAAGCTCTGGTGACAAGAGGCTGGAATGGGTGCCTAGGAGTCAGCCTTCTCTGTGTCACAGACCCTTTCTGCTCACTGTACTCTGTGTTCAGCCTGAGCCTACAGAAGACAGTAGCAGTGGGCAGGCTGAGCCAGCTCATTGTCTATTGACAAGTCACAGGAGGCTACGGTTAGCTCTCCCGCATTTGTTCTCTGCTTTTTCTTTAACCACACTGTGTCACTTCTGACATAGGCATTGTTGCTCTGTCTTCACTTTTCAGGGTGTGTCTGAAGCCGCTGAGCTGCAGCCATCAGGGGCTGCACTGCCTGCCTGTGTGCCAGCCACAGCCATGGTTGCTTGCCTTTGGAAAGATGGACCACGGTGTAGAAAAGGCACACCAGTCATTGTAGGGAGGAGGGCAGGTGCTGGGAGGTGATTGAGGCCTCAGACTGATGTGTAGCTCAGGCCGATCTGCTTGGCAGATGACTTCTTGTGACATATTTAATAATGGCACATCTAGGTGGTATCTTAGATGTCTCCCCCTTCAAAACCTATGTGGGTAACTCTATGTGGACAGATAGTGGACAGATGAGGCCTGTGACCAGAGCCGAAACAGCTCTTGTGCCTGCATTGCCCAGGGTTGCCAGGATTAAATTTGCGAAGACTGTCATGCAGCCTGAGGCCAACAGTGAGTTGTTGTCTTTGTGAGTGGTACTTGCCTATAATTCACACATACCAAATGCTGTTAGGAGGGGCATGAAGGCACATGGATGTTGAACACAAGACATGGGAAAATGCTGGTTCTTATATTTTTGGTTGTGAGCCTAGCCTTTAACGGCTGAGCCATCTCTCCAGCCCGAAAATGCTGGTTCTTAAGGCATCTTTATTGTCCAAAGCCTTGGACAATAAATTGGGTAGGTATTAATCGAGCCACCTTAAACAGAGCAGCGGAGAGGAAGTGTAAGTTGTGGAGGATATTTTGAAGCTGTGATGAAACTACTCAGGGTATTCCTTTAAAAAGAAATCTTGGACTTGGGGTGGTAAAGCGTCTCTTGCTACAGGTATGTTCTGGTGAGCACTCCTGGGCCACAGAGCTGCTGGTTCAGCTCACAGTGCAGGTCCTTCAGTAGCCTTTAGAGGGCACTAGACAACCAGGAATGAATCTGTCTAGTTTCTAGGTAAGCTGAAGGGAAGAATGGTTATTAAAGAGATTTATTTGTTTTTGTTTTATATGTGTGAGTACTTGCCTGCATACGTGTATGTGCACACCATGTGTGTGCCTGGTGTCTTCAGAGCCAGAAGAGGGTGTCGGGTCTCCTGAAACTGACATTACTGACAGTTGTAAGCTGTTATGTGGGTGTTGAGAAACTGAATCTAGGTCCTCTGCAAGAACAGGAAGTGGTCTTCACCACTGAGTCCTCTCTCCAGCCCTCTAATAGACATTCCTAACTTAGTGTGTAAAACTGGGTGGTAACCCAGCAGGGTACTGTGTTCATTGTGTGTTTTTGCACCGAGACCATTCTTATAATTGTGATGGTTCTTCTGGGCCAATCATGAAACATGTTTCAAGCATGTATTTTGTACACATTGTCATGGTACTGGGTAGAGAGTCGAGGACAGCAGGTACAAGTTATCCCTTTGGGGGTAAAGGGCTAGCTGTGCCTTGGACTCAAGCTCATGGCCCTCAGAGCCTCACAGAGCACCGAGCTGGCCGTGTGTTTTGGCTCTTTGGCCGGGAAGGACAGCCACGAGGGCAACAGACTTCAGTAATGCCTGGAGGGCCATGTTCTCAACTTGGTTTTCCAACAGGCAGAGAACTCATTGTCAAGCGTCACCAGAGAAGATAAAGTGACAGGTTTTTCTAGGGAGAAAACTATGTCTACCGTGTGGTGATCACTGAAGGAAGAACAGGTGTATTAACATAGTTCAGTGTGGCCCTGCTCAGCAGGTGTTGTGCGCAGGGTTCGAGTGCTGTGGTGGAGTGAATGCAAATGACTTCTTCAACTGGATTGCCCGGCCTGGAGGCCGTTGCAGAATGTACTCAACGTGCACAAATGTGAGGTGACACACCCCCGTCCACATAGATGTTTTAGTGTGGGGAGATATGAACAGATGTCTGCTCACGCCAGAAAGGGAACCAGGACAGACCAGAGTACCAAGTTACCCCGAGTCCAACTTGGCAAGCCAGTGAGTTTATTAGGGTTAGGAGTGTTGGTGCAGGGCTACTGAAGGAACACATGTGACTCAAATGCAGCTGCGTCACTGAGGAACCCATCCTGGCTTGGGTGCAGCTAACCCATGCACTGTCCCTGGAGACATGCAGGCAGCTCGACGGGTAGTCGAACCTTCTCCCTGGCAGTTGTGTCCAGTTCCTGTAACGAGAGTGGGCCTTTCAGCTTCTTACTAACTGTCTCACGAACCTCCCTCCTCTGTCTGGTGGAACTGTTCTTACTCAGAGTAATTCCTACACAATAGCTGTGTTCAGAGATACAGATTCCAAGCTCTAGGGGAGACCTGTGGAGTGTGCTGCCCTTCTGAGGGTCCTGTGCTGGGGGCGGGGGGGGGCACACTCCTGGTTGTAAGCTTCTAATAGTTACAGCAGAAGTGGTATCTATGGTGTGGACACATAGCTCTCCTCAGTGATCTGGGGTCCTGACAGGAGCAATAAGGAGTCTCGTGTTTTGTAAGGAAGGTGTAAGTATATTCCTAACAAACAAGCTGTGACTTCTCACTGAGAAAGCACGGGGACCCTGGGGCCTGTGCCTGTGGATTCACTGGACTGACCTCCTCTGCACAAAACCTCTTTGGACACATCCATTGCCTGACCCTGTCTGGGAAGTCTTATTCACTCCATATAGGGAAGGTGGCAGCAGAATCCCACTAATACCTAGGCTGGGGAGCTAGTGAGCTTGATCGGGATCAGTCATAGGAGTAAAGACTTATGTGTGCAAAAGAAGAGTCTCTCCTCCAGCCTTCAGTGGTCGCTTGTATGTCAGTTTGTGAACCCCTCTTCTGTAGAGACCTTTAGTGGGCTTGACCTCATCAGAGTCTGCAGATAATCACAGCTGCTCTGATTTGAAGATGGCGTCGGCCGTGTTATGGCCAGAAGATAGTTTGACAATATCCTGCACCCTCATCAGGAGGCCCATGAGCAGCATGGGCTTTTGTGTGTGTGTGTGTGCATGCGTGCGCGTGTGCCTTTTGTGTTTCCCTTCTCACTTTCCAAAGGCATGCTTCTCCAACCTCCCTGTCAGGTTCATTAGGGTCAGACTTGCCACTGCCTGCTCATGGGACTGTTTGCGCTCATGTGCAGTCTGTGTACACACTGGTTTATATGTATGCTTTGAGCTACATTTCATTTATTGAAGAATTCGAGTTTTTTGTTGTTTAACTTGGGATCATATTTCCATCTTTCCTCTCTGGAACAAGTGTGCTCACCGCATCAAGATAGCATTCCCTCCTGCTCTCTAGCCCAGGAGGTGTGACTTTGTTTGATGTCATGTTTTCTCTGGGAGCCACAGTCCCCCGAGCCCCTCACTGTCAATGTCCATTGTTAGGACTGCCGTTATTTCGTAGGATCCAGCGCTACAAGCTGGATCACTTAAAGTATCAGATGTTAACTGTGTCAAACATTCTAGAGGCAGAAATCCAAAATGAAGCAGAACCCAATCCCTTTCTGCTCCCTCTGAAACCCAGGGAGGACTCCTGCTTCCTCTGGCTGCTGATGTCAGCAGCATTCTGCACATGCATGTCGGCTCCCTGGGGTCCCTGCCTTTTCTTTTTACTGAATCAGGGCCCACCCTGAGTCCTCTTGTCTCCAGATGAGTAGGGGGAGTAAATATTCCTGTGTGGCGGATGGACCATTTGCAGAGAAGACATAAAACAATGTCTTTTGTAAAGCATGATGCTCACTTCTGTAAAATAAATTCGTATTTTTAGCCATGTGCTACATCATATGTGTATGCATTTGCTGATGAACAAGCACAGAGACCAGAAGAGGACATCTGGTGTTCTCTGTCACTCTGCACCTATTCCCTGGGCTGTCGGCATGGATACTGGGGATCTGAAGTCAAGTCTGTATGCTTGCAAAGCAAGTATTCTTACCCACTGCGTGAGCATGCTCCTCCATCGGCTAAAGCACAGGAGTGGGTGTGGAGCTCGATTCCTGCTGAGGTGTCTGGAATCAGGCTTATGTCTTCATTAGAGGGCAGCTGCAGGCCAAGAGGTCTGTTGGAGGGCCAGCACCTTCCCTCCCTGATGGCACTCTGTCTCTTGCAGAATTCTCTGGGGTGCTTCACCAGTGCCACATCCTGGCCTCTGAGATGGTGCACTTCATTCATCAGATGCAATACTACATCACCTTCGAGGTACACCGGCTTCCTGCCCTGAGGTGTGGCTCAGCAGTATGAGATGAGTAGGCCCTTCCCAAAGTCTCACCTTGTCCTTTCAGGTTCTTGAGTGCTCCTGGGATGAGCTTTGGAACAGAGTGCAACAGGCCCAGGACTTGGACCACATCATCGCAGCACATGAAGCATTCCTGGACACCATCACCACCCGCTGTCTCCTGGATAGCGACTCCAGGGTAAGGCTCCCTCTTACAAACCAGGACTGAAACTCAGTTGTCAGGTACTGCTGTGTCAGTGATTGAGAAAGGCTTATTAAACTTGGCATTTGAGGGCCACTTCCTAACAGAATTGGAATAAAATTGGGGTGAAGTGAGAGTGTGTTCTAACACGTGATGTGGCTGTGACAACAGGAGACAAGCAGCGATGCCCTGTTGATGGTGTATGGAATAGGAGGATTCACCATGAGTGTGTCCTGTGGAGCTGTGGCGGGGTGGACACTAGAAAGGCAGATAAGGCATGAAAGTCACAAGGAACAAAGACATCTAGAGATCTTGGTGCCCTGGGAGCGAGTCCCGGGCCTTATGTACCCTTGACACTCACTCTGAGTATGCCCTGTCCTGTTTTCATTTTCTTAATCTAGGGATAGTGGCGGTATAGTTAGTGGCATATGGCCAGATGGATTTAAACAGACTGTGCACAGGGCTTTCTGCTTGACTTCCTTTCTTGTAGAGAGCCCTGTTCTGGGAAGGTACCTGTTTTGAGTAGGAAGGCTTTCTGGAGTTTTGATTTCCTTCAAAGTTGTAGGTCAAGAAAGAACATGTCCTGAGCTTGATGTAGGTAAACTGCATCAGATTGAGACCCTGAGAGCATTTCTCACAGTGTGTACTGCTTGGGACACACTCAAGGTTTGTGGGATGTGTCTGTACTTTACCAAGGCATTTGTTTTGTCTTCTGTTGTCTGCATTAGCCTACTATGCGGGGGATAAACTTAATTATTAGTGAGTTATGTGTGCAACATTTAGTGATCAAAGGTACTTCCGTGTGGAATTTGCTTTCTAGATACTGAAGTAATGGCATAGAAATGGTTAATATTCTTTGAACATATCTCGTAACTCATGAAATGGGCATCCGCAGTGGTCTGGGGTCCTGTTGACTATTCTTGTTGAGTTTAGTCTCTATGAGGTTGATACTACAGTAGATGTCACATCTGTTACCTGGCACCCGTGTTTGTTATTAATATGATGGCATCAGTATGCCAATGAGTGTATGACAGTACCCACAGGTCCTCAGCCATTCTCTGTGACGTGCCATAGACATGGAGCACTGACATGTGGGTCAAAGTCGATGTTCAGACAGATGGCAGGTTCTTCTTGTGACTCCAGAGTTCTCCCGTTTTCAGAGGCACAATGTAAATTTGTGGGAATTAAATTATATGACTCACCATGGTAATCGATTTGTAGGTGTAGCTGCTACTCTTTTCAAGCTGTCAAAGTCATGTTTTCTTGTTGTTTGGTATGGGTTAAACAGGTGTGAAAGTCCAGGTGTATTGCTCTTTAGAAAATACTGGAATTAATGAAGGACTGTACCCACACTGGTACCCTGTGCTCTCTGTGATTGCTGACATGAAGACTGTGCTCATAAAAGGCTGGGAACTGTCTATGTGAGACAAGTTGAGTCATCCTAATTCTTGTGCTAGGATAGCTGTGGATGGGAGCACAGTCCAAAGAATCCTGTGCTGCCTGCCTGGAGGGCAGTGGTCCTGAGAAATAGTAGTTTGGGGGTGGGTCCCAGCAAGCTTCTCTGAAGAATTCCTGCCTCTGGCTCCTTCAGTCCTCAAGTTGTGCCTTAAATGTTAGGCTGTTGTTTGTTTGCTTTAGGGACAGGGTCCTGCTTTGTAGCTCAGGCTGACCTGGGACTTGTGATCCGAACTTGTGATCCTCCTGCCTCAGCCTGTGGCATACTGAGCTTATGGGTGTGAGTTACCACACCTGGCCCTGGAGCATTTTGTCATTGTTTGTTCCTAAAGGAGAAATCTATTATATAAAACAGAGGGAGGTGATCTGTTGTGGACATATTAATTTTAAGTGTGGCATTTTCATTAAGTTGCTTAGCGAGAAAATCAGTTATGATATACAGTTACTTTGGAGGTAGAGGAATGACAGTTGCAGATATGTGTGTGTCTCATCTTTTAATTGTGCAACATTGAGGAAAGATCTCTGAGCAGCACAGTAGAGGTGCTGCCTGGAGGCTGCTCAGAGTGTGCAGGTACAGACCCCTGGAGCAGATAGAAGAAGCCTACAGCGCACACTTTATTTAAAGGAAACATCAGCTAGTGACCTTGAGAGCAATGCAGTCTTCCAAAAATAAGTTGTTTTTTACTTGACTACAATAGAGACATAAACTAGAGGATTACATCCTTATGAAAATTTAAAGACAACAACCTCCATTCTTTGTTTTCTAGTTTTGTCATGAAATAAAATTCTGACAGAGAACAGATTGTCACCTGCTTGAGCCTGTGTTCAGCACAAGCCACATGGCTGCCTGTCAGCAATGGTATCGCCTGATCAGGCCCTTCTGTCTTCCTGCATTGCTGTGCAACTTGAAGGCCCTATTTCACATGAGTGCCTCATGGGAAATGAGAACCACGGATTGTTCATTTTGCAGTATCTGTGTTCTTAGGTTAGCTTGCTCTCAGAGTTGCTCAGCAAGGGCTCCACTTCTGTCTCACTCAGGATCCACAGTCAGCTCAGCTGTCAGCAGTGCTGCCTGACATCTCAGCAGGACAGGGCACTTAGATGGGCGATAAGAATAGCTCGATTAACTGTGGAGGGAGTGTGGGGTATCAGCTTCTCTCCAGGCTAGCTGGAGTGCGTCTTCCAAAGTGTGCTGGTTGAATGAGGATGTCTCATAGATTTAGATACTTGGTCCCCAGTTAGTAGAACTATTTGGGAAGGATTAGGAGGTGTGGCCTTGTTGAAGGAGGTGTGCCACTGGAAGTGGGCCTTGATGTTTCAAAAAGCCCACACCAGGCCCATTCTCCCTCACTCTGCCTGCTGCCTGGGGATCAGGATGCAAAGCTCTCAGGAACTGCTCCATTACCATGTCTGTCTGCTTCCCACAGCGATGATCATGGACTCACCCTCTCAAACTGTAAGCAAGCCCCAATTAAAGGCTTTCTTTATGATTGCTTTGGTCATGGTGTCTCTTCATAGCAAGGGAACATGACTAAGACACAAAGCAAGGACTAGGAGGCGCCTGTCCATTTTTGTGTTGCTGTGTGGCTTTGGAGATGTGAGCACACTGGACACACACATGGTGTGTCTGCGTCCTCAGCTCACACTTTGTATAGTGATGTTATTTTAGAGTGGCCCACTCTCAAGAATCAGTGTTGAGTCTTGTGAAAATCCAGCAGCACCTGTGATCAGCACTGACTGTCTGTTAGGGTGGAGGCCTCGTGACCGAATGCTTCTTAGTCAGCACTCCTTCAACATGGTTATACTGGGGACCATTTACCTGAACTTCAGAAGAGACAGAGAACCCTCAAAGCATAGGCATATCTGTAGGTAGGAATGTCTCAGTAGCATGCTGAGGCTCCGTCCATTGAAAAGTGCTGTGTCTTTTCAGGTGCTTTTAAATCAACTCAGAGCTGTGTTTGATCAAATCATTGAACTTCAGAATGCCCAAGACGCGATGTACAGAGCTGCTCTGGAGGAGTTACAGAGGCGGCTACAGTTTGAAGAGAAGAAGAAACAGCGTGAAATAGAGGTGGGGCTTTAACTCCTGCTTTCTCACTGCTGGCCAATCGCCATGAGCAGCGGCAGTAGCTTCCCGCTGAAGTCTCCCTCACTGAGGTGGCACACAGTCTTTCTGCGTGCTGTCAGGTTGAGTGGTCGCCTCACTCTGTCATCATGCTTTAGAACACCAGCACAGCGGCGTCCCAACATCTCTGTACTGTGTCTCCAGAGTCAGCCTGGTGCCCTCTCCCTGACTTGAACCTGAGGGACAGGCGCCCCACCTTGTTTACTGACACGTGAGCACAGGACAAGCCTGGCTGTTGGTGGGCTCACAGGACAAGTCTGGCTGTTGGTGGGTTCTTGCTCTTGCCGGCCTGGACTGTCTACTTTCTAGACGCCTAGTCGGGATAATGAAAGGCGGCTTGTTTGGTTGGCACACTGAGGTTGGTTTTACTTTTGAGTGTTATTCCTGTAACACCCATGCGAGGGGTCTGGAAGCCACATGACAGGCACTGAAGTGTGGAGTTTGGAAGCAGGAGTGTGTGTCCTTTTGGTGCTACAGGGTTATCTCTGCTTGCAGTGGTTGTGGGTAATTCTGAAGAATCATGAGATTTACACATACATCATCTCCTGATCATGCCCAGCAGCCTTCGGGTGACTGACAAGTGCAGGCTGTCACTGACTATCTCTGTGCCTTTGGTAGAGTAGTCATCTGTGACGTTACCTGGAAAGTAGTCATGATGCACAGTGTGACCTCAGTGTCACTCTTCCAGAAAGTTGTTAAACTATGTGTAATGGCTTACCGGAACCAGCCTTTGTTCTAGGCAGGCAGTGGCAGTGCACGTTATTAATCCCAGCACTCTGGAGGCAGAGGCAGGTAGATCTACAAGTTTGAGGCTAGCCTGGTCTACACAGTGAGTTCCAGGACAGCCAGAGCTATATAGTGAAAGCCTGTCTCATAAAAATAAACAAAACACATTTACTGTTCCGATGATGGCACGGTGGCAGGTTGTGCTCAGTGGTGGTCTCACTGGATGCCAGCCATCAGCAGTTGAGTGGCCATGGCCACATACCAAGTGCAGGTTTGGCTGTTTCATTCAGAGACACTTGCACATCTGTGGAGAGCTGTAAAATGAAGCTGCTCCAAAACTTATTTAAATTCAAAAGGTAAAATAATTTGCAACATTTATTCAGATGTGGGTCCGCTGAATCCGTGAGAGATGGAGCTAGCTCCTGAAAGGGTTTCAGCACCTTGAGTGCCTTTCTGCGGAGGCTGGCTTCCGAGTTCTTTCGCACTGCTGTTAGGTGGAGCAATCCCAGAGGTCCTTCCTTCTGCAGTTCTACTCTCTTCCCACTTTTCTTCTCAAAACCCCTGCAGTTATTATGATAATTCCAATTCAAATTTTGGATTGAAGGGCTTTTACTTCTTTTAGTTTAAAAAATACATTTTATACATTGACACTCTTGGTTCCAGCATTAGCATACTTAATTCCTGCTGCCTATGACACCCACACTTCTATACACACCCTTGTGTTCAGTGAGATTCTGGGACCAGTACCAGCCATAGTAATTGAAAATTACAGCAACTAGTATTCCTTCCCTGAGAATCAGTCCCATTAGGTAAGTGCATTTCAGAATCCACATTGTCCTGTCCCGTGAAGTGGTGACTCACTCCATAATGTTATCCCACCATCTGAGTGCACATTAACTGGCTCATTTCTGTTGTTCTCTGTGTGGTAGAACATGGATGTGAAACTCCAGAATTTTTACTAATTGATAAAACAAATGGAAAATATGTTACAAAATGTCTGAGATTATTCCAAGAATACAGAACTCTTTGTATTGGTCTAATAGAATCGTTATAACTTAATTTTTTCAAAATAAAGGAAACATAATTAATCCCAACTAAAATCCAATTGCAGATCTGTATGACAAGTCTTCTTGGGAACTGCTGGTTTGGCTCACTGCAGTGACAGTCCCGCTAGTGCTAGCATGGTGGGAAACAGGAAAGAGAAAGCAGATTCTTTTGCAAAAGTGGTTGTGGGCATGAAATCCAAAATAACCTTGAGGTGAATTATCAGTGGCAATTGGGATGAAAGTTTAAAAGAAGTGCCCTTTGAAGATCAGATGTAATCTGTACATTTTCCATAAGGAACTCAGATAACTTGAGTTCCTTGAATTTTTGGTATCCAACAAGGCTCCTGGAACCAGTTTCCTGAGATCCTGATGTTCTTAAGTTTCTTTCCAATTGTAACAAAACACCCTGACAAAAGCAACTTGGGGAGTAGGGAGGAAGGGTTTGTTCAGCTCACACTTCCAGACTCTTGGCCACAGTGGTGAAGTCTCAGTGGCAGGAGCTTGAGGGAGTTGTATCACTCAGGAACAGAGAGTAAAGAATGATTTGTGTCAGGGCTCAGCGCACTTTTCTTATCATCAGCTAGGGCCTAACAAATGGAAAGTGCTGCTTAGAGTCAGGGTGGGTCCTCCCACCTCAGTTAACGAAGTTTACAAAATCCCTCACAGGCTTGCCTCTAGGCCAACCTAATCTAGACAAGTCTTCATTGACACTCTTCCCAGATGATTATATATCTTGTCAATTTGATAACTAAAGCTAATCATTACAACTCCCACTTTGTCTGCTTGACAAATGAATGCATTACTTTAAGCCACACCTTTCTGACTTAGGGTGACTGTTGCTATGATGAACACCATGACCAAGAACAGCTTGGAGAGGAGAGAGGCTTACACTTGCACATCACTATGCATCATCACAGGGTAAAGTCAGGACAGGAACTCAGGCGGGGCAGGAACCTGGACGTAGGAGCTGAGGCAGAGGCCATAGAGGGGTGCTGCTTACTGGCTTGCTGTCCATGGCTTGCTCAGCCTGCTTTCTTAGAGAACCCAGGACCACCAGCTCAAAAATGGCACCACCCACAATGGACTGGGTCCTCCCCATTGATTGGTAACTAAGAAAATGCCGTACAGTCTTGACTATAGCTCAATTTTATGGAGGCGTTTTCTCAGTTGAGGTTCCCTTCTCTCAGATGACTATAGCTTGTGTCAAGTTGACATAAAACCCCTTGTCCCCAAAGTCTTATGTTACTCTCATTATGTAAAATACAGTCCAATTTTTAAAGTTCCCATAGTCTTGAAAATTTCCAATATTCTAGAAGTTCGAAATGCTCAATTGTGAGCTCCTATAAAATCAAAACCAACTTATATACTTCTAACATATAATGGCACAGAATAAACATTCCAATTTCAAAATGAAATAATCAAGGACATAGCAAGGAATAATCATACGAATACCCCAAATCTAATATAACCAAAACCAAATCCTGCAGCTCGGTGTCCAGCATCTGGGACTCATGATAAAACTGGCTGGGCTCCAAAGGGCTCAGGTAGCCCCATACCTTCAGCCCTCTACTTGTGGCACACACAGCTTCTCTTTCAGACTTAGTCCAGCTCCACTTCATGCCTGTAGCTCTTCCTGGCACATGTCCCGTGGTCCTGGCATCCACAACACTCTGGGGTCTCTACCCACAGCTTATGCTTGATGACCTCTGAAGGCTTGCTTCTCTCTGGGAAGCAACTCTGCCACACAGTGCCTGACCTCAGCGGCTCTCCACCACTCCTTCCTTTTTGAGTCTTTCAAAACCAACAGCACATAAACAGAGCCACCATTTACAAGTGTAGCCTTGCCCCCATGCTATATCAGCTTCTGTGTGCTGATCCCGAGAAAACACTTTCCTGATGTCCCAGTGCAGACCATTGGGTTTCTCTTTCATGGTGCTGATCTCTGTGACACCTGCTTTTCTGTCTGCAGTTTCTAGTCAAAAACCTGAAGCTTGTCCGCACACCTTTTTTTGTTTTTTTGAGACAGGGTTTCTCTGTATATCAGTCCTGGCTGTCCTGGACTCTCTTTGTAGACCAGGCTGGCCTTGAACCCACAGAGATCTGCTCTGCCTCTGCCTCCCAAGTGCTGGGATTAAAGGCGTGTTTTATCACACTCGGCTCTCCACACACCTTTCTAACAAATAGTTCATTATCTTTAAATTCAATTTCAATCAAACTCTCAGGACACTGGCCCTGACCCAGTTGCTGACGCAGTTCTTGTTTTGGGGCCTCATGAGCCAGGCCTGGGTTGCTGGAGGTAGTGGGTAGATAAGCTATTAACTGGTCTGTCTAATGGCTAATAAGAGGTGAAAGCACACATGTGAGGAAATTGAGAAAGAAATAGCACGTTCTTTTCCTTAAGTTTATAGAAGTAGATTGATATCTTTAAAGGAAACTAATGGTCTATCTGTGCCCACAGTGGTCTGCAGAAGGGGAAGTAAGCTGTTGAAAGTACAGTTGGCCTGCTGGAAAACCTCCCACTCTGCCTAGCTAAGTTCCAAGTAATAACAGGGCCATTGCAGATGTGACTCAGAAAGAACTAGTCTGAATTCTAAATACCAATGGGCAAATCAGATAAAATGCAAATGAGCGACCCTAGCAAAATGAACAGTTTCCTAAGTCCAGGGTATATACCAGAAATGCCTAGGTTCACATCAGAAAATCTAGAAAATGGAATTTACCGTGTTTTCTAATGAACAGAGTAACTCCCATGCAGGCTGACTGAACAATGGTGTTCAGTCAAGTTTAGCATTTACTGAAAAATCTTTTTTTAGGGGACAGGGAGTGCTGAGATATGGTCTCATGTGTATACCCCAGTCTGGCCTCCAATGTAACCATCCTCTTGCCTTAGCTGGGATGATTGGTGTGGACCACATGCATGCCTGGTGAAGATGACCTTTAGAGTGAGAGTGGATGGGTGTGTCTGTGAGAAGCACCTCAGTCTGAGGGACATTGTCAGAGGTGTTCCCACTAGAGTCAGGAGTGCTCAGAAGTGACAAGTTCCCTTTATGGACATTGTCTGAATAAGACATGCGGAGGGACACAGGGCCTTCTGTGCCAAGTTGCATAAAACCAGGAGACTGGCTGGTGGGATAGATCTCACTGGGATGAGCTGAGCATATGATGCTGTTAGTATTGAAGCAAGAGGCATCCAGCAGTTGAGCTTGCTGCCGTTCTAATTATCCAGGGCCATTGGGGAGTCACGGCGGCAGAGGAGGAGGAGGAGAACAGGAGGGTCCGAGAATTCCAGGACTCTATACCAAAAATGTGTTCACAGTTGCGAATACTGACACACTTTTACCAGGTGTGTATACGTACGAGCCACAGCGTCGTCTCCCATGATGGGTGCTTGCTTCCAGGGGGTGGAGATGTGGGTCATCCTTGTCACAGGCAGCACTCAGGGTGGAATCCCTTGGGATCTGGTGGTCCCCCTGGGTATTGGCTCTTGCTGATTCATCTAGGATGAGAGAACCTCAGTGGGAGATTGGCATTGGGACCTGGGACTCCTCATGCCATTGCTTTGGGTGGTGCAGGCAGAGTGTGGGCTTGTTTGAGAGGTGTAAGCCATGAATGGTCACAGTGGCTTTGCTAAGTCAACATCTGACAGGACTGTGTCCTACAGGAAGGCTGCCCGTCACAGGGTGTGGACAAGCCGGGGGGGGGGGGGGGCTTCGTGCTCACTTCCCCATAGAGAGTTGCTGGCACCAGGGCCACCGGGAGGGGCTGTGCGTGGACAGGATTTTCTGACTGACTTCTGTGGTTTCACTCTAGGGTGTCGTGCAGCAGTTTCTGGTGTTGCTGACAACCAGTTCTGATGAAAGTCTCCGGTTTCTCAGCTTCAGGTTGGACTTCAATGAACATTACAAAGCCAGAGAACCCAGGCTCCGGGTTTCTCTGGGGAGTAGGGGGCGGCGCAGTTCTCACACGTGAGGCTGCCTTGGGTTAGTGGATGCCCACGCATATGCAGCCAGACCCTCCAGGCAGCTGGGAGCTGCCCACAGTCCAGTGTCTCAGCACATGCTAGAAGATGACTCGCCACCCACCGACGTGAGTGTGTGATGTCGCTGAGGTCAGCAGGCCGCTCGCCTACAATGTAGTCTTCGTAGTTGAAAGATGGTGCGATGTGTTGGAACAACTAGTTCCACCATGTAATTTATATTTGTCAGTTAAGAAAAGACAAAACAACAACAAACTGTTTCTTGCCACAAAAAAAAAAAAAATTAAGGCAGTGGTGTGTTCATGAATTAAGAGTGATGTCACTGCTGTTTTTTAGCATCCTCTAGAGACAGTTTTTGTTATCATGATGACACTGAATTGACATTTGTCTCTAAGAAAATACACAGAATGTTTTACTTTGGCTCTAGTGTGTAAACACTAGCCTGTGTAAGAACATCGGTATGCAGGCATCACCTTCACACATGTGGTCTTGCTTTCAAAGTTTACATTTTTATATTTAGTTTGCTATTTCAAATAATGTGTAAAACAGTACAAAAGAGCAGGAGCCATGTGGAGTGGAGGTGTCCTCGGTTAGCCCAGCTGTGCAGACACGAACGAGGCAAGGCCGAGACTGTTTTATTTTCAGAGTTCTGATAAGTGTTGGAAAGAAATCAACTTGGATATTAAAGGTTTCCCTTCTCCTTGCCTATTTTTTCATTGTAAATATTTATATATTACTGACCAGATGATGGAGGGAACTGGTTTTTGTAAGTATCTATCCGGTCACATAATTATGCCTTTTTTATGTTGTACAAGTAAGAACTTAGAGAATTAAAAACCATTATCTTTCAGATGTTTCTTGTGTTTCTTGACTAGTCTGGAAAAACTGTCTGCTTTCTGGGTGTGGGTGGGAACTGCTGGAATTTGCTTGACTCTGAGACAGTGCGCGAGCCAATTAAAATTTGAGGACCTCATATACTACTTGGAGGACGGGGGACCGCAAGCAGCATTGCTGTGCACTGGTCCCTTCCAGCAGCTGGCAGCAGATCCAGCTCTGCTTAAAGTTCTAGGGCCCTGGGAGATCCTGGAATCACAGTAATGAATCCACAGTGACTGCCAGTTCTCAGTACATAGCTTCAGTTTAATTTTACCTTGAAGTTTTACAAGTGCAAAGCTGGGCCTGAGGCAAATGCCTGTGACCTCAGCAGTTGGTAGGTAGGGGCGGGAGGACTTGGAGTTCAAGGTCACCGTTTGTCACTCAAAGAGTGTGAAAACCCTTGGGATATGTAAGACCTTCCCTCCGGGGAAAAAAAAATAGTTCATAAAATCAGAACTTTGAAGCAAGTTTCCCTTTCCTGCAAGACCTTCTGGAAATTCTGGAGTATGGTATATTTCCAAGAGAAATTTCCGGTATCATTTGACCATGAGCACTGTTCTTGTCTTGTTCTCAGCTGCTCCAGGGTTAGCCCTCTGTAGAAGCCACGTCCTGCCCTTTAGTGGCTTCTTTCTCAGGGCGAGGAGTAGGGAGAGGCTGGCTGGCACAGGCCTCGCTATGCCCTGCTAGGTTTTCCCTGTGACTGATGCTCACTGAGAGCTGCAGGAACACACTCCTCCACAGTACACAGAGGAGATGTGGGCTCAGAGGGGGTGTGCATTGTTCTTGGGACACAAACAAAACTGCCAATGACCTCATGGTGGCATGGCAGGGAGACAGAACTGTGCAACAGGCATTTCATCTTACAAAAAATGAGTGTGGAAGAAAAAAAAATCTGCCAATCTTATATGTGGTGGCAGATGGGACTGTGAGTAAGCCCTTGGGCAGATATTTTGAAAAGCATGGAAACACTGTACTGGCCTCTCCGGGGTAGCTGCTACAAATGATGTTTTGACAGTGGATGAAGAATAAAACACCTCTCAAAAGACACACATCTGTGAGAAAACATTTTGAAAATGGATTTTCGGAAATAAAATGCTATGATTTTGTTGATACAGATGATGTGTGTCTCTGCTTTCCTTTGTCTTAAACATTTAAACACGGAAACAGCCTGGAAACAGCTGGCCATGGTAGC
This sequence comes from Lophiomys imhausi, assembly GCA_907164525.1. NCBI lineage: Eukaryota > Metazoa > Chordata > Mammalia > Rodentia > Muridae > Lophiomys > Lophiomys imhausi. Next base: position 7,924,320 of record CAJQZJ010033015.1, on the reverse strand, counting down.
ACATGCCTTTAATCCCAGCACTCAGGAGGCAGGCGCAGGTGGATGGCTGTGAGTTCGAGGCCAGCCTGGTCTACAGAGTGAGTTCCAGGGCAGCCAGGGCTGTTACACAGAGAAACCCTGTCTCCAAAATAAAAAACAAAACAACAACAAAAAAGAAATACAGAAATGCACTATTAAAACACATTGAAAATGTTCAAGACAGTTTTGTTAGCTGCCCCTACTTGTCAAAATTTATAATTCGGTACATTTAGCCCAGAGCATAGATATTTACTGGACCAATTTCAACACAGGCTCGGCAGAGCTGGCAGCATGGCTGAACACTTGATAGAGTTTGGAATACAGCTGCTGAGACATGTCTTTGTCTGGCCTTCTGTCCTTCTGCAGACCTTCAGGCATCACAGTCACAGGAACCAAGTATTCAAGTTCACTGAACTGAAGCATCACTTCATCATGCAGTGTTAAGCCAAGTGCATCAGAAGCAGGAAAGCCTCTTCAAACACTGCTCTGGCTAAAGTCATTCTGCTCGTGTTCCTGTAAGGAAGAAGTGACAACTGCTAACAAGACTTACGTTTTCTCCTTATCCTTCGGAAGTTTGTCTTAGTTCAGTAGTGTGTGTGCAGTGTTCTAACGGTGCTCAATGAAAACCCATCTCCAAGCTCACACTCCAAACTCACTGCTGTTCTTTCTGCCTGGGCCTCCCTAGTGCTGGGCTTGCAGGTGAGTGGCAGCCCTGGCTTTTTACATTTTTAAAATCAGTCAAGTTTGGGACCCTCAGAGGATGGTGTTCCTTGCTCCTCAGGAGCAGCCGTGGCTTGGGCCGGGGATACCCAGGAGCATGTGTCATGCTCCCTGTGCCATGCAGCCTGAGCAGAGCTGTCCCTGGGGAGGCCTTCCTTGGCATCATCCCAGAAGACCCTTGAGGGACAGATGGGATGAGGGAAGTTTGGGTGGTGGTACCCACCGTGTGTCACTGGTGAAGAGAGTATCAAAGCCTGCAACCACGATGCCCATGCAATCAGTGTGAAAGTCAGTTAGTTGCCTGCCAGCTTCGGTTCCAACTTTGGGATCTCCGAGGGGTAGTATATATGGGGACCTCAATGTTCCTAGGATGCAGAGTTGATCTGTTTGTCCTGCACGGTAACTCAGCGAGATTTTGCTAAGCTTGGGCACTCAGACTATAACTGCCAGCAGTCCCTGCAGAGCTTGTGTGTTGACCAAGGGTTGGTCCAGGCCCTGGGCCAGATGAATGGATATTCCTTCCCCAGCAAGGTATTACTCATCAGTTTTATATTATCTATTGAATTGGTAATGTTTTAGATACATTAAATATTCCAATCTCCTGTCTTCTATTACTTTTTACGTTTTAAATGATGGCCACCAGATAACGGCAGGCGATGTGGCCAGCATTTGTGGCTTGTGCCAACATGGCTTTTCACAGCACTCACTCTGACCCTGCTGTGACTTGTTTGCTGTGGGCAGAGTGGACACATCAGGGCCATTCTGACACCAAAACACTCCCTTTCTGTAAAAGTAACTTTTATTTGCTGTTGTAATTGTCATCTTGAAGGCTTGCCTTCTGTCTGCTAATCTAGGCCTAGTCCTGGGAACTTCCAGCCTCTGTACAATCTAACCTAGACCTGGCATGTTTTCAGCCTCTGAGACTTAACTGTTGAATAAGCTCACCCTCTCTAGTTCTTTCTGAACTCTGGCTGGTTCAGCTCAGCTGTTCTGCCTCAAACTCCTCCAAGCTGACTGATTCAATCTGGCTTTTCTCAGCTTCTCTGAACTGCTCTGCTTAGCCTCAGACTAACTCTAGCAATCTGTTTTAATCCTCTGGCTCCTCATTCTCTGGCTCATTCTGTCTTCACCTGTGTCCAGCTTGTTTTCTCTTCAACCTCTCCTAGTGAAACTGCTTCTCTCTCTCTCTCTCTCTCTCTCTCTCTCTCTCTCTCTCTCTCTC
>CAJQZJ010033015.1:7895366-7922350 GCA_907164525.1 Lophiomys imhausi | reverse complement strand
TCTCTCTCTCTCTCTCTCTCTCTCTCTCTCTCTCTCTCTCTCTCTCATTCTCTGGGCTGCTCCCCTAAGGAAAGCTTCCCTTTCCTCTCTGTTCTTGTGAGAGTTGGGATCATCCTGTTCTGTCAAATCTTTCTCTGATTCACCACTTTTCTGCCACTCAATTAGACATCACTTTCAAACATGAGTGCTTCCTTCTACAAATTAACTTTACCTTCATTGTTTGGGATTAAAGGTGAGTGCTAAGGGCATGTCTGTATTTCAGTCAGAGTGGCCATGTTGCTGGATTAAAATTGAGCAACATACTTTTCCTCCCCCAGCTTCTTTGTCTGTTTCTTCCTTTTTCTTGGTGAAGTTCAGGGTGTGCAAGAAGTCTCAGGCCAGACATTGGGAGAGGCCTCCCATCTGCCTTCCCAATCCCTACCTCCTTGGTCAGCAGAACCCTGCATTTATTTGGGACCTAAGGGATTCATATTAGAGCCTGCAGGAGGAGAGTGCTGTGTATGACATGTGCACATCTCAAATACTCTCCTGTACACCAGCATTGATCTGCTCAATACCATCTCCACTAGAGTGAGCAAAAATGAGATCTTCTCATAATGTAGGCTTGGGATTGAGAGATGCTTAACAGTTATCTACTGAACCTAGTGACACCTCTTCACAGAACCTGGCCTGTGCTGACGAGACCAGTGGGCCTGCACTGAGGACATCCTGGGGAGGTGGCTATGGGACACCTTTGAGCTTGGTGGCCTCTGTGTCTATGCTGGAGGTGGGAACACACCTTCATGAAGCATCCAGGAACATGTCTCTCTCAAATCCTTGTTTTCTTCTTATCTGAGACACCAGACTTCAGGTGGCTCATCCATCTCCTGGCTTAAGCACTCAGAATGAATGCCTGGATAGGCAGACTTAGAAGTCACACTTGGTTGCTCCTTGTCACCATGTGCAGCAGGAGAGTGCTCATATGTACAAGATTGCCACCTCTCCAGGCTGCTCTCCTCCACATTGTCTTAATGCTGCTGTTTACTGAATGAACCTGGTATGATGATGGTTGTTTTGTCACCTGTCCCCAGTCCTATACATGTGGTACAACCATCTATTCTGTCTGAGCAGGGCTGAACAGTCATAGGAAGTGGTGGACCTGGCATTGATTTCTTTTTCTCTGTGCTTAGGAGAATCTCTTTGGGCTTCAGTCCGTCCTGTCCTTGTGCATAGGGATTGAGACTGGAGGAAGGGCTACAGGTCAAGAAGGGGCTGAATGAGCCCAAGTAGCACAGCAGGACTCAGGGAAGTTGCAGGTGGTGTCCCTGACGCAGGGGCGAGGTGGGCAATGGTAGCCTTTGGGATCTGTGTGGTGAACGTAGAATATGCAGAACATAGATATGATGTTCCCACTGGCCAACCAGGCCATGCTGGGGTGGGGAGCTTTAATGCTAGAGATGACATTGGGAAATGTAGACCGACCGGGCACTTGGCGGAACCTTTGAAAGTGGTATATGTACAGCAAGGGGAGGCAGCAGTGCGTGGCTACAAAGCAGGTGACCTCAAGATGAGAAGGACCATTCAGTTCCCAGGCCAGGGTCTGGGCTTCTGGTGGAGAGCATAGGAGAGCTACGACTTTGGGTGTGTGTGTAATGGGTTAGTTTTCTATAGTAAATTAGTAAGGGCTTCTGAAATGCAGACTCTTAAGGGGCATGCAGATCAGCCTGGCACCTGACAGCATATAGACCTTTTCAAAGCCGGGAAACTGAAGGAGGGCTTCTCAACACAGCCACACTTTGAAAGACACTGGATGAAACTTTCCGCTCTTGAATGCTGCTGAAGACTTGTGGCCAAGGAGGGGCAGAGGAACTCATTTTGAAGCCTGTGGACAGTGCCTGGTGGAGGGGCATGGCCAAGGGCCAACAGTTACCATGAGAGAACCTGAGGGACCACAAAAGACTTGGAGACCATGCCCTATTAAAGCCAGAGAGCTCCACATGAAGGAGCCCCCTTGAGAGGAGAGAGAGATGGAGCCAGCCCGTGAGAGAGATGGTGGAGCCAGTGAAGAGACGTAAGTGTGAAGACATACACCAACTGCTTGCACGGGGTCGAGCTGACAGAAAAAGCCCCAGAAAGGGCCTCTGGTCACAAGTTAGCCCAAGAAGGCCATGAAAAGCTGCAGATGGACAACGGTGGTGGGAGCAGAGGGGCCTAAGGTATGCTAGCGTGGCAGGAGGCACACACGGACTGAGAAGACCGCAGAGATAGAGGCTACAGCTTTGAGAGGGTGTAGAGACAAGCCCTGTTGAGGAAGCCAGGAGCCCGCTATAGGCCTTGAAGCCAAGAAAAGGCCGAGAAGCCAAAGACTAAGCCCAGCAGCACAACACCTGCCCTGAGGGTTCAGCTAGTTTAAACAGCAGCCTGAGGTGTCCATGGACTGTCTTGGCTGACTGAAGCTGGCCCCAAGCTGAGTGGTTTGAACAGACAGACCCCACTAGCCTATAGGCAGTGGAGATGTCTTAAGAGGAGAAGGCTTCAAGAAGGCTGCCATAATAACGCCAGAGCCAGCCTGCTGAATGCTGCTTGAGGTGTGCCAGCAGACAGAAGGCTGACCAAGTTGCCCAAAAAAGAACCCATGGCCTGGTATCCTTTCAAAAGAGTTAGGGCAGGATTGTTTAGGTGTTCTTAAGTATTATGTGTCTCTTAGGTATAATAAAGATAGGTTAATAAAATTTTCATTTACAGGGGGGTTTGAGAGTCACAGCGTGAGTTCTGCCCTGTGAAGACCTGATTTTCATGTTTGGTACAAATGTGAGTCTTGGCAACATGCGGGCATAACTTTAGCAAGGTGCCAAAACTAGAACATTGCTTCCATGTCTGCTTTTCATGACAAAACAACCAGAGCAGAAACAGACACGGATCAATGGGACGGGATGGAGGACACAGATAGAAGCCCCATGCAGCTTTAGCTACCTGACTAATGACAAAGAAGCTGATCTCTAAAAATGAAGTTAGCTAACAGTTTAGTGTCCAAACTATTGCTATGGAGCCTCCACACTTGGGATGGAAACAAGGTTCGCTGGCTTCTTTAGATATCCATCTGGGGTTGCCCCTGCTGAGCCTCGTCTGTTGTCCCTGACACCCTAGCCGTCAGCATCAGGGCAGCTCCACCGGGTTCATCTCAAACTCTCCGTGCAGTGGCCCCAAGAGGTTCTTGATGTACTCTGCACACATACTTATTAGATTCCTTTGAAGTGGAGAGTGGTCAGGCACCTACAAGAGCAGCTGCGCCCTCTCTGCTGCTGTGTGGCTCTACAGGCTCGGGAATTGGGGCTTGGAGACCAAAGTCTTTATGCCTCCAGACACAGCACTCAGTCTCCCTCTTGAAGGTTGTTGGGTTGGGGAAGTCGGAGTATCTGATCTCATCCCAGGACCTCTGCCACACTTTGACCAGACTGGATTTAACAAGGATGGACACAGAGGACCACGTGGATGCCTAGTCTGAAGGGACTCAGAAGGCCAATGTCTGGGGTGGATATAGAGCATCAGCTTTCACTTAGTTCAGTTGGGTCCTCCTGAGACGCCACAATGGAGCGACCTGAAGTGAGGGCCCAAGACAAAAGCACAGACTCCCATCATGCCAGTGGCTCTGCAAAATGGCGCTGGACCCGCAATCCTCCCCTCCGTGGGGAGTCAGGTTTCTGGGTCCTTTCCTGACCTGTTTTCCTCCATGACTTCATAGAGTCCAGTCTGAGAGGCATTCTGGATGGGGCTGAAGAGGGGGCTGTGACCATCTATGCCTCTGTTAGCCAGGCCTCCTGACCTCACTGCACCAGGGAGAATGAGCCTCATTCCTGCCTCCTCCAATCCCGTGGCCCCAAGTACACATCAGGCAGAAGACCTGTCCAGTGCTGTTAGATCTCATATGAAACTCTGGACTGGGTCGATGTGACTCAGCCCATGGAGACCTCATCCTTCACCCTCCTTCCCTTCACTCTACCTCCTGCTTTGGGCAAGACTGGGGCTCTGCAGTGGAACAAGGCGCTTCTCTCTGGTGATTCTAGACTGAAGTCACAGCTGGCTAGTAAATCAAATTTGATAAATAAACATGCCATTCTTTTCAGTATTGTCCTTAGGTCTTATTTCTCATGTCTCCCTTCATTAGTGGTTTTTATTGTCATCTCCCCGGCTCACCAGACAGTACAATCTGCCCTGTTAATTTTGTAATTGAGGTCCATGCAAACACATTACCACAGCCCCGGGGAATGTTTACTCTTCCTCAGCTGAGCACACAGTACAGTTTTAGTTGAAAAAGATCCAACTGAAAAGGCACAAATCGAGCGTTTAAAAATAGAACCAGCTCTGAGTGTTGAATGACGACAACTGGAGGTGGTGGCTCCGTGGACGGAAAAGCTCCTCGTGGCTCCTGGAGTCTCATCCCCACGGACATCCCTTGTAGAGCAGTGAGCAGTGGGGCTCAGTTGAGGGGACCATATTTTAAACAGTTGGCTTTTCTAACTCAAAGCTAACATCTGTTGCCGTGAGGGGGGTTGGAAGTGTTCACTCTCGTGAGCTTGGGGAAGGGTTCACTTGAATGAGGCCCTGCAGAGTCATAAGACTCCCACCTCCAGAGCAGACCCTCCTGAGAATGGTGGTCCCAAAGTAACAGACCCTGAGAAGAATGAGAGTAGAAGAGACAGTCTCCATGGAAGTCTGTGGTTGGTGCCAGTCTTTGGAGGTCTATGCTCACACAGGCAGGGTTAGGGTGGGGTCCCTACAGGCTGGGGTAGCCTGCATGCTCCTCTCAGCTGTCCCCTTACTACAGCACTGCCCAGAGCTGCCATTTCTTTAATGAGAAATAGATGATGAGCTGAAACCCCAAATCCTGGAGGAGATGCTAGGCAGGGGACAGAATGGATGAAGGTTTGCAATGTGGAGTTTCAGAGGCTGGACGATTTATTGAGTCACCAACACAGGAGGGTCCACAATGGCTGGTGTCCTCATACACCTGCAGTGTGCTATGGACACAGTGAGAATTGCTGTGTGGACTGTACACTAGCTACTGGGTCCAACTGGCACCCAGAGCCAGACTGCAGGAACTTCTCAATTGGAAGCATTGAGGGGCCATTTAATGTAGATGGATCCTAGGTTGTCCTTGCAGATGCTGCCACAATCCCATCATGGAGGTCACTTGAGGTTCACGCCAAGTTTCACATGGAGCCTTGGCTCCCCTCAGCTTTGTACCCAGATCAGCCCAGCACACCTGTCAACATGTCCCGCATCTCGTCCAGCCACATCAGTTGTTCAGGAAGTGAGACAGTGACTTCCAATCATTAAAGATGGCTCAAAGGGAGGGCTGGTGTCCACTGAATCAGGGGGTCAGGGTGCCTTTGACGGCTGTGTGAGTGACAAGGGGTCCTACCTCTTTCACCAGCATGTCTGAAACTCTTTCAGCTAACTCACTAGGCTTCCAGAAGGCAAAATCTCAGAGCTGTCTCAGTTCTGTGCACTCTTGAAGAGAACTCCAAATTCACAGACAAGCAGGATGAGACCAGAACCTCCTCTTTTCCCTCTGAGACAGTCCATAGGGTCAGGGCTACCCTTGGAGGACCCAGTCGCTAGGACTCTGTCCAGGAGCCCAGTGCCCCTGCTGACGCTTCTAAATTCTGAATATTACACCCCCTCAGCAGTGAGTAGACACACTGAAAATGGCACTAAAGACTTGGCGTCCACCACGGGGCTGTCCTCATAGGCCCTGTCAGTTTTTGTGCTGTGGAGAAAGGGCATTCTTCCAGGCAACAAAAATGTCATTATAGGCTGTGTGACCCCTAGCTCTTACCCTCCAGCTTCCCTGTTCTTCTCCCAGCTCCCCCATCCCCTCCAAACCATTTTCCTTTTTCAAGGCCATGTTGGGCTCCTATTTCCTGGTTTCAACTGGTGTGTCCAGAGCTGGAGGAATAGTGGGTGACAGGGACATCCTTGGGGACCCCTCCCAATATTGATCCCTGAGATGCACCTGAAGACCACAGGGAAGCCCCCTGTTGTTCTGGTCCCTCCTACCATGAGTGTCTCTGTGAGTGGGAATGGGATGCTCTCAAACCAGGTCCATCCATACGCCAGACCAGCTCCGAGTCCTTAAATGTCTTTCAGGGTCAGCAGTGCCCTGCCCTGTATCCCTTATGGGCTTTGGTGTAGACACAGTGAGATGTGGACTTGGGAGCCAGGATGTGAATCAGCAGGTTCTCCTTGGTGGCTGCTGAGGAGCAAGATTGCTGGAGGCCCCATGGTTCATGACAGGGATGAAGAGCCTTCAGGTGGGAGTGTGGGACTGAGAGGACCCAGTGAGCGGTGGCCCTCTAGTGGCCTCCTGTCAGATTTGACCTCCCTGATCGGCAAGGCGGCTGTGGTTTTCGGAGGATCCATGGGGAGGCAGTGCAGGACAGTGGTTGAGGTCCTGGACAAGGGCCGTGCCTGAATTGGGTGCCTGCTTGTGAGCTGGGCTGCAGGCAGCAGGGCCATGTGAAGGCTCTTGTGTCAGCAAGGCTAGCTCACAGCATCCACATATTTTTTTCTGACCCCAGCAGGATGTCCCGAAGTTAACAATGTATTAGACAGAGAAGCAGAGGGAAAGACCGTCATTCTCAGGGAGGGCATGTCTTCCTTTCTGTGACTGCAGCTCAGACTCCCTTTTAAGTCTGAAGCCTTGCTGTTCATGTGCTCCATGTTGGACTTGCTGGCCTCAGCAATCATTGAGCCAGCAGGCCGGTTTTCCTATTTGTTATAACAATTATATCTTCAAATGTGTCACTTCTGTTTTTCAGTCTATAGTAGTTCTTCAGGCAACAGCTGTCACCTCCAGTTTTGAGGGGCGACAAACTCCACTCAGAGGTCACCATCGTGGTCAGGCAAGCAGGTCACACTGTGGGGAAGCTGGGACTGCCTTAAGGTCCTCTCCCAGCCACACCCTGTCTATCCACCTGCCTGAGGCCCGTGTTTGCTTATGGGGCTTGTGTTACAGGACAATAGAACCACCTTTTGTAAAGCTCCATCCCCGATGACTGTATGGGTACTGAGGAGTGTCACGTGGGAGCTTCAACTAGAAAACAATCCGTACAAGTAGTCAGCGACCTTAAACGGGAAGGCTTTTGAAACTGTTTCCCTGGTCTGGTGCTTTTAGCCTTTGAGAAGCAGATGAAAATGTTCTTCCATAGGAAACAGTGCTGTCAGGGACTTCTAAAGATGGGAGGCACAACCTGAAGACATCTGATGCAGTGGATATGATGACTTGTGTCCCAGGGAAGCTGTGGGGCCCTGTGGGGCACATCAGCTGCTTAGAGATGCTGGGTAGTGTGGGCACAGGCAAGGGAGCTCCCACTTCAACAGAGGGCAGAGGGTGACCATGGACCGGAAGATCCCAAGTACCATGTTTGAACATGTTAAGATGTCTACTTCTCTTGCAGGAAAGCCTGTGGGGCATTTTCTTACCAATGGGGGAGGACCCAGGCTATTGTGGGTGGCACCATCCATGAGCTGGTGGTCCTGGTTCTCTGAGAGAGCAATTTGATCAAGCCATGAGGAGCAAGCCAGTAAGCAGCACCCTCCATGGCCTCTGCATCAGCTCCTGCCTCCAGGTTCCTGCCCTGTTTGGGTTCCTGCCTTGGCTTCCTTCAAAGGACTGTGACTCTGGATATGTAAGTCATATAAACCCTTTCCTCCCCAAGATGCTCTCTTTTTTGTGGTGTTTCAGCACAGCAATAATATTCCTAACTAGGCCAGAAATTGGTACCAATGGAGTATTGCTGTGATAGACTTGACCATGTTGTTTTGGGGAGTATTGTGGAAGGACTTTGGAACTTTGGGATAGAAAAGACAGTGGGCTGTTCTGTAAGAGCTTGGAAGATAGGAATGTTGAAGGCAATGCGGATGATGGAGGTCTGGCTTGTGAAACTTCAGAGGGAAGCAAAGACTCTACTGGGCCTTTAGTGTGAAGAATCTGTCGTGTTGGTCAACAGGAGCTGAGAAGCTGGCAGTGCTCTGAGACCAGCACTGTTGAGGTAAGATCTTCTGGGAAATGTGTCCTAAGGGTCAGAAACACAGAAATTATGTTCCAGAGGAGGCCAAGGTTGTCCCTCATGCTGGCAGCTGAACTTGATAGTGGTTTTGAAGGCATGAATGGATCATGGAGAACAGCTGAGGCTTGACACTATGAGGAGCCAAGACAGACCATTGGAGAAGGTGTAGCTGGAGGCTGCAGTTGAAGCCCCAGGATTCTAGGGGTCATAGAGAAAAGTTGAGGCTTTGCACCATGAAGAGAACCCAGGAGAGGCTATTGGTGAAAGTATTCCCCAGTTGCAGAGGAAGACCCCGGCATTTTGGAGATACAAGTACCATGGGATGACAACCAAGAACAGCAGTGGTGGTGGAGTGGAGCCACCCAGAGCCTAGAAGACAAGCTGTGTGTGCTGCAGAGGGCGGAGCTAGAGAAGTGACCCAAGCCTTTTGAAGGAGCCCAAAAGATTGTGAGTGAATCCAGATACTGGACATTGAGTTACTTACACTGGTTGAAGTTTGGTTTTGCTTTGTTCAGATTGTGACTGTGCCCTGGTTCTTCTCTCTTGAAGAAAACAATTTATTTTTGATTTTACAGGAGCCCACAGTTGAGTTAAACTTTTAAAAAAGAGATTTGACAGTTTTACAGACTTTTGATTTTAAAAGAGACCAGATATTTCTAAAGAGATGACTTTTAAGGGGTTTGAATTTGTTGTGACTGTGCCCTGGTTCTTCTCTCTTGAAGAAAACAATTTATTTTTGATTTTACAGGAGCCCACAGTTGAGTTAAACTTTTAAAAAAGAGATTTGGCAGTTTTACAGACTTTTGATTTTAAAAGAGACCAGATATTTCTAAAGAGATGACTTTTAAGGGGTTTGAATTTGTAAGGGTGTGGGACTTTTAAAGTTCATAAAAATGTTTTAAGAGGTCTTTATTAGTGTGTGATCCTGATAAAGGGGTCAGTTGTGCTGGTCAGTATTATGTGCACTTGACTCAGACTAGAGTAACTGAGAGGAGGGAACCTCAATTGAGAAAATACCTTCATAAGATGGGGCTGGAGGCAAGCCTGTAGGGAATTTTCTTAGTGATCCATGGGGAAGGGCCCAGCCCATTGTGGGTGGGCCTACCTCTGGGCTGGTGTTCCTGGGTTCTTTAAGAAAAGAGGCTGAGCAAATCATGAGAAACAAGCCAGTAAGCAGCACCCTCCATGGCCTCTGTATCAGCTCCTGCCTCCAGGAACCTGCCCTGAATTCCTATCCTGACTTCCTCCAATGATGAACAATGATCTGGAAGTATAAGCCAAGTAAACCCTTTCCTCTCCAACTTGCTTTTTGGTCATGGTGTTTCATGGCATTAGTAACCCTAACTGAGACAGTGGCTTACAGGAAAGTGGGGAGGCTTTTATTTCAAGCCTCAGATGCTGTGTGATGACATAGTAGCCTTTGAATTGGTGGAAGCCAGGACTCAGTATGTTTCAAAAGGATTTATCTAATAGTCACATGGATATTAAATCAGACATAGAAATGGACATTTAAGGGACGAAAGATAATTTGGCTCCAACCTGTAACATTCCAGTTCTCCACAGCCAGCCAATTAGCCTAGTAGCTTGTTTAGCACAAAGAAGCCCCCCCCCCCCCCCGAAAATGTCAGTTCATAGCAGCTGGTGAGCAACCAGCCACATTGGTTATTGTATTTAAATTGAAATTGCATACTATTAAAACATCTGTTCTGTGGACCCAAACACTCCAAGTGTTCAGGAAACTCATACAACTTAAAGTTCCTATGCAGATCTAGGTAGGCGTTTCCTTTATGTGAGCAAGTTCACAGGGTATGTGCTAGAGCTGGTGAAGCCTGCAGCCCCCCCCCTGCCCACAGAGGAGGGGGGGTGCTGGGCCCTTCCCCATGGATCACTAAGAAAATTCCTGTGCCTAAGTAGAGCCTATCAGACACAGGCGTGCTCATCCTTACGTCCTGCCTGGAGTTTTGCAATCCCACAGCTGAGCTGCAGAGTCTCACATGACCCCTATCCGGCCCTTTTCAGAAAACTTGTTCTGAGCCTTGCTCTGAACAGAGGCATGTGTGAGGGGACAGGAGACAGTGTCACACCAAGGCTGGTCTTACATAGGCCACAAAAGATGTATGGGGGCTAGCTGCTTGGGAAGTCTGAGAGGGCAGGCCCAGAATGTGTCCCAGTAGGGAGCACAGTGGGGTTTGTTCATGGCACAAGCCCTAGAGTGTGTGGGCAAGGGGTGTGCATGGTAATGTGCGCACACACACACATGTGTAGGGTCTGTGTCCAGCCAGATTTAAAGAAGCCCTCCCTGGGGCAGTGGCAGGTGCCAACCCGGGCTGTGTCTTTTAGCCCTGAAAGAGGGAGGGTTGAGCACACAATGAGAAGGGTCCTCTCAGGATGATCTCCAGCCCTTCAGTGAGAGCCAGGAGCAGACTGCCTCCCAGCCCCACCCTGCCCCATGGATGGATTTGACTCTGTGGGAATGTCTCCAGTGCACATCTCTGAAGAAGTCCAAATTCATGAGGGCAACTTGAGCACAGCACCCACCATCCCAAGCAGCAGCCTTCGTTACAGAGGCTGGCCCTCCCAGGCTCCTTCCTAGGATCACCGATGTGACCTGCCATTGTGGTGAGACAGCTGGCCACATTACATCCAGAGAGAGATGAATGTTGATGTTTAGTTTACTTCCTCTTATTCCATCCAGGCCACCACCCCATGGGATGGGGCTGCCCACACTCAAAGTGAATCTTACTTCTTCAGGTAAGTCTTTCCTGGACACGCCCTACAGACATAGCTAGGGATGTTTCTATGGTGACTCTCAGTCCAGTCAAGTTGATGAAGATTAACCAGCACAGCCATGAAGATGTGGAAACACATCCAGACCTGCAATCATCAACGATGCTGAACAGACCTGGCAGAGCTGGTGCCCACACAGCCTAGACACTTGGTTTGCACAGGAATTGCTATATGCACATGTGGCAAGTGAGTGCCCATTGCAGCTTTAGTGAGGATTTGCTGGAAAGAGGAGCTGGAGCTTAACTCTGGAGACACAACTGTGTCTTCATCAGGAAGCAGCTTTGATTAGCACACATATTGATGGTTTCCGAGTTACACTGATTTGAGTTTATTGTCACATTCAGCAAGAACTCTATATAGACTTTTGATATTTTCCCCTATATGGCAATACACAGTGCAACTCTCTAGGGGTACAGGGACTGTGGGACTTTAATATAAAAGCCGACAGGTGTTGCTCAGCTGTGCTGGTTAGGAGACAGCTTATCATTCCCTGATTAAGGATGGCTTGGGGGATGGAACACATCCTAAGTAAATCAAACAGTATCTGCACTTTGCTTTGTAGTTCAGAGTTCTCAGCCAGTTGTTTTGTTACCTTTAAAAAGAGCCAGTTAAAATCCATTCCCACAGTTAAAGGAGAAACCTAAAATAATATATAACACAGTGCCTTTTGAACCTGGGAATCACTTGTTTTGCACCAGAGCAGGGGAGAAACTCTTCCTCAGCTTACTCATGGCTCCCTCTGCCATTCCTAGGGAATGTCAGATGTCAATTCCCAACAAACCAGTAAAACTAGATCCTCCAATAATCTGAATACTTCAGTTCTACACACACACACACACACACACACACACACACACACACACACACACAAACACACACCCCTTGTCAGCTTGGCCCTCAACAGCACAGATAAGACTCTCCTTCTCTTCTTCCCCTGGGGCACACAGAGCAAGCCCTACTGCACATCTGGCCTGGATTCTTGCCATCAGAGTCTTGGGATGCTTGTAGGATGATGCCTGTTCTATGAGAAGCCCATGGTAGGTAGTCAGTGACTGACCCAGGGAAAATCAATTCCCCTTTAGGGAGTAATTCAGTGTTCCCCTTCATGGGAGTCAGGTTAAAAAGAGCATCATGTGGGCTGGAGAGATGGCTCAGCCATTAAAGGCTAGGCTCACAACCAAAAAAAGAGCATCAAGTACAAGAAGGGAGTGTATTCTCTCAGCCCCTTCCTGCAACTAGGTATGGAAATAGCCATGTCTCATGAGTTTTTTTTTTTTAACATTTTCTCTTTCATTATTTGTCCATACTGAGCTACTTGGTTAATATAGAGTTCCATTTCTGGAATGGTGAACTGGTTTATAGCTGACTAGGTATTCTGCTGAAAACATATATATATATACACACACATACATATATGTATATATACACATATATACGTGTGTGTATAATAAATTTTATCTGTCTGTCTGCCTATATGCCTATATCTATCTATCAATCTATCTATCTATCTATCTATCTATCTATCTATCTATCTATCTATCTTACCAAGACAGAACATGAGGGTGTCAAGACTCAGAGAGGAGGGGAATTTACTGATGTGGGTGTAGTAAAAATTTTAGTTTTCTTTAAAAACACAGAAAACTCAAATGACAGCACATGCTGGCGAGGTTGTGGAGAAAGGGGAACACTCCTTCATTACTGGTGGGAGTGCAGGCTTGTACAACCATTATGGAAATCAGTCTGGCGATATCTTAGAAAATTTAGAACAGCTCTACCTCAAGACCCAGCCATACCACTTCTGGTTATACATCCAAATGATTCCTCACCAATCCACAAGGACATTTCCTCATCTATTTTCATAGCAGCCTTATTTGTAATAGCTAGAAACTGGAAACGACCCAGATGTCTCTCAACCATTGAATGGATAAAAAAAAAAAAAAACCATAGTACATCTACACAATGGAATACTGCTCAGCTATCAGAAACAATGAAGAAAAGCTCATTCTGAGTGAGCTAACCCAGACTCATAAAGATGCACATGGCATCTATTCACTTATAACTGGATTTTAGCCATATAGTACAGGATAACTATCCTACAACCAATGCACCAAAGGGAACAGGAACACAGACTTTGTTACTCGTTAGTGGGACACTTTGCCCTAGTGGAGCTGCCATGTAGGCCTCCAGTGCAAGAGGAAGCTCTTAGCCCTCATATGATTGCTGAACTGAGCAGGAATGGTATGTAGGGCACCCCACTCCGGAGTAGTAGGATAGGTGGAAGAGGGGGGAAAGGGTGGGAAAGTGGAACTGGGAGGGGTGAAAAGAGGGCATTGTGATGGAGATGTAACTTGAAGTAATAAATAAACATTAAAATATATATATATGGAAAAAAAACAAAACAAACAAAAGCCCTTAGTGATTAAAAGATACATTTTTAATTTTAAAAACAAAAACAAACAGAAACTCCAAACAAAACAAAACAAAGTGAATGTGACTGGGTTACATTCCTAGATCAGGACAAGATGAAACCCAGCAGACAGAGAAGGGATACTGTGTAGCAATAAAGGTTGAAATCCACCCAGGAGAAAACACCCACTGGCTGTTATGAGCCTTGACAAACTGACTGAAGGAAGGAGTGAAGGGCTCTGTGAACTTCAACACATCTGTTGGTGCCTGACAGACAAGCAGTCAGCCCTTGAACTACGTGATTAATAAACTGTATGATTGAATCTGTTGGACACTGTATCTAACCACAAAACTCACCTTTCATGCTCCAAGTAGGAAAATCTGCCATATGTGGCCATGAAGTAAATTTAAAAAACAAAAAACCCCCAAAACCCCGAAATCATATTTTTCACCATCTTCCCCAGACCGTGGTAAGTAACAGGGGTCATTTCAACTGCAGGTCTCATTTAGGGTAGCAACACCCATAAGTGCCCACCGTGTCTCCATAACTGTGTGACACTTTCTCCTTGTGAGAGTGCTGTACAGTCAGGTCCCTGCCCAGTGAAGGCCCTGCAGAGGCACATTTTTACACAAACTAGCTGCAGCTAACTTGCACTTTGCTAGCTGACACTAATATCTTTGCTTTGGAGCATGAATTTAGTCTGTAACTACATGTGAGTGGCCCGAGAGGAGCAGCTGTGTGTCTCTACAGCTCTCTGTGAATGCTTGAGCACCACTAAGTCCTAAGGACGCCAAGATGAAACACTTTGCACTTGTTCTAGTGTCCTAGTGGAGAGGAACTGGTGGGGCGGAAGGGCTTCCCCTTTGAGGGTAGCTATAATCTGGGAGCAGGTGGGATTCGAGTGACAGATGTGGAAAGGTGAAAATGAGGCCAACTGTGGTAACTTATACACAAGACAGAACCCTGCAAAACCCAGACCCTTTAACACCTAAATAACTCACCTTGGGGTTACATGGAAAAAACAATTTTCTTTTATGAATGGGTAACAGTGAGTGTGTGTGTTCCCTATGGATGGGTGGCATGGAGCTCTCTGGTGGCTCCGTGCCTTTACAAGCTCAGGAGCGCCTGTGCCATGCTCTTCTCCTGGGCTTGGTCCTCTTCTCCTAAAAGATGCTTTCTGTTTGGAAAGAGGAGATTCTCCTGTCATTTCTGTTTCCCATGCCCCATAGTTCCTGGACAAGGCTGAGAACAAACAGCCCAGCTTGCTGTGTGTGGCCAGATGTGGACAAGAACT
Organism: Lophiomys imhausi; assembly: GCA_907164525.1. NCBI lineage: Eukaryota > Metazoa > Chordata > Mammalia > Rodentia > Muridae > Lophiomys > Lophiomys imhausi. The sequence goes on along the minus strand of CAJQZJ010033015.1, from coordinate 7,907,811 downwards.
TCTGGGCATGTAGGGCTTCCACTTGCAGCATCAGAAGCTTCATAGTCTTCTAGGGGTGACCATGAAGCTCTCAGGGACACACACTGACCAGATGGCCATCCTCTCTGCCGGCCACTTATCTTTGGCCAATAGTAACCAGATTGAGCGGCCTCCTGGGTTATGGGTCACTATGCTGGCAGAAGGCACCTTCTTGACAGCAGTCTGTGAGTTTGGGGTCCTGTGCTATCCTTTGTCAGGGATGATGCTTGGGGCTGGAAGAAAGCCTGAGGGGAGCTGTGAGGGTTATGACAGGGAAGGACTGGCAGAGATATCAGGTCCTTCCAAAACCCCTGTGGGTCACCCTGGAGGTCCTTCACTGGCCAGCCATTCATCACAACAAAGCAAATACACAAACCCCAGGCCTCCCAGGAAGAGCTAATCATCGCTCACTGCCCTATGGCTGGCATGCTGTTGCTAAGTCCAAATGAGCCTCAGAAACACCAGTTCAAGGAACAGAGCCCTACAGGCCCAACAGGGACTGACATCAAGCTCAAGAGAGTCTGTTGGTCTGTGGAGTTGGTAAAGTGGGTCTTTGGATATCTACCAACCCACATCACCCCCCTCTGGCTGTTCTCAGAATCAGCCCTCCCCCAGGAACAGGCAGATGTATCCTGAAAGCTGCCCTGGAGCTCTCAGGCTGGTGTTCATGCCTTGCAACATCACTCAACTCCATCTTGACCACCAGGAAGGAGTGGAAATCGCACCACATTGAGTACCCAGAGCCACAGCTTAGGATAGCCCTTCACAGGGCAAGACCTGTGTGAGGTCCTCATCATGGCCAAGGTTCAAACCCAGGCTGGGCTACATCAGAGCCTATGCTCTTGCTGAGACCTCACTCCCACTACCAAGTCAATTCTTCTCAGTCCACATGGGAAATCTGAAAGAGGTAGAACCACATGGGTCAGGTAGGGAATCTACCCCGTGAGGGTGAGGAGTGAGAGAACTCAGTCCCAAGGGGAGGTGTCTTTCCCAAGTGAGAATCAGGCCCAACAGATGTCCTGGTCATGAATGGGACAGGCCATCAAGGACAGCTCCCACAGTGATTGGGACCATGGTATGGGTGACAATCACTTTGAGGGTCCTAATTATTTCTGGGAAAAGGGAAACCACACTTTCAATTTAGCTGAGGGTTGAGGGAGCCACTCAATGACTTGGCCTAGAACCCCTTAATTTGGACTTGCTGGGTCAGGTACCCCTGCAAAACTTCAGTTTATCTAAGAACTGATCAGAAAAGCCTTAGTTGCAAATGGCATTCTTACTTCAACTCAGCCCGGCAGGGAACTGCTGATCAGGGTCACTTGCCTATTAGCTCCTGGCTGCCTTCAGATTTTCCTATGTTTTGAAGGATTTTTTTTTTTTTTTTGGTTTTTTCGAGACAGGGTTTCTCTGTATAACAGCTCTGGCTGTCCTAGACTCACTTTGTAGACCAAGCTGGCCTCGAACTCACAGAGATCCGCCTACCTCTGCCTCCCAAGTGCTGGGATTAAAGGCGTGTGCCACCAAAGCCCGGCTGTTTTGAAGGATTTTGTGCAGAGCAGACACTATCCAATACTTATCATTGCTTGAACTCTTCTTATCTGTGGGAAAGAGTATACTGTGATCAAAGTTTTGATAGAGAAGCATATGGTGCTTTTTCTAACTTCTGAAACCATGGACTTGGGCTGACTATTCAGCTCACTGGTAGAGCCCTTGCCTAGCATTAATGAAACCCCAGGTTTAATTTATGGCAGCACAAAAACAACAACAATAAAAAAAAATCTGATCTCCAGGGGATCCAAGATGGCGGCGGCCGGCGCGGACGTATTTTGATTTCGGGGTCAACAATCACAAGGCCGCAAGTGTTCCAGGACGCTGTAAAAAGGGCACGACCCCTTCTAAATCTCACCCAGCTACACAGGGACTAAGGAAGATGCCTGGGCAGGACGCCCCTTCCAAATCTCGGACACACTAGGAAGCCTCCGGACCCAGGAATTGGGACAACACATCCCCCCAAAAGGAGAAATTCCTGGTAAGTTCCAAACTAATACCCAGCTGGCAGATTCAGAAACCACACAGAGATAATCCCCACCCTGCTGGGCACTCCCAGGTCTCACATAGACGATCCAATTATCTAGCAAAAGGTTGCAACCCTTGGAAGTGAGTGGGAGATCCCCTGCAAAGTGCCTTCAGACCACAGATCACAGTCTGTGACGTCACTGGCCAGTTTCCACGGGAGCAGCAAGGCTACTGCAGCTGAACTGCAGACTTACCCGCTACAGGAACCAACCCTGGGCAAACTGCGAGATATTTGAAACGGTAGTATGTCGGTCTTATGTACTAGTACAGGCCCCTCCGGCGGGGAATCAGAGCTTACTTGTAAACAGCTCTGCCACCTGAATTAATTAGGTCCCCACCTGGGAGGCAGGACTGAATGACTCACCTTATAGGGGTGGAGTAAGGCAACTCGAATCCTACACCACAGTGCCCCCTTTGGACCCAAATCCAGAAGACAGCAAATTCCACATGGCCAGAGGCCCCAGACCAAAAAAAAAAAAACCAGAGCAAAATGTCTCCAACAAAAGAAAACAACGCTATTCCGTCCAGCCCGAACCACCTCACCACAACTGAAACACATGAAAACGATGACAATTCTACAGTATGGAAAGTGATAAAGTCCCTTCAAGAAGAACTTAAAACTATGAAGGAATTCAAAGAAGCCACAATCTTACAAGTCAAAACAACGGATAACATCATTAAAGAGCTCCAAGCCAAGGTGACCCAGCTTGAACAGGAAAAAGATAAAGCAATGAAAGATCTCCAGACAAAAACAAGCAAACTGGAGAAGGAAATGTACAAAACGAACACTACCATTCAAGACATGAAAATAGAAATGGAAACAATAAAGAAAACACAGTCAGAGTTAAAAGAGGAAATGGAGAATCAAGAGAAGAGAACAGGAACTACGGATGTGAGTATGAAAAATAGAATGCAAGAGATGGAAGACAGGATCTCAGGCATGGAAGATTCGATGGAAGAAATCAGTACAACATCCAAAGAAAATGAGAAAGCTAAAAAATCTCTCACCCACAACATCCAAGAAATCAAGGACTCAATGAAAAGACGGAACCTAAGAATTATAGGCATAGAGGAAAGAGAAGACTCCCAAATCCATGGTCCAGGAAATATCTTCAACAAAATCATAGAAGAAAACTTCCCAAACCTAAAGAAAGAGATGCCAGTAAAAATCCAAGAGGCTTACAGAACACCAAACAGATTAGATCAGAAAAGAAACTCCTCTCGCCACATAATAATAGAAACTCCAAATGTAGAGAACAAAGAAACGATATTAAAAGCTGTAAGAGAAAAAGGCCAAGTCACATACAATGGCAGACCCATCAGAATCACACCTGACTTCTCCTCAGAAACATTAAAAGCTAGAAGGGGCTGGACGGATGTTCTACAAGCCCTGAGAGAACATAGGTGCCCAGCCAGACTACTATATCCAGCAAAACTCTCTATCAACATAGAAGGAGAAAACAAGATATTCCATGACAAAATCAAATTCAAACAATATCTCCTCACAAACCCAGCCCTACAGAAGATCCTAGAAGGAAAATTCCAACCCAGAGAAGATAACTACACCCAAGAAAACAGAGGAAATAGAAACTTCCACAGCAACTAAACAAAAGAGAAACAGAAGACAGCCAGCTAAACCAAAATAATGGGAAATAACAATCCCTGGTCACTAATATCCATCAACATCAATGGACTCAACTCACCAATAAAAAGACACAGACTTCCAGACTGGATCCGTAAACAAGACCCATCTTCTTGCTGTATACAAGAAACACACCTCACTATTGAAGATAAACACTACCTCAGAGTAAAGGGCTGGGAAAAGGTTTTCCAAGCAAATGGACCCAGGAAACAAGCTGGAGTAGCCACCCTAATATCAAACAAAATAGACTTCCAATTGAAGTTAATAAAAAAAGACAGAGAAGGGCATTACATACTCATTAAAGGAATTATCCACCAAGAGGTCATCTCAATATTGAACATCTATGCCCCAAATAAAAAGGCACCTACATTTGTAAAAGAAACGCTTCTAAAACTTAAATCGCACATCGATCCAAACACTTTAATAGTGGGAGACTTCAACACCCCACTCACAACTATGGACAGATCATCAAGACAGAAGCCAAACAGAGAAATAATGAGTCTAACAGAGATCATGAACCAAATGGACCTAACAGATATCTACAGAACGTTTCACCCAAACACAAAAGAATACACTTTCTAATGAGCACCTCACGGAACCTTCTCCAAAATCGAACATATAGTTGGACACAAAGATAGCCTCAACAGATACAAGAAAATTGAAATAACCCCTTGTATCTTATCAGACCACCATGGAATAAAGCTAGACTTCAATAGCAAAAGAATCAACAGAAAGTCTACACTCACATGGAAATTGAACAACTCTTTACTAGAGGACCACTGGGTCAGGGAAGAAATAAAGAAGGAAATCAAAGACTTCTTAAAATCCAACGAAAATGAAGGCACAACATACCCAAACCTATGGGACACAATGAAAGCTGTGCTACGAGGAAAGTTCATAGCACTAAGTGCCTTCAAAAAGAAAATTGTGACAGCTCATATTATAGTGAATTAACAGCTAAACTGGGTGAATTGGAAAAAAAAGAAGCAAACACTCCCAAGAGGAGCAGAAGGCAGGAGATCATCAAACTTAGGGCTGAAATCAACAACTTAGAAACAAAGAACTATACAAAGAATCAATGAAACCAAGAGTTGGTTCTTCGAGAAAATCAACAAAATAGACAGAACCTTAGCCAAATTAATTAAAAGACAGAGGGAGAAAACACAAATCAACAAAATCAGAAATGAAAAGGGAGAAATAAAAACAGACATTGAGGATATCCAGAGAATATTTGGATCCTACTTTAAAAATCTATACTCCACCAAATTTGAAAACTTAAGTGAAATGGACAATTTTCTTGATAGATTCCACCTACCAAAGCTAAATCAAGATCAGATAAACAGATTAAACAGCCCTATAACCCATAAGGAAATAGAAACAGTCATTAAAAATCTCCCAACCAAAAAAAGCCCAGGGCCAGATGGCTTTAGCATGGAATTCTATTGAACCTTCAAAGAGGAGCTAACACCAATACTTTTCAAACTCTTTCACAAAATAGAATCTGAAAGAACATTGCCAAACTCATTCTACGAGGCCACAATCACCCTGATTCCTAAACCACACAAAGACCCAACAAAGAAAGAGAACTTCAGACCAATCTCCCTTATGAACATAGATGCAAAAATACTTAATAAAATACTAGCAAACCGAATTCAAGAACACATCAAAAGTATCATACACCATGATCAAGTAGGCTTCATCCCAGGGATGCAGGGATGGTTCAACATACGAAAGTCTATCAACGTCATTCACCATATAAACAAGATGAAAGAAAAAAACCACATGATAATCTCACTAGATGCAGGAAAAGCATTTGACAAAATCCAACACCCCTTCATGCTAAAAGTTCTGGAGAGAACGGGCATACAAGGGCCGTACCTAGAAATAATAAAGGAAATATATAGCAGGCCAGTGGCCAACATCAAAATAAATGGAGAGAAACTTGAAGCATTTCCTCTAAACTCAGGGACAAGACAAGGATGTCCACTTTCACCATATCTCTTCAATATAGTACTTGAAGTTCTTGCTAGAGCTATAAGACAACTAAAGGACATCAAGGGGATAAACATCGGAAACAAAGAAGTCAAATTATCCCTATTTGCAGATGATATGATAGTATACGTAAGCGACCCCAAAAATTCCACCAGAGAACTCTTACAGCTGATAAACACCTTCAGCAAAGTGGCTGGATACAAAATTAATTCAAAAAAATCAGAAGCCCTTCTTTATACAACAAACAAATGGGCTGAGGAAGAAATAAGGGAAACAACCCCCTCCACAATAGCCGCAAACAACATAAAATACCTGGGGGTAACTCTAACCAAGCAAGTAAAGGACCTGTACAACAAGAACTTCAAGCCCTTGAAGAAAGAAATGGAAGAGGCCTTTAGAAGATGGAAAGATCTTCCATGCTCATGGATAGGTAGGATCAACATAATAAAAATGGCCATCCTACCAAAAGCAATATATAGATTCAATGCAATTCCTATCAAAATACCAACACAATTTTTTATAGACTTGGAAAGAGCTAGCCTCAATTTCATATGGAACAACAAAAAGCCCAGAATAGCTAAATCAATCCTGTACAATAAAAAAACATCTGGAGGTATTACCATCCCAGATTTCAAGCTGTACTACAGAGCAATAGTTGTACAAACAGCATGGTATTGGTATAGAAACAGACCAGTAGATCAATGGAATCAAACTGAAGATCCAGAAATAGACCCACACATTTATGGCCACCTAATTTTTGACAAAGAAGCCAAAACGGCACAATGGAAGAAGGACAGCATCTTCAACAAATCGTGCTGGTCCAACTGGATATCCATTTGTAAAAGAATGAAGTTAGACCCATACTTATCACCTTGTACAAAACTTAAGTCCAAGTGGATCAAAGACCTTAACATAAGGCCAGTCACACTAAATCTACTAGAAGATAAAAGTGGGAGAAACCCTCGAACTAATTGACACAGGCGACAACTTCCTGAACAGAACACCAACAGCTCAGGACTTGAGATCAACAATCAATAAATGGGACCTCATGAAACTGGAAAGCTTCTGTAAGGCAAAAGACACTGTCATTCGAACAAAACGGCAGCCTACAGATTGGGAGAAAATCTTCACCAACCCCATATCTGACAGGGCTAATATCCAAAATCTACAAAGAACTCAAGAAATTAAATGCCAAGAAACCAAATAATCCAATCAAAAAATGGGGGACAGAGCTAAATAGAGAATTCACAAAGGAGGAATCCCTAATAGCTGAGAAATGCTTGAAGAAATGCTCAACATCCTTAATCATCAGAGAAATGCAACTCAAGAAGACTCTGAGATTCCATCTCACACCTGTCAGAATGGCTAAGATCAAAAACTCAAATGACAGCACATGCTGGCGAGGGTGTGGAGAGAGGGGTACCCTACTCCATTGCTGGTGGGAGTGCAGGCTTGTGCAACCACTATGGAGGTCAGTCTGGCAATATCTTAGAAAACTTGGAATAGCTCTACCTCAGGACCCAGCCATACCACTTCTGGGTATACACCCAAATGCCTCTTCACGGAATCATAAGGAAGTTTCCTCATCTATGTTTATAGCAGCCTTATTTGTAATAGCTAGAAACTGGAAACAACCCAGATGCCCTTCAACCGAAGAATGGGTTAAAAAACTGTGGTACATCTACACAATGGAATATTATTCAGCTATCAGGAACAATGAAATTATGCAATTTGCAGCCAAATGGATGGAACTAGAAAAGCTCATCCTGAGTGAACTAACCCAGACTCAGAAGGACACATATGGCATCTATTCACTTATAGTAGGATTTTAGCTATATAGTAGAAGGTATCAATACTACAACTAACACACCAAAGGGAACTTGGACATAGACTTCTTTTTTAAATTTTTATTCTTTATTTATTTTTAATATATTAGTTATATTTTTTTCTATTTTTTAGTCTTTTTTATCTATTGTATGCTTATTGGTTTGTTTGTTTAGTAGTTCTCTCTCCTGGGCAACGAGACACTTTTCACTGATGGTACTGCTTCGTAGATCCCCAATGAATGAAGAGGCTCTTGGCCCTCATACGACCTCTCAACTGAGATGAGGGACTGTTATATAAGGACACCCCACCCCAGAGAAATGGGATGGAAGGGTTAGGAGGTAAAGAAAAAAAATGAAATGTGATGTTTCAGCCTTTTACTACTAATTGTCATAAACTGTTTAGGATAATTAAGAAATGCAAACTAATGGTTATGCAAGCCAGTCATTCAGTTAGGTACTATGACAGCCTATTATAGTTACTTGCTAAGCTAATCAGAAATAAACCGGCAAGAGACAAGCAACATCTGCTTACCCTAATATAAGAGATAGATAGGGCTTCTTCAAAAACCTTAAGAGATCTGCAGAATATGGCATTCAAAGATGTTTTGGTAACTTTAAATTTTTTTATATCAAGACATATCAACTCCTGACAGCACCCCCTATTCTCCTCCAAGTAGAAGATGAGCATCGAAGAATCTCCAGTGGGAGATGATTGAATTAGTCGCAAGCCTATCTCTTGGTAGGAAAAGCCCCTTGCTCCAACTGTAGACAGAATACTGTCCAAAAAGGACAAAACCTGGAAGCAGGTAAGTCGACAGCCTAGCTTTGCCAAGACAGGGTAGGTAAGTCCTTCATAACCCCTGCTCTACAATCAATGTCTGTCAGAGAAACGGGACCAAATGACTGAAGATTGATGCTGTAATGTATGGAGAGAAAATGGGAACTGTCCAGGCAGCCACAGGTATGTCATTTCTTAGTTTGGGAAGCTGCAGGCTCTGCAATTCCTATAAAATCAGATATATCTATCCCTCTCAGGTCTCTGAGGTGGTTGAAGAACAGATAGCTAGAGTCTCATAATTTAATTTTGAGTTGTTTAGGAGTCAAGAGAGTGTTATAGATCTAAGAAGATACTTTTAAAATTGTGTTGCAAGTTAGTATGAATGTTGAGTCAGATACAGACCTTTAAACTCATGGAGATGTTTAGATAGTAGAATGTTAAAGTCAGGTACCAAATACATATGGACTGGTCATTGGGAATGTACGTTAAACCATATAACCCTCATAACTGTGGCCTAATTACCTCTGTTGTACTGTATTGTATTTGTTATTATAAGAGAAAGAGCCATTTGTTGGACTGAAAGGGGAAACTGTAGGGGGAAATAAGATATACCTTAAACTTAAAAGAAAAAAAAAGGGAAGAGGATGGGGGGTTGAGGGTGGGAGGGTGGGACTGGAGGGGGAATAGGGAGGGGACTTCGATTGAGATATAACTTGAAGAAATAAAAAATAAAGGAACAAAAAAAAAAAAAAAAGAAAAAAAAAGTCTGATCTCCAAGACCCTGTGAGAAAAGTGAGAAAAATCAGTCGTGGAAGAGCTTGGCTGCTCATTCCATAATCTATCATGTGAGCTCCTGGAAACAGGGTCTTTTCAGATAAAATGGTTAGGATGAGGGCTTAGAGCACTGGTTCTCAACTTTCCTAATGCTGTCACCCTTTAGTTCTGCCTGTTGTAGTGGCCTTCAACCATAAATTTATTTTGTTTCTACTTCATAACTGTAATTTTGCTACTGTTTTTGAATCATAATATAAATATCTGATATGTGACCCCAAAAGGGTCACAACCCACAGGTTGGGAACCATTGACTTAGAGGAAAAGCTTGGCCTTACTCCAATATGACCATGTCCTTATAGAAAATCTGGACACAGACACACATGGAGAATGTTGAATGAAGACAGAGGAAACAGATCACGTGATGATGTGCCAAGTCACGGAACACCACGCTGGCCACCAGGACAACCAGCCCACCCATTCTCGCATCTCAGGCTTCAGTCTCTTAAAAGTCGAAGAGAATGAATTTCTATGAATTAAGCTATATAGTGTGTGGGAATTTGTTAGGACTACTCCAGGACATAGACATGACAGATAGGCTGGCCATGTTGCAGATGATAAGTCTAATGTTTGATAAAAATGTGCTCTCAGAAGGTTGAGCACAGGACAACCTTCTGAGAGCCCAGTGGCCTCCAGTGTGGACTGGACAGTGTGGTCCCTCCAAGTTGGTGGGTGCCCCAACTTCAGTGCCAGGACAAAAGATGTCACCATTTGTAGGTGGCTCTGCAAGATGGCTTCCCAGCCCTTGTGGATACCCTGGACCTCAGTGGCTCAAGAGTTGAATGAGTGCACCCCCACTTTCCTTGGGTTCAATTCACAGTAGAAAATACATGATGTGACCACATCCATTCTTCTGCCATTGAAACAGCATTCCATCAGTGTTTGCTTCTTTTTTTTTTTAATGTTGGAGCCAACTTTGTAGGTTTTATGAGCTGTTCCTGGGTAGAATCAGCTTGGAAACTGGCAGGTGAGGCTGAGAGAAGCCACCTGTCCTGAGTCTTGGGGAGAAGACAGTTTGCCACTGGTTGGGTTTCCTTGTCTGAGCCCTAATGTTCTGGTTTATGTTGTAGTTGCCTTTAGTGAACAGGAGGAAATCTTTACCTTGTCTGTGTTCAGTCCACATGCTCGGATCTTCCTCCTCCCAATGTGCTGTTTCCTGGTTGTTCCATAAGGTTGTGCACACCCGATGGCATGTGGATGACACACAGGGATCATGGGACAGGGTGGAGTTGTCTCACCTTTACGCCATCTTGCAGATGGCTTTCTTTGCTTGTCATGTTCTTACAGAGGTGTCTCTGCCTGGCCTTTAGCCAGCTATCCCCTGGACCTTTGCATGGCCCTCAATGTGAACACTCACTCATTCGTCCAGCCTGTCAACCGTGCCCGTGCTATGTCAGGGACTCAGGCAGCAGGCAGGGAAAAGTTTACAGTTCCCATAGGAGGCCATTCCCACAATGGACACTCACACCCTAGGGTGGCAGGCACTGACAGGAAGCATGAACAGAATCCTTCCTATACCCAGGAACCAGTGGCCCTGAGCTCCACCTGACAACTCTCTTTTAATATTTAGTAGCAAGCTAAATTGGGAGATGCCTTACTGCTTCCAGTTAGTTTTTTCTAAAAGTTACAAGGTGTGAGTCAGGCTGTGGGAAGCAGGGGAGCCACAGTGATCGACAATGCTGGGCCAAGGAAGGCTCCAGATGGAGCTGAAGGCTCTGCCTCATTGACTCTTTCCCATGAAAGGAGGGTGTGGACTACGAGGTCAATTTCCTTTCAATTTTAATGCCCCCTCCCACCCTGAGTATCACTGGGATGTATCAGCACTGTGGGCTTCTTTTGTCTTCCATTCTTACTTTAAAAAACAGCTATTCCCTGGGTATATAGATGATCCCATCATCCTGAATGTACCACAAAAACCTCTCTAGGCTAAAGGGGGAAAGTCGTGGCTTAGGAAGTTGAAAGTCTTGCCTTAGAGCAGAAAGAAAGAACAGCGGAGGATCTACCCTCACTTTCTGCTGAAGAGTGGTTCCCAGATGCCCATTGGTACCCAGGCCCCAAGATGCTCTAGTGGTGCTGTGTGTAACCTGGCGATTCTCTTGATACTTGAAAGCACATCCTGATGGTTTATAAACACCTATACATTATAAATGTTAATCAGATACTTTACTGTCCTTTGAGGCAGCTGTGACAAGAGCCTCTCTCTGTGTGTTCAGTACAGACAACTTTCTTTTGGGGGGATATTTTTGATCCCCAGTTGGTTGAATCCTCCTATGTGGAGCCTGAGGCCCAAACAAGAGGAGAACATTATCATTAATAAAACAGTGGGGGAGAATCAAGAGGGAGATCTTGCCTAGTCACACTGCCACAATAACCTAGCCTCTCCATCAGACCATTTTCAACTGGGCTGTCATTCTAACTAGGTCACTATGCTTTCTTAATTTCTTCATTGTACTACCTTGATATTTTGTTTTCAATTCTTTTCTCATGTAGGAATATTTTCAGCATTTTAGTACAAATGATTAATGCTATAAGTTTTCATGTAAGCGCTGATTTGTCTTCCACAAATTTCAGCATGTGTTTTTGTTTTTATTCAATTAAAAATATTTCCATATTCCTCTTTTGAATTCTTTGAACAGTGGGTCACTGAGAAGCATGCTGTGTAAATTAGCAAATATTTAGACAATTCCCCCATGTCTCTTTACATCGTTGATTTCTCATTTATTTCTGCTGTGGCCAGAGAATGTTTTTGGTATTGCTTTTACTTATTCTACATCATTTGCTGCTAGTTTCATGGCTGAAACGCCACATGTGCTAGTGAGGGTCCCACATGCAGCTGTGAAAAATGAGATTAAATCAGAGAGAAATTCACATTAAAGGATCATTTCTCTCCTTCTGCTCCTCCTCTCCCTTCTTCCTCTTTCTTCTCCCTCCTCTTCCTTTTCCCCTGAATTGTTTTTGCATGATTCTGTGTAACCTCCTCTGCCTACTCGTTCTGCATACCTTGAATGGTTGGTGTTGGACTCAGCCTTTCAAGGCAGCAGCAACTCTCTCATCATTAGCCTCACCAGGGATGCCGCTCCATGTGTCATCGGGAGACTGTTTGCTGCTGCTCTTCTGTGCATTTGTTGCTTTTACACATTCCCTTCTTCCCTTCCTCCCTCCTTCCCTTCCTCCCTCCTTCCCTTCCTCCCTCCCTCCCTCCTTCCCTCCCTCCCTTCCTCCCTCCCTCCCTCCTTCCCTCCTTCCCTTCCTCCCTCCTTCCCTTCTTCCCTCCCTCCCTCC
>CAJQZJ010033015.1:7700215-7872673 GCA_907164525.1 Lophiomys imhausi | reverse complement strand
CCACAACACAGCTCCACCACAACCCAACAATCCATTTGAATTTGGGCTGATCATCCTGTCACATAGATCTAACCATCTGTGGAAATGCCTTCACATACAGCACACATAGAGGTGTGCTTCACTAATCTCCTAGGAGTCCCTTCTGGGATTCAACCCTCCAAGCAAAACATCTGATCAAGCCACAGTCTTCACAATACCTGCTTGCAAGAAGCCATTGCTTGAGCCTGTTTACTATTGATATTCCCTCATGGAAAGAGGGAGCAGGAAGAGTCACTGTGCTCTTACCTCAGTGTCCAGCCACCCCTCTCCCCTCTTGCATGCAATTCTGCCCTAATTGCACATGGTGTTTGGAGTCCTGAGGAGAGGCTAGAGTAAATAGCCAAGAGAAGACACACTGACAGGAGCTCCATCTGAATACCAGAAGTACCACCCATGCTGGGCAAAGACTTTCCAGTGCTGCTTTTGGGTCACCCAAGATTCCTGCTAGTAAACCCTGACCCATGCTCTGCAAGCAAGCCCACTCAGCTCATTTGATCTTCTGGACAAACTTTGGTAGAATCAAGCTTTGGTCTGTGTTGAAACCTTATGAAGAGGGATTAGACATGTCTACCCAGGGAAGGAATACTCACAATAGCCTCAACCTAGTGAATCTGTCAGTTAAAATTACCCATAACAAATATATCCCTTGTCGACTTTACACCCAATCACATCTCCTTAAATTGCAGCATTTTGCTGTTGACCTGTAAAAGGCTCATGTGCAACATACCTCAGTCTGTCTTCATGAGTCCCCATAATCTTTACAGTGTCAACATTGCTCGGAGGCTGAAGGCAAACTTCATATCTATAAGTCTCCATAAAAATGTGTAGGTTGCTTCCAAATGCAATGGCACAGAGTACATACTCCCATTTCCAAAGGGAAAATGAGAGCCTAGCAGAACAGCAAAGAAAAAGTGCACCAAAACAAGACCAAAGCATGACATAAAATTCTCTAGATCCATGTCTGGCATCTGGGGCAAGCTTGGGTAGATCTGTACCAATGGCCTGACTATTTGAAGTCCACATGGCTTCTTTCTTGGGATGTCTGTACTCGTTGCCTGTGGCTTGCACTGGAAATATTCCATGTTCCTAGGTCTCTACTGCATCTTAAGGTTTATAATCACAGATCTGCCCTCTTACAGGGAATTAGACCCTGCTACATATTGCCCTACCTTCTCAGACTTTTCTTTGAAATCTAGTTGCAAGCTTCCGTGAAACTCTTGCATTCTGTTTGTCCACAAAGCCAACATCATGTGGATGAAGCCAAGGTGTTTTGCCAATTTGAGCAATAACTGGGTCCCCTTAGACCCTGGAAACATTGGCATCTTAGGGCTAGGTGAAAACAATACTAGAAAACAACTTCCCAGGTAGCCCCAAAGTGAGCAGTGTGCCTCAGGGACATTATTTTCTCAAAAGAAAAAAAAATTCAAGTAAGTTTACCCTTTCAACTTTGAGCCTGTGATGGATCTGGTCAACTCCCACAAAGTCCTTGATGCTTCAGAGTCCTTGGCTTCATTTGATAGCCAAAGTCTTTTCAGAAACTATGGCTGCCTTAACCCCAACTTTACCCATGTTTTGTTTTTTTTTTTTTTTTTTTTTTGATCAACCTGAAAATGTTTCAAGTCTTTCTGTTCTGCCCTTGCTCATGGTTCTCACTGAGTTAAAGTTGCAAGACATGAGCAAAAAATGCCATATAGGATTGCACACAGCCCTATCTCACTAAGGCATTTTCTTACTTTAGTTCCTTCCTCTCAGATGACTTTAGCTTGGGTCAAGTTGACATGACACTACCCTAACCTCTGGCCTTCACTTTCTATAATTCCTATTGCATTCTGGCATTCTAAGATCCCAATAGAATCACCCATTTAGGCCAGTTTAGAGTATCCTAAGCTTTTTCTAGTTCACATCTTCAAGCTTTCCCAATTTCCTGCCCCCCAAAAGAGTTCCAGAGACTAAAGAATCATAAAATCAGGGTTAGTCCCAGCAACGAAACCATATCACTGACACCAACTTTCTGCATCAGGCTTTGTTCCTGGGACAAGTTACACAACATATGTGGTTTAAGATGATGAGCTTTTAATCTGTAGCTCTTGACACCATTGATTCTGGGCCTTTGGTGAGGCAAAGTCTTATGGTGGTTAGGAGCATGTGGCAGGAGCTACTTGTGTCACGTCAAGAGGAAGCAGATCAGAGTAGCAGCAAGAAGGGGCCAAGGTAAGATACAGTGCCCAAGGACACACAGTAATAACATATTTCCTCCAACCAGTCCCGTCTTCCAGAATTCCACCACTTCCTAATATACTATTCAAGTTTAAAATCTATCCATAGATTAAATCATTCAAAAATCAGAGCATTCATGTTCCACTTGTTTTTGGAATTCCCTCATAGACCCAGGGCTGTGCTATCCTCATCTCCTAGATACATCTTCATCTAATTAAGTAGATAATCAAGAAGTAGCCATCATCGATCCAGTGTTAAAAGCTTGGTTGCCAGGGTGACCCTACTGTGAAGTAATGAAGCCTTTAGATGAGGTGTAATAGGAGGCCATTAGGTCACTGTGGTGTGCCCTCTTTTCCCAGGTGTGCCCTGGGTGTTTGCTTGACTGCACATTACATCCATGACATGTGTGCTTTCGTTACAGACCTAAAGCACCAAGGCTAACAAATCATTGAATGGAAGCTCTATAAACTGAGCCAAAAAACCCTTTTTATCTTTCTAAGTTTATTGCCTCAGATATTTTGTCACAGATATAAAGTTGACTACCTAGTACACCCTCCAAAACAAAACACAGAAAATCTGGCTGCAGAAATAGTCATGATTATGTCATTCTAACCCATCTCTGTCCCTAAATATGAATGAGCATCTTTCCTTAATTTTACCTAAATGTGGTCATACTTTAATTCACTATGCTCTTCCGATCTTTCCTATTAAGCCTCTAACATAAGTGTCCTGGATGTAAAGTCAAACAAACTCAGGCTGTTAATCCAGCTCTTTTTTTTTCAATCAGATATAGTCTCTGATGATTTTCTTTACATCCCTGACCATTAGTGGTCCTTCTATAAAATTTGGGACATGTCTATCTTGTGGCTTTTATAAGGTGTCTTGTACATTGTGGGATCACAGTGGGAGCTAAATAAACAGCCTCTAGAAATAGTCTCGCTCTCTCTACAGCACAATGCTTTTCTGGACCACGGACCATGCTGGGGAGCTACCTGGAGTCCACGAGTGACCTGCCCATCCTAATGTCAGGAGTCTGGTCCAGATAGTCTGTAGTTACAGCTAGTGTCCTTTCCTTAGTCTTTGGAATATGGATACCAGAAAATGTAGCACTATGCTTGCAACCATACCCCATCTCTGTCAGAGAGCATTGGCCAGTAGTGCTCACACTGTAGGGTAAATTTGACTCTGATGTAGGCAGCCTGCAGCTGAGGCTAGGAGAACCTGACTCTGGCCTCAAAGCAAGTCAGTCTCCCCACACCTGCAACTGGTGACAGGTTATTTAGGAAAGGTCCCTTTCTCTCACCACATACCAGTTCCATATGGGGAATCCTTACCAAACACTTCAGGTATTTCTTCAGTTGTTGAATTGAGTGTCTCTTCAAGTGGACCTGGGCAAGGACAGGGAGAGGATAAAAAAATCAATAGTTTAACAGTGTTCATCAATGTCTGCCTGCCTCTCTGTGAACGGATAGTTGTGAGGGATGGCCCCAGTCTACACCAGAGACAGGATCCATTGTGGAGTGCTGATCTTTCCCATGTGTGCTGAGGGAAGCCCTCTGGGACTCGAGTTTCTCATATGGAAAATGGGAAAGGCATTACCCAGGGGACAGATGTGTGGGTAGAACCCATGATTTCCCTGGTGCCCTGAGTAGAGCCTGCCCTCCTGGTCACTGGAGTCACCTTTGTGGATGTAAGACAGTGCCCATGCTCAGGGACAACTCAGCTCTATCACAGGGGCAAACGAAGGAAGAAAGTCACATGCTTTGTTTTGTAGGAAGCAGCGCTTTGCCTCCTGTGTGGCTGGTGACACCATCTGGGGGACACCAGGCTGAGAAGCTCCAGCCTCAGAGCCCACTGGAGCAGCCCAGAGCCCAGTCTGGAGGAGAAGCACTTGCCAATTCTCTGACTAAGGCTTCTATGTCACCAGCCAAATATTCACTTGTCCGCCTATGTGTTTTTCTCTGAGACCCCTTGGGGGCCCTGAACACTCACTTGTGCTACCTGGGGTTCTGTCAGGGGACCAGAGACTGGTCACCTCATTCCTCGTGCATGAGCAGAGTCTCCGGGGTGGTCTGGCTGAGGTGAGAAGTGGGGAATCTCATGAGCGAGCTGAAGACTTCTGGATGGCGTTGTCTCCAGAGTCCAGGGCTTCTTATCTGTGATGTCTGCTGGGCATATGGGGGCTACCTATATCTGGACACCATGGGAGTTCTGAGGACCAGCTTCTCCTCTGTAGCGTCCACCACACACTTCCTCCTTCTGACGTGACCTCTGTCAGAGGCTGTGGTTTCTCTTGATCTGGTACATCCCTTTGTTTGAGTTCAAGGCTGGCCTCTTCTTCCAGTTCCCAGATCCGAGACCCCCAGAGATGGCAAGCAAGACCACCAAACCTTCCCTTTCTGAGGTACAGCACTCTGTCTCGGAGAGCTAAAGTTGCTGCTAAACCAATGACAAAGCTCTTCTCAAAGCTTTAAAGACAGACAATCTGCATCCCAATGCGCTCATCTGCACGGCTCAGAACAATGGGAAATATGTAAGGAGGTCTGCGATGGTGATGGCAATTGCTTCCCAGTGTGCTGACCTTGGTAAACCAAACAAACAGTACAGTTTCTCTTTGCATGAGACATTACGAATGGGTACAGCTGCGCAGCGCCAGCACTTTGTTAAAAATATTCTTTTCATCTCGTGTCTGTCCGGTAATCACAATGGAAGCATTGTGCAAGTCAGCCGTGCACATGCGTGGTGTGTATGCTCATGATGTCCATGCCTGTTAATGGGCATTGTCAAGTGTAGCTGATCTACCATGCTGTGCCTGTTGTCACCTCCTCCCAAGAGTTGCAATTTCCAGACAGCCACACCCACAACATCAGAGGCACTCGAATATTTTATCATTGTCCACATCAGCACATCCTGGCTCCATGAAGTTCACTGTTGCTTTCCAAGTTCACTTAGGTTGAGGGAATGCCCTTCTCCATTACAAGGGTGATATCAACTGCAGTCCTTGCTCTCAGTGGCTAACACCTCCTAGTGAGGGAGGGACCCACACACTGTAGCAGGCACAGCTCTTCTCCTGGCAAGTAGTCGAAGCACCCCAGGATGGGATAAGGCTACCTGGGTTACCCTCTTTTATTGGCCCCTCTACTGAAGAAGACCCTGAGGGTCACACAGGGTTATGACCAGTTCTCAAGCTGGGAGGACCTTGAGAGTCACCTAGATTTCATCCAGGTCTTCACCTACTAAAACCGTCAGGAGTCACACAGGCCTCAAGCTGGAGAAGATGTTGGATGGCATCAAGGCTTTGGCCAGGACTCAAGAGGTGAGAGTGGCCAGCAGCAGCAGCAGTAGCAAGCTTATCAACAGATACTTGCTGAGCATCCTCTGGGACAATCAAGAACTGGGCTGGTAGCCATACATAGGCATGGACAACACCAATGAGGATATATCTAGGACATCCTATATGTAGACATGGATAACCTGCCCTTGTCCAAATACTGAGCCAGGCTAGACTGCCCTGTCCAGGCTGGTGCTGGCTGTGGCTGCTAGCACTTGGGGCTGGCACAACAAATTATGCTCTGAGAGAGTCCCGTGAACTGTGTGGGGGTCAGAGATGACTTGCTTACCCTGGGAGATGGGGCTGGGGACCCTACCTGGGCTCATTTTGTGAGCCCTGGTCCTTGGTTATCTCTGAGGAAGATTGAAGGGAGGGGGAAAGGGGTGGCCTGAGTGTGCTCAGAAGTGTGTTGGAACAAGAGAGACATGGGCCCCTGCTTGTGGCCTGGCTCTAGCTGACCTGAAAGGTATTCTGAAACAGTGAGTCCATTTCAATATGGACTGGGTATCCTGAGGCAGGATGGAAAGACAGAGAAAATTAAGGGGACATAAGAAAAGGAAAGAGCCTCTTACCCCTGGATTTGAGATAAGAATCACAAAAAGGCCAACACAGTTATCTGCAAAGAACAAAACTGCGTTTGCTGAGAACTTAAGAGTGTGGAGACAGGTTAAGGCTAAAATGTCTGTGATCTTTTGAGTTCGGCCTTATCACTCTCTTTTCTCAGAAACTGTTCTTCTGAGTAAGTCTCATGTCCTAATGAAGCACTGGTAGAAGTTCCTTAGCCTCCTTGACCCATGTTATGACCTGTAATTTTGTCAGCCTGTCGGTCTCTATAATATACCCCAGAATGTGTAGTGATTTCATGTATTAATGAAAATCCTGTAGAGAAAAACAAGTGTGCCAAGGCAGATGACAGCTTTCAGGCAGGGTAATTGATAAGGGCCACCATGGTCATATACAGAGCTATACTTAAACAGAGTTCTACCTTGAGAAGTCCACACTCCATCCTGTGTGTGTGTGTTCCTTGCCCTTTAGAAAGCATCTCTCTCTCTCTCTCTCAACACTCATGAGTTCTTCAGCTTGTGATGCTCTGTGAACATCTGAGACTCCCTAGTCTGGGCTCTGGGTGATGAGAGAGAAAAGGATGCTACTTAAAGATAATTTCTATCCAGTTTAAAGTTACCACAATTAGTAGGGTTTTTATAGAACTTCTACATAAACTATTGAGACATTTGCTGTTAAGTACAGGCTTACATTTACACTCTTGTCTTATTTTTTATGTATGTAGAGACTAAATATATTTGGGTCTGTTGATAAGCATGTTGTTTCTCCATATTAAAAATTATGGGTAATGGGACTGGGGAGATGGATTAGCTGGTAAAGTGTTTCCCTTGCAAGTATGAGAACTTGAGCTCCAACCCCTTTAGAATCCACAGAAAAAGTCAGACACGGTGGCATGCAGTTATGACCCCAACAATGGAGAGAGGGAAGGCAGAGGCAGACTTCTGGAAGCCTGGGACCCAGCTTGACTTACATGACAAAGTTCCAGGCTAATGAGAGATTCCATCCTAGACAAGAGATAGAAGACACATGAGGAACTTAAGGCTGTCGTCTGACTTCCACACGCCTCTGTGCACATGTGTATGCACAAACCTCCTTCACAAATTCACACACGCACACACACATACACACACACACACACACACACACACACACACACACACACACACACTAAAATGATACGGTCGTGGCTCTAAGCTTTGTAAGATGAAGATCCAAGAAACTTGCCACCAAGTTCTAACATGTACCAGTCATACCTTCTTAGTTTTTTTCCATTAAAATGACCACTTATGTGTGTAATTAAACTGCCTATGAGTCATAGAAGGGAGAAACTGACTTTGCAAGCAGGCTTCAGTGAAAGGAGTCTGTGTTTGATAAGGGAAGCTGAGAGACATGAAGGACAAACCTTTGTTAAGGAAAGAAAAAAGTCATTTTGTAATAAATAGTTTAAAAGTTATTTCATGAAGAAGAGAAAAAAAATTAAGGAACAAAAAAGCCTAAATGGGTAGGGTAAGGTGTGAAGGGTCTCTTAGAAAAAGGAGAAAGAAATCTAATCTCCCATGGCTGGGCTGGGTGAATGGACAGCCATTGTCAGGTTTTGAAATGAGCTCCAGATCAGGAGTGCGGCCATGTGGAACGGCCTCTGCTTCTCTCTCTGCTGAAAGGACACAGCACCTTGGACTATTGGCCTCCTCTTAATAACAGATTGTAAGTGTTTTCTTTACCTGTTGAGTAAACTCCCTTGTAGACAAAGGTTCTGTTCTTACCAAAATAATTTCCTGTGCTTCATGTCGTCTCTCTTCAAACTTTTTATTAGTTAAGAAAGTGGAACCCTCTCAATATTGAGAGTGAAGGTTGGCTGTTTTTCCCCTTTAACAATTATCTTACTTCCTCTATTTTCTTTGGAAATATTGTCATTTGGTTAGCTGGGTAACTAAGTACTGTTTCATGGTAACCTATGATCTCAGTCAAGTCTTCAAAGACACTGACATTTTTTGACACCTCTGAGTTAAGTTCTAAATGCAGTCTTTCTGACCTGAAGTTAGCTTTGAAATTTCCCAGAGGCCCCTGGAAAGTCTCCAGGGGTTTGTTCTGTCATTGTGTGAAAGACAGATCTTAAGCTAATTAGCTTACTTGTTAGGTAAAGTCACACAGGGAAGCTTTGTGGAGTAAGCAGCGTTCAATCCTTTGTATTACACCTTTGTGAAGATGTGTCAGGTGTCAGGAGTTGCATGAGATTTCCAGAGATTTGCCTTCTCTTTACTCTCCACGATAGGTCCCCGGGCAGTGTGACAGTGGTAGTTGCACTTACTGATATAAGACACTGTAGGTTGTGAGAATGACCACTTCTCCCTACTGAGCACAGAATGGTGGGCTTGGGGCAGGTCTTAGAGCCAGGGTTCTTTGCAGACAATTCCTGTTTTGCTCAGATGCTTTTCTGAAAGCAGGTACACTCAGCTATAGACCAAGCTTCTCTTCAAGGAGTCTCAGGACACTCTGACCAAGAGACTAGAATGAGGCTGCCAGTGGCTCCAAGATTGTCTAGTGGGCTTTGGGAGCTTTTCTGGACAGAGGAAGAAGTAGATGGGCCCCTGAAGCTCACAGATTGTGGCCAGGTGGAGCAGGGTCAAGGGTGGCTACAGTTTCAGAGTGTTTGTCTGAAGCATTGTTGGTACTTTTGCACATTCAAAGACAGCTATCCATTAACTCAGAGAAGCTTTGAAATTACCCTTTTTGGTTTTTTTTTTTTTTTTGGAGATAGGTTCACTCTCTATAGTTCTGGCTGTCCTGGAATCCACTATAGACCAGGCTGGCCTTGAACTTATAGAGATCCACCTGACTCTGCCTCCTGAGTTCTATGATTAAGGATGTGTGCCACCACACTCAGCATGAAATTATATTTTTTTAAAGTATATTTGCTGGGTGTGGTGGCACACACCTATAATCCTAGTACTTGAGAGGCAGAGGCAGGTAGATCTCTGTGAGTTCAAGCCCAACCTGGTCTACAAAGTGAGTCCAGGACAGTCAAGGATACACAGAGAAACCCTGTCTCGAAAAACCTAAAAAAAAAAAAAAGTATATTTATTGTTTTTCTTTCTTTTACAGTTTTAAACCTTTTTTGTGTAAATTTCACATCATGCACCCTGTTCCCACTCATCTCCCACCTCCCCTCTGACCTACCCTCCACCCTTGCAACCTCTCCCAGTAGATTAAAAAAAAAAATCTCATTGTGGAAGCTATAGTGTGTCTCAGTGTGTCTTTTGTCTGGCTTGAGGCCTCTGGCTTCTGCTGCTTTGTCAATATTGGAACCTCACTGGGACTCCTCTCAGATATCCTATTGTTTCCCTGTGTCATAGAGATCCTATAGCTTTGAGTCTGTGGAACTGGCCTCTTCATGCACTCTAGCAGTTCATCCGTGGGGTAGATGTTGGGGTGGACCAACTCAAAGCCCCAGTTCTAGCCCTGTAACCCCCCACATCGAGGGCCAGTTCTACTGTGCCACCCAGGAAAGGTGCAGGGCCTGCTCTCCCCAGTGCTGCAGCAGGTGAGGGACAGGGACTGTTCTCCTGCTCTTGTGACCTTATGGGGCCAGATCTCCTGTCTGCCACTGGTGGTGAGGCCAAAAGGGAGGGGAGGGGATCTCTCCCTCAACAAAACCACCACAAAACAGACAAAAGGCAGGGGTGGCTCTCCCATACTCACACCCTCAGGGCCAGCTCACCCATAACTCCCACATCCAGGGTCAGCTTTACTGTGCTGTCCAGGAAAGATGCAGGGCCTGCTCTCCCCAATGCTACAGCATGTGAGGGACAGGGCCTGCTCTCCTGCTCTTGTGACCCCCAGGGCCAAGTCTCCTATCTGCTCCAGGTGATGAGGGGTGAGGGAGAGGAGGATATCTCCCTTATCCATGCCATCACAGGGAGATAAGTGGTAGGGCCAGCTCTCCCAAGCTCACATCCTTGGGGCCAGCTCACTTACAACTCCTGAAATGTGCAGGGCCTGATCTCCCAAGTATTGCAACTGGTTAGGGGCAGGGTCAGCTCTTCTCTCATGCCTCTAGGGCCAGTTCTCCCATGATCCCCAGGTCAGGGATGGGCCAGTTCTGCAAAGCCCTCAGATATCATCGTGTCCCTGGATGGCAGCCCAGACCAGGGATGTCCATCTGACTTTGGTGGTAAAAAACCCCTGCTGCTGCAGGGCTTTGGACCCATATATGGCCCCTGTTTGTGGCAGAGGCCAGGATTCTACCATGGCCCTAGGTATTATCACTGGCTACTCACATCAGGTTTTTCCTCACTACCCTCAAGTTTCCAGTTTTGTCTGTGGAATGTGTGGGGGTGTGGTTGTCTGAAGGCATGTCTATGGACCACTTGCTTACCTGGTGCCAGTGGAGGCTATAAGAGGGTTTCAGATCCTCTGAGACTGCCATGTAGTTGCTAGGGAATTGAGCCTAGGTCTTCTGAAAGAATTGCCAGTGCTCTTAACTCTGGAGCCATCTCTCCAGTCCCATGATGTTATTTTTCTTGGGCCAGGTGGACAGCTCAGTTGGCAAAGTGCATGCTGTAGAAACATGAGGGCCTGAGTTCAGATCCCCAGGACCCAAACAAAAAAACAATGTGTGGTGGAACATACCTGTGATCCCAGTACTGGGTAAGTAGAGAAAATAGGATCCCTGGGGCTCCCTGGCCAGCCAGTCTAGTTAAATCAATGAGTTCCAGGTTTAGCAAGAGATAACCTTTCTTACAAATTAATGTAGGTAGTAACTGAGGCAGATGCCTGATGATGACCTCTGACCTCTGTACACATGTGCACTTACATGCATGAATGCTATGTCTGCACACAGATACACACACTCCAAGATCCTATTTCTCTTGCAACAGACTATCGCCATGTGGAAGGGTCACTACTCAGTAGCCTAGGAACCTTACAGAAGAGAGGAATTCATCCACATCCCCAGGATTCGTAAAGAGCACCTTGCTAGGGATTCCCTATGAAAAGTCCCCCAAAAGCACACTCAAATCACAGGGTCAAGACTGAATACCACTCATACTCCACTTTTGTAAACGAGCAGGCAGAAGCCAGGAAGTTGGGAATTAGAGTCACATCACTTTGCTCATCCTTGATTGTAAATAAGGATTTAATGGGAAACTGTAGGGTACACTTGTGGTTTCCTCTCCCATTTCTAATTCTTCCGACTCCCTGTACTTCCATTCCTGACCTCTTGATAAGCTTCATTTTGGTTTCCTTTTTTTGTCACTGTCCACGAATCTGGGCTGTGTCCTGAACTTGGGTTTCTCTGGGGTTCTGCCGTGAGCAGAGTCTTCCTCTCCCGGTTGTCTGTGTGTTCTCTCTCTCCTGACCTGGTACTGCCGACATCTAAAGTCTGCTCATCACTGAGGACCATCTGGAGAAACTCTAGACACAGGTTTCACCTCTGATCACTTCTTGGGTACAGCCATGGCCAATGCTGATGTTCACACTATTGATGAGGCCCCTTCCACCCTTGCTGTTGGCCAGAGTAGCTTCTGGCCTGGCGTATAGAAATCCTTTCAGGGCATCTTCAAAAACCCCTAGAGATCTGCAGAATATGGCATTCAAAGATGTTATCTTAAATCAAGATTTTTTTTTGATATCGAGACATATCAGCGCCTGACAGCACCCCCTATTCTACTCCAAGTAGAAGATAAGCATCGAAGAACCTCCACTGTAAGATGGTTGAATTAGTGGCAAGCCTTTCTCTTGGCATGAAAAAAACCCCTTGCACCAACTGTAGACAGACTGCTGTCCAAAAAGGACAAAACTTGGTAGCAGGGAAGTCGACAGCCTAACTCTGCCAAGACAGGGTAGGTAAGTCCTTCATAATCCCTGCTCTACAACAAATGTCTGTCAGAGAAACAGGACCCAAAGCCTGAAGATTGATGCTGGAATGTATGGAGAGAAAATGGGAACTGTCCAGGCAGTTATTGGTATGTTCTTTCTTAGTTTTGGAAGCTGCAGGCTCTGCACTTCCTATATAAGCAAATATATTTATCCCTCTCAGGTCTCTGAGGTGGTTGAAGAATAGACAGATAGAATCTTATAGTTAAATTTTGAACTGTTTAGGAATCAAGAGGGTGTTATAGATCTAAGAAGATACTCTTAAAAGTGTGTTGCAAGATAGTAAGAATGTTGAGTCACATATAGACCTTTAAACTCATGGAGTTGGGTAGATAGTAGAATGTTAAAGTCAGGGGCCAAATAGGTATAAACTGAACATTGGGAAGGTATACTGGGCCAATTTACTCTCATAAATGTGGCATATTTATATCTATTGTTTTGTATAATACTTACTGTTATAAGAGAAGGAATCAGCTGTTGGACTGAAAGGGGAAACCTCTGGAGGGAAGAGGGTGGAAGGGCGGGTTAGGAAGGGGGAATAGGGAGGGGTTTGTTACTGAGATGTAACTTGAAGAAAAAAAAATAGAGTATTTATATAAAAAAAAAAAAAGAAATCCTTTCCATTGTCCTGGGCTCTGCAACTCCTGGTCCTCTTCTGCCTCTACCTCCCTAATACTAGATCACAGCTGTGAGCTGCCCTGCCCCATACCTTAACCCTAACCCTAATACCCTTTAAATTAAAAAAAAATATGTGTATGGATATTGTTTGTCTTTGTTTCTCTTTTCCTTTTCGTAGAAATTGTCATAGGTAAATTCCTGGCTGTGCAACAGCAAATCTCATAAGGGGAAATTACAAAACTACCATACTTTTCAAAAGGCATAGGATGAGGGGGGATTGATCCCATGGCTTACTTCTGGCCAGGTCTTTCTGACTAAGCCTGACTAAGCTCTGTTTTCATCTTCCCAGGTGCACCACAGAGTCATGCTTGTGGGAGTCCTCCCCCCCAGTGTCAGAGCACCTGCAATTCTTGACCATGTGGCCCCTCCCCCACTTTCCCACTGTGCCCACAGCAGAGCACCCTTAAGTCATCCAGCAAAGAATTACTCGACCTCTTAGCAACTTCCACCCATCACTCTGCCTGGTCCTAGGGTATATGGATCTTCCCTGTCCTTCGTGGGACATGAACCTCACTCCCTCTGTCAACCACCCTGGTGGCATCTGTTCCAACTAATGTAGACCTAGGTGGGCTCAAACACACAGAGATCTACCCGTCTCTGCCTCTGCCTCCCAGTTCTGGGATTAAAGGTGTGCACAACCACACCTGGCTACCTGGCCATCATTAATAAGCAGCAGGAATACTGTATCTTTCATTGGTATTAAATGCAATAAAGAATTTAGTTAACTTCATTAGTGTGACAAAGATGGGCAAATAAAAATATGCTTTATCCACTTCACAGAGAGTAGTAAGATATTGGGACAGTGCTCATTGCTCCCCCCCAAAGCACATGTGTGTGCATGAGCATTTGGTGTGTTTATGTATCAATGTGTGTATGTGTACATGTGTATATATGTGTGGTGCATGCACATATATGTGTGTATAAAAACAAGTTGGGAAACAGGTAGTTATTAAAACTGAGGATGGACACATGGAGGTTTGTGATATTCTTCCTCTACCTTGGGATAAGTTAGAACATGTCCGTTAGGTTAATAAAAAGCCTATGTGTTTGATGTATGTAGCTGCTCTGTTAAGTTAATAAACAGCCTATGTGTGTATGTAGCTGCTCCATGGCATTCCTATTTGAAAGGGATTCAAAGATGGAAAACCTTTCAATTCTGTTCATTCCCCAAATTCCAATAAAGGAAGAGGGCACAGAGAAGGCCAGTCCCACAGCTTCCAGGCCAGAGGTCTCTGCCCACCCAACCCCACGTGACCTTACCTGAAGTTATGTTGAGTGACTGTAGCTCCACCCCTCGAAAGCAGCACAGCAGGAAGACAGAAAAGAAGGTCTCTGCTCTCCAGCTCGCCACCATGGTCCCTCCAGTTCAGGGGGGGACCCTTCCCTGGAAGGTCTTCAGCTTCCCCAGCCTTGGTCTCCTGGATACATGGAATGTCAGGGACCTATGACATCACCACAGGGCAATGACCTGTATTCCTTCCCCATTAGAGTGTATGTGCAAAGGCAAATATATTTATTAATAACTATAGGCACTTATAACAAAAATAAGCACTTATTATTTAAAAACTAGCCCTAAGAATAACTACAAACCCCTATTACCTAACAACTAACCCTAATAATAACTATAAATGCCTATTATCTAACAAATAACTCTAACCTTATAGAAGGATACAGTCTCTGGGGCAGTCCTCAGTCATCAGAACACGTCAGGAATAGATCCTTTAGGACACTTGGTCAACAGTCTTTCCTCAGGAACACCTCAGATGTAGGTCCTTTAGGGTAAATTGGCTG
The DNA here is from genome assembly GCA_907164525.1 of Lophiomys imhausi. Lineage (NCBI taxonomy): Eukaryota > Metazoa > Chordata > Mammalia > Rodentia > Muridae > Lophiomys > Lophiomys imhausi. Next base: position 7,858,179 of record CAJQZJ010033015.1, on the reverse strand, counting down.
TTGCATTGAGGCCTTCTTCTCTCTGGAGCCTCAGCTGTCCATAGGCCACCTGGGTCAGTTTGCTGTTGCATTGAGGCCTTCTCTCTGGAGCCTCAGCTGTCCGTAGGCCACCTGGGTCAGTTTGCGGCAGCCATTCAGCGGCTCTGCTGCAGTTGTCGGGGCTGGCCACAGTTCTGTTTGGGCCACTGCTTGAACTGGTTGAACCCCTCAAAGCAAAAGCTGTGCCATAGGTTTAGTCCTTGGCTTTTTGCTGCCTTGTTGAGGCCTTCTCTGCTCACCAGCTTCTTTCTGTCTCTGGGAGAGCTGACCATATTTTTATAGCTCTGTTGGAGATCAGCCTGCATTGGCTCCATCCAATGATACAAGCCAATTGGCATCTGGTCGTCTCTAGGGTGGGAACTCTTGGGCTCCTCCCACTTCATCCTTAAATAGGGTCTCTCCTGGTTTCACCTGGCTGAAGCCTAATCTGGGTTCTGCCCACTTTGTTCACTATTAGCAGCTGAAAACAATGCCAACCCATAAACCTTTTTTTTTTTTTTAAGACCATATGCCAGGTGCCCATGGTTGCCAAGCTGATCTTCAAGCCTTCTTTTAAGAGACTGTATCAGATGCCCTTATATAGTCATTAAATCTAATTTATAATGCTCTAACACCCATTACATATGTGTTATGTCATGGGCCTGTGCCATGCTTAAGAAGTGAACGAGGGTCCTGTCCTGTGTGGGATTCATGTCCCTGTATGGTCCACTCACACTCCTAAGCACTCCTTGTGGGCTCTCTCTGTGGGAGTGTCTCATAAAGCTTATCTTTTACCTGGGTCACCCAGGAGCCTACACATGGCCCCAGAACAAGCTGCTGAGAGGGAGGGGCAGGAAGTGGCCTAGTCACATGAGGACAACAGTGTCTTCTAGATTCAGTGGAGACCCTAGGAGAGCTGACCACCAGTAACCCTTGGCTCTTTATTGTTGGTGTAGGGAGTTGATGGTGTGTGAGGCTTCCTGTAGATGTGGTGGTAACTCATCAGCCTCAGAGAGTGAGAAGTCTATTATAGCTTTTGTAGTATCAATAAAAACACAGAGCACTGCAGTCTTAACAGGTGTCATGATTTGAGCCCTATGAGCTAATAAAGGGTCTGAATAGGATCCATGCATGTGGCTACATCTCTCCAGCTGTGACTCAGTTGAGTGACCGAAGACAAAGAGAGACATGGCCAGAGGACATGCATGGTCAGTGGTGCAGCTGTGACTTGCTACCTGTACAACTGTCTAGGAAGTCAGATGCCAGATCCTGGTATGCTGGCCCTGCAGGACTTAGAACCAATGCTAGCTGAGAAGCTCCAGGAATCTGGGCTGGCTCATTCCAGAAGTCAGTCTATATGGTCATCCCAAAGCCTAGTCCCCTAAAGCAACAGACATGTTCTGTCATCTGTGACTGTGGGTTAGCTCCACAGGGCTGAACAGTGGTCCAGTGTGGCTTCATGAAGCTGATGTGTTGTGGTAGCCTAATTCTTGTCCTATAGTGTGGGGTTCACTGAGCTTGGTCACAGCTGGGGAGACAGCACACCTTCTGGAGTCAAGTCCTTCCTGTGCTATGCTTGCTAGCCCACTAGCCAGACACATAATAGGCTCTGCTAGACTCAAGAAAGCTGCACAGAGAGGGTGTGTGAGCTGCTCAGGCCACAGAAGTATTGCTGTCTGTTCACAGAATTTACTGGGAGGAGAGTCAGTCAGGTTCTGAGTTGCTTTTTGGGATTCAAATCTAAAGTCTAGTCCTTCAAATTTTCCTCTGATCTTTGCTGCCCTTTAGCAAGAATTTTATACATTCTTCCCTTTGTGTGGATGTTTTTAAGAAGTGTTGAAATCAGGAGGGAATTCAGAAAATTGATATGTTGACACTCATTTCATTGGAAGCAAACTTTAAATCCCTCACATATCTGACTTGGGACATGTGGACGCCCACCACTGCACCACCCTTGGTGGAGAGACTGCTGTGAGTCCCAGGCATTTGGTCCCTGCATCTTCTGAGATGGTTTCAGGAGAAAGAGGCAAATACTGGTATTTTAAAAATAACTTTTTAATTAAAAAACAAACAAACAAACTTAAGTCAGTGCCTCATGTATGCCATGCTGACCTTGAACTCAGTATGTAGCCAAAAATGACTGTAGACTCCTGATCCTCCTGCCTCTGCCCTCAAATGCTGGGATCACAGGTATGGGATGTCATGCACAGTTTATGGCTCTTTTTAAGAAATTATGTGTATGGAAGTGTTGCCTACCTATATGTATGTGCACCACAGAACAGGGTGTCAGATGCCCTGGAACTGGGCCAGGACACTCTGGACAAACAGCCAGTGCTCTTAACCACTGAATCTTCTGTTTAGCCCCATGGTTCTTTTTTTTAATAAGCAGGTTTTCTTTATTGCTTTAAGTATTAGAAGTATACAAATTCAGACAAGCTGAAAGCAGGGAGAACCAGCCATCCTCATTTCTGATGTTCAGCTTCGACAGCACCCTGGGGCATTTTTGTATAACATCAAGTAAAATACAACAAGAATAATTAGGCCACAATTATGAAAATTATAAGATATAACATACATACCCAATGTCCAGTTCATATGTATTTGGCCCTAACTTTAACATTCTACTATCTAACCATTTCCATGAGTTTAAAGTTCTATATACAACTCAGCTTTCATACTAACTTGCATCACCATTTTAACAAACATCTTCTTAGATCCACAACACTCTCTTAATTCCTAAACAACTCAAAATTTAACTATGAGACTCTAGCTATCTAGTCTTCAACCACATCAGAGACCCAAGAGAGATAAATATATCTGATTATACAAGAAGTGCAGGGCCAGCAGCTTCCAAAACTAAGAAATGACATACAGTGGCTGCCTGGACAGTTCCCAATTTCTCTTCATACATTAAAGCATCTATCTTCAGCCTTTTGGCCCAGTATTTCTGACAGACATTGATTGTAGAGCAGGAATTATGAAGGACTTACCTACCCTGTCTTGGCAGAGCTAGGCTGTCGACTTACCTGCATCCAAGTTTTGTCCTTTTTGCATAGCATTCTGTCTACAGTTGAAGCAAGGGATTTTTCTTGCCCAGTGACAAGCTTGCCACTAATGCAACCATCTCCAACTGGAGATTCTTCAATGCTCATCATCTACTTGGAGTAGAATAGGGGGTGCTGTCAGGAGTTGACATATCTCAGTATCAAAAAAATCACAAGTTATGAAAACATATTTGAATGCCATATTCTACAGCTCTCTTGAGGTTTTTGAAGACCACCTATTTATCTCCATATATTGAGATAAGCAAATGTTGCTTGTCTCTTAGCAACTTGATTTCTAATTAACTTAAAAAACATCTATGATAGACTGTCCTAGTACCTAACAAAATGACATCCTTGAATGAATATTACTTTGCATTTCTTTTTTTAATTAATTTATTACTTCAGGTTACATCTCTGTCATAGTGTCCTATTTCCACCCCTCCCAGTCCCACCCTCCCACCCACTACCCCCTCTCCCTTCCATCCCATTACTCTGGAGTGGAGTGTCCCTACATAACAGTTCCCCACCCCAGTTCAGTAATCAGATGAGGGCCAAGAGCCTCCTCATACACTGGGGGCCTACAAGGCAGCACCACTAGGGAAAAGTGTCTAATTGAAAGGGAGAAAAAGAAAAAGTCTATGTCCATGTTCCCTTTGGTGCATTGGTTGTAGTATAGTTATCCTGTACTATATGGCTAAAATCCAACCATAAGTGACTAGATGCCATGTGCATCTTTCTGAGTCTGGGTTATCTCACTCAGGATGAGCTTCTCTAGTTCCATCTATTTGGCTGCAAATTGCATGATTTCATTGTTTCTGATGGCTGAGTAGTATTCCATTGTGTAGATGTACCACAGTTTTTTAATCCATTCTTCGGTTGAGGGACATCTGGGTTGTTTCCAGTTTCTAGCTATTACAAATAAGGCTGCTATGAACATAGATGAGAAAACGTCCTTGTGATTCAGTGAGTAGTCATTTGGATGTATATTCAGAAGTGGTATGGCTGGGTCCCGAGGCAGAGCTATTTCAACTTTCTAAGATATAGCCAGACTGACCTCCATAGTGGTTGCACAAGCCTGCACTCCCACCAGCAATGGAGGAAGGTTCCCCTTTCTCCACACCCTCGCCAGCATGTGTTGTCACTTGAGTTTTTGATCTTAGCCATTCTGACAGGTGTGAGATGGAATATCAGAGTCGTCTTGAGTTGCATGTCTCTGATGGTTAAGGGTGCTGAGCATTTCTTCAAGTGTCTCTAAGCCTTTAGGATTTTCTCCTTTGTGAATTCTCTGTTTAGCTCTTTTCCCCATTTTTTGATTGGATTATTTGGTTTCTTGGCATTTAATTTCTTGAGTTCTTTGTAAATTTTGGATATTAGCCCTCTGTCAGATGTGGGGTTGGTGAAGATTTTTTCCCAGTCTGTAGACAGCCATTTTGTTCGAATGACAGCATCTTTTGCCTACAGTTTCATGAGGTCCCATTTATTGATTGTTGGTCTTAGGTCCTGAGCTGTTGGTGTTCTGTTCAGGAAGTTGTCACCTGTGCCAATGAGTTCAAGGGTTTTTCCCACTTTCTCTTCTAGTAGATTTAATGTGTCCGGCCTTATGTTAAGGTCTTTGACCCACTTGGACTTAAGTTTTGTACAAGGTGATAAGTATGGGTCTAATTTCATTCTTTTACATGCGGACATCCAGTTGGACCAGCACCATTTGTTGAAGATGCTGTCCTTTTTCCATTGTGCGGTTTTGGCTTCTTTGTCAAAAATTAGGTGGCCATAGGTGTGTGGGTTCATTTTTTGGGTCTTCAATTCCATTGATCCACTGGTCTGTTTCTATACCAGTACCATGCTGTTTTTACTACTATTGCTCTGTAGTACAGCTTGAAATCTGGGATGGTGATATCCTCAGATATTTTTTATTGTGCAGGATTGATTTAGCTATTCTGGGCTTTTTTTGTTCCATATGAAATCGAGAATAGCTCTTTCCAAGTCTATAAAAAATTGTGTTGGTATTTTGATAGGAATTGCATTGAATCTGTATATTGCTTTTGGTAGGATGCCGTTTTTATTATGTTGATCCTACCTATCCATGAGCATGGGAGATCTTTCCATCTTCTGATGGCCTCTTCAATATCTTTCTTCAAGAGCTTGAAGTTCTTGTTGTACAGGTCCTTTACTTGCTTGGTTAGAGTTACCCCCAGGTATTTTATATTGTTTGTGGCTATTGTAAAGGGAGTTGTTTCCCTGATTTCTTTCTCAACCCATTTATTTGTTGTATAAAGAAGGGCTTCTGATTTTTTTTGAAATAATTTTGTATCCAGCCACTTTGCTGAAGGTGTTTATCAGCTGTAAGATTTCTCTGGTAGAATTTTTGGGGTTGCTTATGTATACTATCATATTGTCTGCAAATAGGGATAATTTGACTTCTTCCTTTCCAGTTTGTATCCCCTTGATCTCCTTTAGCTGTCTTATTGCTCTAGCAAGAACTTCAAGTACTATATTGAAGAGATATGGTGAAAGTGGACATCCTTTTCTTGTCCCTGAGTTTGGACGAAATGCTTCAAGTTTCTCTACATTTAATTTGATGTTGGCCACTGGCTTGCTGTATATTGCCTTTATTATTTCTAGATACGGTCCTTGTATGCCCATTCTCTCCAGAACTTTTAGCATGAAGGGGTGTTGGATTTTGTCAAATGCTTTTTCTGCATCTAGCGAGATTATCATGTGGTTTTTTTCTTTCATCTTGTTTATATGGTGAATTATGTTGATGGGTTTTCGTATGTTGAACCATCCCTGAATTCCTGGGATGAAGCCTACTTGATCATGGTGTATGATACTTTTGATGTGTTCTTGAATTTGGTTTGCTAGTATTTAATTAAGTATTTTTGCGTCTATGTTCATGAGGGAGATTGGTCTGAAGTTCTCTTTCTTTGTTGGGTATTTGTGTGGTTTAGGAATCAGGGTGACTGTGGTCTCAAAAAATGAGTTTGGGAGTGTTCTTTTTGATTCTATTTTGTGAAAGGGTTTGAAGAGTATTGGTATTAGCTCTTCTTTGAAGGTCTGGTAGAATTCTGTGCTGAATCCTTCTGGCCCTGGGCTTTTTTTTGGTTGGGAGATTTTAAATGACTGTTTCTGTTTCCTTATGGGTTATAGGGCTGTTTAATCTGTTTATCTGATCTTGATTTAGCTTCGGTAGGTGGAATCTATCAAGAAAATTGTCCATTTTGCTAAAGTTTTCAAATTTGGTGGAGTATAGATTTCTAAAGTAGGACCCAAATATTCTCTGGATTTCCTCAATGTCGGTTGTTATTTCTCCCTTTTCATTTCTGATTTTGTTGATTTGGGTTTTTTCCCTCTGCCTTTTAGTTAATTTGGCTAGGGGTCTGTCTATTTTGTTGATTTGTTTCATTGATTCTTTGTATCGTTCTTTTTATTTCTAAGTTGTTGATTTCAGCCCTAAGTTTGATGATTTCTTGCCTTCTGCTCCTCTTGGGAGTGTTTGCTCCTTTTTTTTCCAATTCACCCAGTTTAGCTGTTAATTTGCTAATATGAGCTGTCACAATTTTCTTTTTGAAGGCACTTAGTGCTATGAACTTTCCTCGTAGCACAGCTTTCATTGTGTCCCATGGGTTTGGGTATGTTGTGCCTTCATTTTCGTTGGATTTTAAGAAGTGTTTGACTTCCTTCTTTATTTCTTCCCTGACCCAGTAGTCATCCAGTAAAGAGTTGTTCAATTTCCATGTGTGTGTAGGCTTTCTGTTGTTTCTGTTGTTGTTGAAGTCCAGCTTTCTTCCATGGTGGTCTGATAAGATACAAGGGGTTATTTCAATTTTCTTGTATCTGTTGAGGCTATCTTTGTGTCCAACTGTATGGTTGATTTTGGAGAAGGTTCCCTGTGGTGCTCAAAAGAAGTTGTATTCTTTTGTGTTTGGGTGAAACGTTCTGTAGATATCTGTTAGGTCCATTTGGTTCATGATCTCTGTTAGACTCATTATTTCTCTGTTTGGTTTCTGTCTTGATGATCTGTCCATTGTTGTGAATGGGGTGTTGAAGTCTCCCACTATTAAAGTGTTTGGATCGATGTGTGATTTAAGTTTTAGAAGCGTTTCTTTTACAAATGTAGGTGCCTTTGTATTTGGGGCATAGATGTTCAATATTGAGATGTCCTCTTGATGAATTATTTCTTTTAACGAGTATGTAATGCCCTTCTCTATCTTTTTTGATTAGCTTCAGTTGGAAGTCTATTTTGTTTGATATTAGGATGGCTACTCCAGCTTGTGTCCTGGTCCATTTGCTTGGAAAACCTTTTCCCAGCCCTTTACTCTGAGGTAGCATCTATCTTTGTTAGTGATATGTGCTTCTTGTATGCAGCAAAAGATGGGTCTTGTTTAAGGATCCAATCTGTTAGCCTGTGTCTTTTTATTGGGGATGTGAGTCCATTGATGTTGATGGATATTAATGACCAGAGGTTGTTATTTCCCATTATTTTGGTGTAGGTGGTGGTCCTGTGTTTCTTTTGGTTTAGTTGCCGTGGAGTTTTCTGTTTCCTCTATTTTCTTGGGTGTAGTTATCTTCTCTGGGTTGGAATTTTCCTTCTAGAATCTTCTGTAGGGCTGGATTTGTGGGTAGATATTTTTTAAATTTGATTTTGTCATGGAATATCTTGTTTTCTCCATATATGTTGATAGAGAATTTTGCTGGGTATAGTAGTCTTGCTGGGCAACTATGTTCTCTCAGAGCTTGTAGGACATCTGTCCAGGCCCTTCCGGCTTTTAAAGTTTCTGAGGAGAAGTCAGGTGTAATTCTGATGGGTCTGCCATTATATGTTACCTGACCTTTTTTCTCTTACAGCTTCTAGTATTCTTTGTTCTGTACATTTGGAGTTTCAATTATTATGTGACAAGAGGAGTTTCTTTTCTGATCTAATCTGTTTGGTGTTCTCTAAGCCTCTTGGAATTTTATTGGCATCTCTTTCTTTAGGTTTGGGAAGTTTTCTTCTATGATTTTGTTGAAGATGTTTCCTGGACCTTGGAGTCAAGAATCTTCTCTTTCCTCTATGCCTATAATTCTTAGGTTCTGTCTTTTCACTGAGTCCTTTATTTCTTGGATGTTATGGTTGAGAACTTTTTTAGCTTTCTCCTTTTTTTTTTTTTTGATTGTACTGATTTCTTCTCATCGAATCTTCCATGCCTGAGATCCTGTCTTCCATTTCTTGTATCCAATTTTTGATACTCATGTCTGTAGTTCCTGTTCTCTTCCCTTGCTTCTCCACTTCCACTCTTATCTCTGACTGTGTTTTCTTTATTGCTTCCATTTCCAGTTTATGTCTTGAAAGATTCTATACATTTCCTGATCCAATTTGCTTGTCTTTGCCTGGAAATCTTTTATATCTTTTAAATCCTTCATTGCTTGTCTCTTTCCTGTTCAAGTTGAGCCACTTTGGCTTGGAGCTCTCTAATGGTATTCTCCATTGCTTTTGCTCATAAAATTGTGGACTCTTTGAATTTCTTCATAGATTTAAATTCTTCTTGAAAGGACTCTATCACTTTCCAGACTGTAGAGTTGTCATCGTTTTCATGTGTTTCAGCTGTGGTGAAGTGGTCAGTGCTTGCAGTATTAGCATAGTTGTATTTTGCTGGAGTCATATCTCCCTGACTTTTGTTGGTTCTGCTTTTTCGCCGACCTTTAGCCATTTGGTTGTTCTTAGCTGTTTGTTCCTGGTGCCTTCTGGGTTTGGTCCCAAGGGGGGGCGCTTTGGTGTAGTATTCGTATTGCTTGATGATCTGTAGCTTTCCACAGGCTGGATGGGGCCTTGTGTGGAGGTTCTCAGTGTCTCCCAGAGCTCACCCCTTCCTGTTTTGTCCCAATTGTGGACTCAGGTGAAGGGTCATGGTGGGATGTGTTCCTGTAGGCTCCTGGGATCCACCTGGTCTTTGTATAGATGACAATGCAGGTTGGCAGGCCTCAGACTCTTTGGTGGGGCTGTAGCTCCCCTGCAGCATATGTGTCGGGACTGTGTTTGTGGTTCTCCCCAGCTGCTCTCAGGGGGTTCTCAGAGTCAATGTGGATCTAATAGCCGGAAGCACTGTGAGCTGGTGCAGCCCACTCCCAGGCAGTGAGGAATGGCCTGGGATTGTTTCACTGCTCACAAGTCAGAGCTCTCTATGTTGTACACCAGGTATTCAGCATGTATCGGCTCTGCTGGTATGGTTCTGTGTGTCCAGGCACAGATGCTCTGGACTCTTAAGGTCTCAAGTTTGGAGGTTGAGTCCGCCAGCTGGAGTCCTGAAATGATCCAACTCTGATGGGGAGTGAGTACAGCAGTGCCCCCACTCCCAGGCCAAAACCTCACTGTTCTGGGGTGGAACTATATATGCTGAAGATCTGGCTTCCCGCCAGAAGGGCCAGCACTAGCAAAGGAGTCTGATATTAACCCCACAATCTGCCCAGGGCTTGGACCCTATGGAGAACAAATCTGCCTTCTACCCTGTCCACCTGCCTTTCTGCCACTCTCCCTGCTCCACCTATGTCAGTCTGGAGCTGACTGGCTATTGGCGGCACTGTCTTCCAAGTTCCAGTACACTGCAGTGGAGCTGCAGGGTAACCTGCTGCTGGAAGTGTAGCCTGATGCTCTGTCCAGCTGCAGAGTTCTTCTCAGTGACCATAAATCCAATAGAGGGGCCTGTATGTATGTCCAACACACCTTGGGGGAAGCACAAATATGTTTCCACTTTCCAAAATGCAGCTGTGGACCCGCCGAACTCTACGCTGCTGCTGTCACTCAGATGGCTGTGGGTCTGCCCAGAGAGCCTCCAGCTCCCATGGCTCTGGCTCTGCCTACCCTTTGCTAATAACCAGAAAGCCTGTGTGGGATCTGAGAGCCCAGGAGGCTAGTGAGTAACCTTGTCTGGGGGTTCGGCGCTGCCCCCTGGGTATTTGAGTGGCTCTTACCCTGTTCCTCTCCTGGTGATGATTCCCGATTCCTGGGTACAGCGGCTTCTATGGGGATCCTGTTGGTCTGTTTTTTTCTGAGTGTCTGAGAGGGGGAGGAGAGTCCAGCCCAGGGACTTTTAATGGTCCCTGGGTCGCTGGGTGAAACCCAGTGGGTTCGCGCTACTCAGATTGTTTTTCAGCGTCTTATAACTCTGTGGCATTATAGCTGTTTCCCCTGAGTTCAAAATGCGTCCGTGAGGGCCATCTTGGATTCCCCCTAGTTTGCATTTCTAAATTATCCTAAACAGTTTATGACAGTTGCTAACAAAAGGCCAAAACTTCACATTTCATTTTTAAGCATTCATTACCTAGGTACAATACCTTAAAAAGAATTAACCTTAATTTTGTGTCAATATACAAAGATCAATACCGATGTATCCAAATGTAATCTTAATTTTGTATCAATGCACAAAGATCAATACTGATTTAGCCAAATATAATCTTAATTTTGTAGCAATATACAAAGATATAAGAGCATATTCAATAATCTGTCCCTCTTTGTTTATCATTCCTATATTATGTCTATATCCCATTTTTCTCAAGTCTTTTCCCCACTATATAGGAGAGAAAGAAGGATACAGAAAAGAAAAAGAGAGAAATCCCTGAGTCTAACCCTCAAAACCTAACAATATCATTTAACAACTTGTAACAAATTCCCCTAAATAACAAAAAGTATCTATAACCCAACAAATGACCAAAGGGGGGAAAATCACCCACCTACCTTATGGGAATGGGACATCACTCTCTTAAAATTACTTCCTGATTTGGGAAATAGTAAACCTGTTTGGGGCCCAAATAAGAATAGAAAAATGGTTAAGCACGTTAATAGACTCATTTGATGTTCAGTCCTTTTGTGTTCAGCTATTTAAATGTCCTAAGAAGTTTGTAGTCAGAAGCTGAACTTCAGGGCTTTACTGAAGTTCTGGCTGGAGCAGTCTGTGAAGCTGAACAATCTTTGCGATTTTGAGTTGCTGTGGTTGTGGACTTTTGAGGAAACAGATATTGAGGAAGTCTGCAAGGCTGGATCATCTGGGCTACTTGTCTTCTTTGGTGTCTTATCTCTTTTCTTCTGAGGTTTCAGTTGTCCAGTTGTCCCTGGACTCCTTAGATGGATGGATGCTTTTAATCTCCTGGAAAGTTAAGAACAGAGACCTGCTCTAATCCTAACTCTGGGACACTACTTTTGGGGGGGGGGGGGCGGGTAAAATTTTTCCCATAGCAAGTTGGGTTTTTTGACATCATAAAAAGTATTATCTTTCAATTGAGATTAAAAAAAGAAATTATTTTGATATTTTGGAACTAAACATACCTTTAAGTGTATGTATTTTGAGATCTCAAAGGACAATTCACTTTGAATTTCAGCATGCCTTTTGCAAGTAGCTTTAAACTTAAATTATTGCAAATCCTATGTGCCTGCCTCTGCATTCCAAGTATTGGCATCAAAGGCATGTGCCTCCCAATTGCTGGGATTAAAGATGTGCACCACCACCCCTGGATCTAAGTTTTTCTCTATTTGGAGCTTGCTTTGTGTCAGGCTGTCCTTGAACTCAGAGATCTGCACGTTTCTGTCTCCAGTGTGTTGGGATTAAGTTCTTCTCAAATGATGGGATTACGGGTGTGTACCATCAGCACCCTGTACATTGTAACTCTAGAATTTACAAGACAACTAACTCTATAGTGATCCTCCCGTCTCTGCTGGAGTTAAAGGCATGGGCTAACACCGCCTTTCTCAAATATTTTACCTTAGCTCCAAATTACTTCAACTCTTAGAGGTTTAGAAAACCAGGTTGAATTGTACTAACCCTTAATTTATTTACTGCATTTTAAATCTCTTAACTGCCTTTTTAATGCCAAACAACAAAAATATTTTTTATATATATGAAAAAAGCCTTTAAACTGATATCCAAGTGTGTGTGAGCTATGTGGCAACCTGCAGTCTAACATTCTAACCTAAAATTAAGACCATTTTTCCTTTGATGCCAGTAAGGTAAGTATGCCTCTGGTAAAATATCATTTGAAAATTTTGTATTTTATTTTTTATGATATTTTTAAGTTTAGTTACCCTTTTTAAATAATTAGTTTTTTCAAGTTACTTCTAGAACATAGTTTCCTCCCTTCTTCCCTCCTGGCCCCTCCCTCCCTCCTTCCCTCCCCCCTTCCCTCCCTCCCTCATTATTCCTCTACTTGGTAGTCTCTTTCTCCTCAGATGAGGTGGGCCCTCACATATCATACTCCCTCAGTTTGACAGTCATGTTAGGGCCAAGAGCTTTCTCTTGTACTGGGGCTTGATATGGCACACCATCTAGGGTAAGGTGTTCCACTAACCTGCAGCAGATTCCATGACTCACTGCTGGGTGAAGTTTTTCCTAGGATAGATATGCTAGGTTCCTATCTGTTTGGGTCTGTGGGTTGTAGAATGGTTGTCCTGTGATGTATGGTTAATATCCACTTATAAGACAATATATACCATGTTTATCTTCTAAGACTGGGTCAGCTCACTTAGGATGAGCTTTTTAAGATCCATCCATTTGGTTTCAAATTGTATGATTTCCTTATTTCTGATAGCTGTGTTGTATTCCATTGTAAAAATGTACCACAGCTTTTTAATCCATTCTTTAGTTGAAGGACATCTGGGTTGTTTCCAGTTTCTATCTATTACAAATAAAGCTCCTATGAATATTGTTGAGGCAATGTCCTTGTGGTTTGGTGTAATCTTTTGGGTATATGCTCAGGAGGGGTATGGCTGGGTCTTGAGGTAGAACTATTCCCAATTTACTAAGATATCTCCAGATTGATTTCCAAAGTGGTTGTACAAGTTTGCATTCCCACCAGCAATGGGGGAGTGTTCCTCTTTCTCCTCACCAGCATGTGCCATTATTTGAGTTTTTGGTCTTAGCCATTTTGACGGGTGTGAGATGGAATCTCAGAGTTGTTTTAAGTTGTATTTCCCTGATGACTGAAGATGTTGAAAATTTCTTCAAGTGCCTCTCAGTCGTTAGAGATTCCTCTTTTGTGAGTTCTTGGTTTAGATCTATACCCCATTTTTGATGGGGTTATTTGATTTTTTGGTGTTTAATTTCTTGAGTTCTTTATATATTTTGGATAATATCCTTCTGTCAGATGTTGGGTTGGTAAAGACCTTTTCCCAGTCTGTAGGTTGCCATTTTGTTTTAAGGACAGTGTCCTTTGCCTTACAGAAGCTTTTTAATGTTATAAGGTCCCACTTATTGATTGTTTATTTTAGAGCCCGAGCTATTGGTGTTCTGTTCAGGAAGTTGCTACCTGTGCCAATGAGTTCCAGGCTTTTCTCTTCTATTAATGTTAGTGTGTCCAGATTTATGTTGAGGTCTTTGATCCACTTAGACTTAAGTTTTGTACAGGGTGATAAATATGGATCTATTTGCATTCTTCTACATGTTGACATCCAGTTAGACCAGCACCATTTGTTAAAGAGGCAGTCCTTTTCCCATTGTATGGTTTTGGCTTCTTTGTCAAAAATTAAGTGACCGTAGGTGTGTGGGTTTATTTCTGGGTCTTAGATTCTATTCCATTGGTCTACTGGTCTGTTTCTATACCAGTACCATGCTGTTTTTATTACTATTGCCCTGTAGTACAGCTTGAAATCCAAGATGGTGACACCTCCAGATGTTCTGTTATTGTATATGATTGATTTAGTTATTCTGGGTTTTTTGTTTTTCCATATGAAGTTTAGAATTGTTCTTTCAAGGTCTGTAAAGAATTGTGTTGGTATTTTGACAGGAATTGCATTGAATCTGTATATTGCTTTTGGTAAGATGGCCATTTTTATTATGTTGATCCTATCTATCCATGAACAAGGGAGATCTTTCCATCTTCTGATATCTTCTTCAATTTCTTTCTTCAGGGACTTGAAGTTCTTATCATACACATATTTCACTTGCTTGGTTAGAGTTACTCCCAGGTATTTTATATTGTTTGTAGCTATTGTGAAGGATGTTGATTCCCTTATTTCTTTCTCAGCCCATTTATCTTTTTGTAAAGAAGGGCTACTGATTTTTTGAATTAATTTTGTATCCAGCCACCTTGCTGAAGGATTTATCAGTTGTAGGAGTTTTCTGGTGGAATTTTTGGGGTCACTTATGTTTACTATCATATCATCTACAAATAGGGATACTTTGACTTCTTCCCTTCCAATTTGTATCTCCTTGATCTCCTTTAATTGTCTTATTGCTCTGGCTAGGACTTCAAGTACTATGTTGAAGAGATATGGAGAGAGTGGGCAGCCTTGCCTTGTCCCTGATTTTAGAGGAAATGCTTTAAATTTCTCTCCATTTAGTTTGATGTTGGCTATTGGCTTGCTGTAAATGGCCTTTATTATGTTTAAGTACGGTCCTTGTATGCCTGATCTCTCCAAGACTTTTAACATGAAGGGGTGCTGGATTTGGTCAAAAGATTTTTCAGCGTCCAATGAAATAATCATGTGGGTTTTTTCTTTCAGCTTGTTTATGTGGTGGATTTCATTGATGGATTTTCTAATGTTGAACCACCCCTGCATCCCTGGGATGAAGCCTACTTGATCATGGTGTATGATACTTTTGATGTGATCTTGGATCCAGTTTGCAAGTATTTTATTAACTATTTTTCCATACATGTTCATAAGGGAAATTGATCTGAAATATTCTTTCTCTGTTGGGTCTTTGTGAGGTTTAGGTATCAGGGTGACTGTGGCCTCATAGAATGAGTTTGGCAGTATTCCTTCTGTTTCTATGTTGTGGAAGAGTTTGAAGAATATTGGTGTTACCTCTTCTTTGAATGTCTGGTAGAATTCTGTGCTGAAACCATCTGACCCTGGGCTTTTTTTGGTTGGAAGACTTCTGATGACTTCTTTTATTTCCTTAAGGGTTATAGGAGTGTTTAATTTGTCTACCTGTTCTAGATTTAACCTTGGTAGGTGGAATCTATCAAGAAAATTGTCCATTTCATTTAGGTTTTCCAATTTTGTGGAGTACAAGTTTTTGAAGTAGGACCTAAAGATTCTTTGGATTTCCTCAATGTCTTGTTATATCCCCCTTTTCATATCTGATTTTGTTGATTTGGGTATTTTCCTTCTGGATTTTAGTTAGTTTGGCTAAGGGTTTGTCTATTTTGTTGATTTTCTCAAAGAACCAACTCTTGGTTTTGTATTCTTTGTATTGTTCTTTTTGTTTCTAAATTGTTGATTTCAGCCCTGAGTTTGATAATTTCCTGCCATCTGCTCCTCTTGAGAACGTTTTCTTCTTTTTGTTCTAGCTCTTTCAGGTGTGCTTTTAGGTCGCTAGTATGGGAACTCTCCAGTTTCTTTTTGAAGGTGCTTAGTACTATAAACTTTCCTTTTAGCACTGCTTTCAATGTGTCCCATATGTTTTGGTATATTGTGCCTTCATTTTCAGTGAGTTCTATGAAGACTTTACTTTCTGTTTGTATTTCTTCCCTGACCCAGAGGTCATTGAGTAGAGAGTTGTTCAGTTTCCATGTTTTTGCAGGCACTCTGTTGTTTTTGTTATTGTTGAAGCCTAGCTTTATTCCATGATGGTCTGATAAGTTACAAGGGGTAATTTCAATTTTCCTGTATCTGCTGAGGCTTGCTTTGTGATCGACTATATGGTCGATTTTGGAGAAGGTTCTGTGAGGTGCCGAGAAGAAAGTGTATTCTTTTGTTTTGGGGTGAAATGTTCTGTAGATATCAATTAGGTCCATTTGATTCATGACATCTGTGAGGTTCATTATTTCTCTGTTTGGTTTCTGCATCGTTGATCTGTCCAGTGATGAGAGTGGTGTGTTGAAGTCTCCCACTATTAATGTGTGAGGTTCAGTGTGGGATTTGAGCTTCAGTAGTGTTTCTTTAACGAATGTGGTGTCCTTACATTTGGGACATAGATGTTCAGTATTAGGATGTCATCTTGGTAGATTTTTCCTTTGATGAGTATGTAGTGTCCTTTCCCATCTCTTTTGATTAACGTTGGTTGAAAGTCCAATTTTTTGCATTCTAGAATGGCCACTCCAGCTTGTTTCTTGGGTCCATTTGCTTGGTATATCTTTTTCCAGCCTTTTACTTGGAGATAATGCCTATCTTTTTTGCTGAGATGTGTTTCTTATAAGCAGCAGAATGTGGGATTTTGTTTTCGCATCCATTCTGCTAGCCTGTGACTTTTATGGGGGAATTGAGTCCATTGATGTTGAGAGATATTAATGACCAGTGATTGTTACTTCCTGCCATCTTTATGTTGGTGGAAATAGTGTGTGAATGAGCTTTCCTTCTTTTGGTTTTGATGCAGGTGTGTTATTTGGTTCCTGTGTTTTCTTGTGTGTAGTTAACCTCTTTGTGTTGGATTTTTCCTTCTAATATCTTCTGTAGAGCTGGATTTGTACATAGATATTGCTTGAATTTATTTTGTCATGGAATATCTTGTTTTCTCCATCTATGTTGATTGACAATTTTGCTGGAAATAGTAGTCTTGACTGGCATTTGTGGGTTTTTAGGGTCTTCAAAACATCCATCCAGGCCCTTCTGGCTTTTAGTGTCTCTGATGAAATGTCAGGTGTGATTCTGATAGGTTTGCCATTATATGTTACTTGGCCCTTTTCCCAAGCAGCTTTTAATATTCTTTCTTTGTTCTGTACATTTAGGTTTTGATTATTATATGGTGGGAGGATTTTCTTTTCTGGTCTATCTAATCTATTTGGAGTTCTGTAAGCTTCTTGTACAGTTATAGGCATCTCTTTTTTAGGTTTGGGAAATTCTCTTCAATGCTTTTGTTGAAGATATTTTCTGGTCCATGGAGCTAGGAATCTTCTCTTTGTTCTATTCCTATTATTCTGAGATTTTGTCTTTTCATAGTATCCTTGATTTCCTGAAGGTTTTGTGTTAGGACTTTTTTCGATTTTACATTTTATTTGACAGATGTATCAATTTATTTAATTTTATCCTCTGTGCCTGAGATTCTTCCATCTCTTGTATTCTGTTGGTCATGCTTGTGTCTGTAGTTCCTTTTCTTTTCTTAAGGTTTTCCAGTTCTATGGACGTGTAGGTTTGTATTTTCTTTATTGCTTCAACTTCACTTTTCAGGTCTTCCATTCCTTAAGTGCTTTATTCATTTCCATCACCTCTTTTGCAGTATTTTGTTGCTCTCTGGGGTATTTGATTTCCTCCCTTAAGCTTTCTATTATTAATATAAGTGTAGGATTAAGGTCATTTTCCTTTTTTTTTCAATTGTGTGAGGATGTCCAGGGTTGTCTATAGCATTATAGCTAGATCCTGGAGACATCATATTGTTTTGTTGTTGTTGTTTTTTTTTTAAACATGTTCTTGCACTGACCTTTTATCATCTGATTGACCTGGTGTTGTCTGTTTGTTTCTTTTGTCAGTTGACCTTGGTGCTCAGGGAAACCCTCTGTTCTGGGGGCTGGGTGATCCTGAGATCCTTGTGTCCACCTCCAGATGGTATGTAGGTTCCTGTAATAGACTGGCTCTTGGTGAGTGACTGCCACTCTCCTCAACTGGTTGCGACCCAATTGGAACAATATACAGGGGATTGGAGTGGGGAAGGGGGCTAACCTGTGAGCTGGCAGATCTCCTCAGAAAGGCAGGTAGAGCATGATTGGGCCTGTTTTCTCCTCTCCCTGACACAGTCATTCTGGTTCAGCAGCTAGGCTGACCGTGCAGGCAGGGAGCTCCACCCCAGACCTGTGCCAGCCTCGGTGTGCCTGTTGCTGACTGCCTCAGATGCTTGGGTGCTAGGGTGAGTGACCCGCCCCAATATTTGTGGAGAACACACAGTCGCCAGCTCTGTTTGCAGTCAGTCTTGGCTCCTAATTTCTTTGCTGTGACTGGGTTAGGTCTCTGCCCCTCAGCTACAGTGTACACTGTGCCGCCATGTTGGGAACTCCAGAAAGAAAATCTTACTTACCTTTGTTCTTGTGGTCTGGCTGTTTTTCCAGGTTAGGTATGCATGAAGGCTGGATCTCAGGAAGACTGGCAGGGCTGCTGATCTGTGGCTGGAGCTTTGGGCTGGATCCCCTTGTAGGTTGGATCCATTCTGACCGGTGCTCCTCTCCAGATGGGTGACTGAGCTGGCTGATCTCAGGGTGGTGTTCCTGGGAACCGTGTGAGCTGTTTTGAGTGGTGGCCAGTCTCAGTGTTCGTCTTGGAAATTCAGACACTGTGTGTGTTTCACAGTCAGCTGCAGGACCTCATGTTCCCTACACAGTGACTAATCTCATTCACCTACTACTCAGATACAATGCTCTATGGAAGGTGCCATCTTGGATTCCTGCATTTTGTTGTTTTAATAAATAATTTAATACATACTTACCATGGAGAATCCTGGTAATAGAAATACAAAAGGATGACAGTTTAGAAAATATCTGGGTTCTTGTAAGAGGTCATGATCTGTGGGCCTAGGGCCAGCATCCTTACAGACTGATGGCTCCTGGGGATCCCAGCCTGCCTCTTGCTTCTCTCAGGGTTCTCAAACTTGCTCAGGCTTGTTTTGAGCACAGTACCCATGGGAGAAGAGCAAAGCAGACCCTACCTCAGTTTCCCTCCAGGAGAAATCCCTTCCTGCTTAAGGGTTCTCCTGATGGAGATGTTTCAAATCTAGTGGCTCTCTGGGCAGGCCATGTTCACTGTGGTCAAGGCCCCCCTAGTGGTCAGATTGCCTGATTTACTTCCTGGCTCAGGTGAGCCACTTGTTCCCCAGAGGCAAGGCAGAGGCTTTGAAGAAAGTCAGTGTTGAGAGCAATGGGAATTTCTTCAACTCCATGGGCTCTTCCTCTGCAGGGCTCAGTGGGATGTCTGAATCAGGGCTGGACTCACTTAACTGTTCTCATGCACACTGGTCATTGCCTTCTCTCATCTGGGGTGACATGGATGGCCTGCTGTTCTCAGGGTTGGTTCTGGTCTATTCTCATGGTCTTGCCAGAAGAGGATCGTAGGCAAGCCAGGCCCAAAGCCCAGCAGGGTCCCTGCCTCCGCTGCACCATTTGTGAATGCTGGGCTGATGAGCAGGGAAGGGAAGGGTGCTCTTTACATTGCAGGTCCTTGGGTCACAGACTCCCAAAGAAGATCCTTCTCAAAGCCCTTTTGTGTTGTTTTCACTTATGAAAATATCTCACAGACCCATAATTTGGCAATATACATACAACCAATTGTTTTAAAAACAGAAGTGACGCCGGCTATTATAATGTAAACTGTTTTCTAAATGAAAGAATTAAAGGAATGTAATTGGAGAAGTATACAAACAGTGGTTAAGACGCTGCTTCTGGGAAGACATATTACAACTTATAATCTTCCTCTATGGGTGTGCGTTGTTGGTGTCTAATCAGGCATGTGAATGGATTCAGGTGTTCCGTCCTATTAGCTGGAAATTGCTCTGTTATTTGCTGAGCTGTTTGTGTTACATTGTTACTGGCTCTGAGTTTCTCTTTCTCTGGCGCTCCTTCCCCTGGTCCCTGCAATCTGTCTAATTGTCTTCCTCACTTTTGTCTTTACAAAGCTTTAAATACTGCTCCTTGGTTGATGCAGGGTGTTAGAGTCCTGGAACCTCGCAGAAGAACCCTAGAAATATGGGGCCACCATAAAGATGCTGCAGCAAGCAGAAGGGACCAGCTGCGTCTCACAGGGTTACCATGGGTTGTAACTAATAGCTTATTCCCTCCAGGAAGGGTCACAGGGGAGTCCACGCAGATCTGCTGCTGACTATCCCACAGCCTCTGTAGTCAGGGTGTGACCTCAGTCCACTATGATAGCTTTCTGTTCCAAGGACCCCTGTACTGAAGGCTGGTGATAGTACCAAAGAAACTTGGTACAAAGGGAACTTGCCTTTCCTGGGGAAACAACAACAAAAGGCTTGCTGAGTAAGGAGAGACTTTCTGGATGCGGTCATCACTCTCCCTCTCACAGAGTATGCTTCCAGTAGGCCTAGAGTTCCTCACTGACACCACTGGACATTAGATTAGTGGTCAGTTTCTCCCCCAGTTCAACACCACCCAGCGTGTGCTGAGGCAGACATCCAGGGCCACCAGTGTGGGAACTGCTCCAGACAGAGCCCAGCAGCCTGGCAGGTGTCAGGCATGGGTGGTCAGTCCCATGCTATCCGGTGCTAACTGTGATGGCTTTTTGAATTGAAATAAGGAATCCAATAGTGCTGTAAGAAAGCATTTTGGCAAAATCAAATGCAGTTACTACCTGGACACATTCCAGGGGCCATCACTGTCACAGGCAATCCTCTCGGGGTTGGGGACTTGTCTCCTTTGGTAAAGTGCCTGCTTTGCATGAGGACCTGAGTTCCATCCCCAGAGCCCATCTTAAAATCAACAAAGCCACGCCTTTAATCCCAGCACTCGGAGGCAGAGGCAGGTGGATCTCTGTGAGTCAAGTCCAGCCTGGTCTACAAATCGAGTCCAGAACAGCCAGTGCTCTGTTACACAGAGAAACCCTGTCCCGAAAAACCAAAACAACAACAATAACAACAAACAAAAAACCTGGACATGCTGGCTTATGCTTGTAATTCCAGTACTGGGAAGAAGGCAGAGACAGGCGGATCACTGGGACTCACTGGCCAGCCATCCTGGACTCTCAGTGAGAGTCAGTGACTCAAACAAACAAACAAGTGGACAGGGCCTGAGGAGTGACATGAACACTTGAGGTTGTACTCTGGCTTACAATACATACACACCTCCACACACATATGTAAACGAACACACAGGAACATATGCACACACACACACAAATATTTATTCAGACAACTGGTTACTTGTAAAACATTACTGTAGAGAAAGGTTCTACTAGCAGAGCTTAAATTCAGTTTTCTTGTATATATTTACGTATGTGCACATGTGTGTGTGCATGCGGGTGTGTGGAAGCCAGAGACTGACAGATATTCTCAGTTACTCCCTACCTGCTTTTTATGAGACAGGGCCTCTCACTAAACCTGAGCCTCATTGCTTTGGCCAGACAGACCAGAGAACTCCAGAACCTCTTATCCTGTCTTCCTTGTGCTGAGATTATAGAG
This sequence comes from Lophiomys imhausi, assembly GCA_907164525.1. Classification (NCBI taxonomy): domain Eukaryota; kingdom Metazoa; phylum Chordata; class Mammalia; order Rodentia; family Muridae; genus Lophiomys; species Lophiomys imhausi. The sequence goes on along the minus strand of CAJQZJ010033015.1, from coordinate 7,837,100 downwards.
AATGCCATGGAGCCTTTTACTGCTGGGGATCTGAACTCTGGCCTTCAAGCCTTTGCTACAAGCGTTAGCTGACTGAGCCATCCCACCAGTCCTCAGTTTTGTGCTTTGTTTTGGTTTGCTTTGCTTTTTAAGAACATCATTAACTAGAGGGGAAAACAGTTCACGAGGCTGTTGGTAAAGTGCTCCCTCTCAAAGCTCCGGGTGACAGAACTTTGGCACTGTCATAGCCCTGCAGCTGTGGGGCACAGGACACCAGCATACTAGCCTCTCAGAGGTCCCCTGTGGGGTATGGCATCACTCGTGGTGCCAGGCAGGTCTCCAGTCATTTGGACTAGCAGTAACTGAGGATTGAGACTGGACAGCTGAGGAGATAGCTGGCCCAGTAAAGTGTCTACCGCGCAAGCGAAAAGGCCTGGATTTGCTCCACTACGACCCACATTTAAAAAGCTGGGCATGGTGGTGTGTGCTTGTAATGTCAAGGCTGGTGGGATTAGAGACAGGTAGATCCCTGGGATCTGCTGGCCGGCCAGTCTGGTGTAACTGGTGAGCCCTCAGTCCCAGTTAAGGACCCTGTCTCAAAGCAATGACCAAAGAGAAAGTTGCCTAAGGCTACACCCAACGTTGACTTCTGGCCTAACACAACATGCACAAGTGTGTGCACACACATATGTGCACTTTCACACGTAAGAACACATACACACTCTCTGTGGGACATTTTAATTTTTTTTAATTTATGTGTAAGTGTGTGAGCCTGGATGAGTTCATATACGTCAGGACCCCAAGAAGAGGGACCGGGTCTCTTAGAACTAACTGGAATAACATAACGGGTGGTTATAACGCTGTGAGCTGTCCAATGTAGGTGCTGAGAGCAAAACCTGGGTCCTCTGCGGGCGCAGCAAGCAGCTCTTAACCATTGAGCCATCTCTTCAGGCCCCAAAGAATATTTTTAAAAATTTAAATCCACAGTGTAAGCTTAGGAGCTACAGACAGTTTTCTTCTCCCAACATGTAACTGTTTCCTGGACAAGCAGATCTGTCAGTGACTGGTGGCCAGCCAGGCATGTGTTCAAGGCCATGGAGGCAAAGCTCAGGGGGCTGCACAGGACCCGCAGCAGCTGCTGAGGGTCTCTCATTGCCAGACTGCTCCGTGAAGGAGGATAGTGTTGGCAAGTGACAAAGAAGAGAAAATTGGTGTTACACCCCATAGTTAACGTGACAACACGCAGCTAATGAGCACTTAATGATCCCTCCCTGCTCATTTTTGTCACCCCTTTGAGAACGTCACTTGTTTTATACTTAGCCTTACAGTGTAGGATTAGCTTTCCGCTAAAGTGAATTAGTCAGGGTTCTTTAATGCTCAGAACAAAGGTGCTGGAAATGTGTGGGGCTGAGAGGAGGCTGAGCTGTGTGCCCCTGCAGGCGGAGCCTCACCAGCAGATAGGAACTGTGGCTGACGCATGTCAACGGGGACTAACAACTCTATGTTACACTTACACCTTCTCCTTCCCCATGATGTGTCTTTCTTCCTGCTAAGGTGGTTGAACTTCTCAGGGCACAAAGATCCCAACCCCAGAGAAGAATGATTTTCAAAACATCTTATCTCAAAACAGAGAGAGCCAGCCACTTGTCACACAAGCAGAGAGATACAGACACATACATACATTCATACATACACAGAACACGTGTCCAAAATACACATACACATGTATGCACACACTTGTACATACATACACATATACACATGTGCATTCACACATGTGTGGGCACATAGAAACACATGCATTCATAATACATGTACACTTGTGCACACACACTTGCACATATATGCATACACATATGCACATTTATGTATGCCACAGGCACACATGTACACACAAATGCACATTTCATACCCTTTCTGTCTTGCATGGCTTCTCAGTTCCTTTCATATCCCCCCCTGAGCTCTTTTCTGGTCCTCAGGTAATTTCATCCAACTCCAAGGTTACAGGAAAGAGGCAGAAGCTTTCCCCCATAGGCCGAAGATTGTTTCCAGTTACTAAGATGTTCCATAGAGAAGCTTGGGAAGGTTTGTTCTTCCTGCTTGGTATGTCTCATGGTGAACAGAGGCTAACCTCGTAGGGGGAGCTAACCTGCTGGTTAACCTCATAGAATGAGCTAACCTGCTGGCTAACCTTATAGGATGGTGCTCTTGTGCTCTCTTCCTCCTGAAACCACACCCAGCACCAACCATAGATCTTGCTGCCTCCAGGGAACTCCTATTCCTACACCAGTGTAGAAGAACATAAATCTGCAGCCTTTGAGCTAGAGGCCTGAGTTGGGGGTACCAGGAAGGTGTGGCTTCTGCTGGCCGGAGAGTGCAAACTCAGCAGGGATTCTGCAGTTCTCGGAACCAACCATAGATGTCGACACAGTATGAAGCAGTAAGCAGCTCCCAGGAGTCCAGAGGCACGAGGGGCTTTTTCAATGGCTCAGGTGGCTGAAGTTTCACCATCAGATTTCTTCCTTTGCTTGAAATAGTTGTGTGGAGCCACTTAAAAATCACATGCTTTCTGGGGATATGGCTGGGTGATGAAGTACTGTCTTGGCAGTATGAGGGCTGTAGTTCAGATCTCTGTAACCCATGTAAACCTGGCCAGGTGGGACACTTGATAAGCAGAGGTAGGGGATTTCCTGGTGCTAGCTGGCTGGCTAGACTGCTGGAATCAGTGAACTCTAGGTTCAAAGGGGGACTGCACCTCAATAAATAAAGTGGAGAGCCACTGAAGGAGATACCTGACATCAACTTTAGGTTTCTATACACACATGGACCCGCACACTTGTGCCCCCACACATGAGCATCTATACACACAGACACACAAAATGGGGGGAAATCACAAGCTTTGGAGAAGGGTAGCTATTAATACCAGGTCAGCCTTGAGGGAAAAGAATGAATTACTTGGGAAATGACTTTCCAAGGAGCAGGGTGTGGAAGATGGGGAGGTCTGAAGGACTGGGGAAGGAGAGAGTAACCCAAGACACTAAGGGCCCCCACAGGTTTGCTGGAGCTTGGTGTACAGATCTAGGCCAGATCCTAACATTGTGGCACCCCACTCTAAACATCTACAGTTTCCTTTTGACTGTCTCACTGTGTCTGTGGGGCTAAGGGCTCTAGGTATTTAAGCCTCACATACACAAAGATTTGTGGCAAGGGGCCCTGGGGAGAGGTGCTACTCTAGCATGTCCATTTGAAACTGGACACTCAATGAGGCTGTTCTTCATTCTGATATCTAGTCCCTCTGGAAGGAGACCAGGCCAAGCTGCAATTTTACTGTAATAAATCTTGCTCAGAGGTGCTTCATCCTTTAGTGTGCCTGACCCTGCCACGTGGAGCTAAAAGTCTTCAGGTGGGCAAGGGGCTCCATGCAAACTTGTCTTGTGCAGGGTGATTTGCGAAAACGACCCAGCCTTTTGGTTTTGGTTTCCTTTCCATTGATTTGCACTAGTTGATTTAATTCTATGTCTTGGAGATGGCTATTCAATTGGAGCTTTGTACTGAGGAAGCCATTAAGACAAGAGCATAGAGCTGCACGGCTCCCACGGGGATGAGGAATACCAAACTAATTTCATTTCAAGATCTTATTGGTGCCCAAAGCTTAGCAGGGTACAGACTAGGTGTCAGACCTTGTCATGCCTGCTCTTAGCTCCTGAGCACAGCTGAGCAGGACCTGGGATGCTGAGGCTACAGGAAACACAAGGCCATGGGGCTTGTTTGCCATCCTCACCTAACAGAGAAAAGGCCCAGGCAGCTTTGTTTGCATGTCCTCACTTGCCTTTATTTAGAGTAATAGCACACAATTAAAAAATTTAATTTGGGTCTTCAAAGTGTCGTCATTTTTCATGTTAGAACCGGGTTGAACATGGATCTGACCCATGCAGGGCAAGTGCTCTGAAATGCGTGTACGGCTTGCCTTTCTTCAGAAGGAAGGGGTGAGTCCCCTGCAAATAGCCAGTGTAGTTCTGTTCTATACAATCCTGTCCCTCGGGAGAGATGTGACATAAGAGTATAAATTCACTGAAACGCAAACTGGCTTAAAGGATTTTTTTTTTTAATTTCAAAATTCTCAAATCTTAACTTTGCTTTGAAAGGAATTGAATTCCATCAGTTTTGTTTGTTCTCTTTTCGGATGTTTTTCTCTGCCTTGCAAATTTCACACGGTGATGACATGTCATTCTAGGAGTCCAGTACCTCTAGTAGAGTAGTTCTCAACCTTCCTAATGCCGCGACCCTTTAATTCAGTTCCTTAGGTTGTGGTGACCCACAACTATACAATTATTTTTGTCGCTACTTCATAACTGTAATCTTGCTAGTTATAAATTGTAATGTAAACACCTGACATGTGAATCCCAAAGGGGTCACAAACCACAGGTTGAGAACCACTTGTCTACACATCTTCATAACCTCTTCCCAAGGCATCTTTCTAGTCTGGTGAAACAGTGAGCCCCACCCCAGGTGGCTCAGCAACAAAACCCTCAAAGGAGATGATGTAAGGAAGAGTATGGGGATATAGTGTAACATGCTGCTTCATGGTTCTGCCAAGTGACCCAGGGACTGTCCTCTGGACTGAAGGAGGGGGGTTGATGTGGAACTCGGAGTGGGTTTTTACAGAGACCAAATTCAAAGGAGGAGCCAAATGTCTTCCTCCTGTGGCCACTGGGAGACCTTGGCATCAGAGACCTGGGACAGAGCCACAGAGGGTGGGCCCCTGGTCCCACCACTTGAAGGATGCTGTTCTGGCCGTGCATTGAACGAGGGCTGTTCCCCATTTGTCCTGAGCGCTCCAGATGGAGCTGTGCTGTCCCCACAGCCATTCTTCCCATCTTCCTGGCACAGATCTCAGACCTGTAGCTGGTGCCTTGACTAAGCTTGGTAACTACTGCAAGAGGCTAGTCCTGATCATGAGGACCTGGGGTCCTTTCCCCCTTGACTCCACCCTGAATACCTGAAGAGATGGGTCTTCTATCAGGCCTGGCCATATGAGGCTGGGCTGTTGCATGCTGTTATTCCTGAAAGCCCGCCTACTGGCTTCTGCTGAAGCATGTCGCTTCTTCAACTGATGAAGAAATGCACAGCCCTTTAGAGGGACCTGGTGCCCCCATCCAGGAAGGCCTCAGAGTATACATCCATGGCTGATGGAGCTCACACAGAGGCCTATTTGTATTCTTGGGGAGACCACTCTTGCCATGCTTTTTCTTCTTGCCTGCAGGTGTGGATCACCTGAAAGCATTTGGAGATCTTACTCTTCTGAGAACAGAACCCACGCCTTTGCACACTGGGCAGTGGTGGATAGGCAGGGTCCTCCTGCTCATGTGTGACAGGGACATCGGTAGAAGCAACAGAGAGATGTACACTTTAGAGGTCTTCCCAATATGAACTTCTGAAATAACGTTTTAATTTTTTGGGGAAAATGAGTATTTTGATGAAACATCAGGCTTGGTGCCCTCTCACAGAGCCAGTGGTCCTGAGGCTGTGGTGGGGAGCATGTAACAGATGATGCTCTGCAGCGTCATGAGCACAGGCTCTCTGTGTGTGTGTGTCTGTGTCTGTGTGTGTGTGTGTCTGTGTCTGTGTGTCTGTGTGTGTCTGTGTGTGTGTGTGTCTGTGTGTGTGTGTCTGTCTGTGTGTGTGTGTCTGTCTGTGTGTCTGTCTGTGTGTGTGTGTCTGTCTGTGTGTGTGTGTGTCTGTGTGTGTGTCTGTGTGTGTCTGTCTCTGTGTGTGTCTGTCTGTGTGTGTGTCTGTGTCTGTGTGTGTGTGTGTCTGTCTGTATGTATGTCTATGTGTGTGTCTGTCTGTGTGTGTGTGTGTGTCTGTCTGTGTGTGTGTCTGTGTCTGTGTGTGTGTGGGTGTCTGTCTGTGTGTTTGTTTGTGTGTGTGTATCTGTGTGTTTGTGTGTGTCTGTGTCTGTGTGTGTGTCTCTGTCTGTCTGTGTGTGTGTGTGTCTGTGTGTGTGTGTGTGTGTGTGTCTTTGTGTCTGTGTCTGTGTCTGTGTGTGTGTGTGTCTGTGTGTGTGTGTGTGTCTGTGTCTGTGTGTGTGTGTCTGTGTCTGTCTGTGTGTGTGTGTGTGTCTGTTTGTGTCTGTGTGTGTCTGTGTGTGTGTGTCTGTGTGTCTGTTTCTGTCTGTGTGTGTGTGTGTCTGTGTCTGTGTCTGTGTCTGTGTGTGTGTGTGGGGGGGGGGGGTTCTGCCTCCATGTCTCCAAGACTGCAGTCCTTACAGTCTAAGGACAGGAACTTGACAGCTCCTTGAAGCTGTGCCTGAGGATCAGTTGGTGTCTCATTGCTTCAGCTGAAGGGCTGCTTGTGCATTTGTCACCAGAAGCCTGGGACTCCTGGAGTGATATGGAGCACCCCCCTTACCAGTCTGTTAACTTGTCATTCAGTGTGGTATGTATGGGGCAAGCCCTTGCCATCCAAAGCTGCAGTTCCAGATGTAATGGTTTGAATGAGATGTCTTGTGCATTTGAGCACTTGGTCCCCAGTTCATGGTGCTGTGTGGTGACATTTAGGAGGTGTGGCCTTGCTGGAGAAAGTGTGTCACTGGGGGCAGGCTTTGAGGTTTCAAAGGTCTCTCTCTCTCTCTCTCTCTCTTTCTCTCTCTCTCTCTCTCTCTGTGAGTGTGTGTGTCTGTATGTGTGTCTGTGTATCTGCATGTATGTGTCTCTGTGTGTGTCTGTGTTTCCTACTTTTGGCTCAACATGTGAGCCCTCAGTTGTTCTAGCCAATCACATGTGCCTACTGCCATGTGCCTCTTTACCCCAAGGATGATGAACTCTCACCCTCCGGAACCATAGGTCTAAATGAACCCTTCCTCCCATAAGTTGCCTCACTCATATGTTTTATCACAGCAACAGAAAAGTAGCTAAGACACCAGCCATGTACCAAATGAAGGCATGACTGTCCTCACAAATGTCTTCATGTCCCTTTACCTGGAGTGAAGGTCACAGCTGGTTCACTACCTGAAAACACCTTAGAGTTAACATGGGAAATTAATCCAAATACACATGCAATGACAAAATTAATTTCAAATAGTGCATATTTCAGTGTGCAAATATCCAGCATGGACACAGGCATACAGAAGTTGATAATTTAAACAGGTGTTGGTCATGCTGGCTGAGTGTCGCTGGCCCTCCGTGTTTTATATGTTGAAGGAGTGGCTCACAGACTGTTTCTACACACAGTGGGATGGAGGGATCCCTCACATGGGGGCGGCTTTGAGGTTTCAAAAGTCTTTCTCATTCTCTCTCTCTGCCACATATGCAGACATGCAATGTATCCAATGGCAGGGATATCCGTATATTGGATACACTGGTGTGAGTGGCCTTTCTTGGTTGAGCTGTGGTTCACTAAATGATTAACTGCTTATGTAAGATTTTGAAGAAAGACAGAGCCAACCTGTCTTGATGTACAGGGAATCATTGCATGGCTAGAAATTTAGGAGCTGTTTAAACTACTCATCAAAGCTCTCATGGTAACAGAGAAGGCAAACTCACCATTGGCAGAGGTGAGCAGAGTGTTGCCTGGAGAGTCATTCTGAGGGAGGACTCGTGACTAGGGCACTGCCACTGTTTCTGGTGTCCCTGGTGCTGCCCTGGGCATGAGGAGGCTGCTTGGCACTGTGAGGGTCTCTGTGCTCCTTCTGGAATGACACTTGGACTGCTCACTGCAGTCTCACAGCATGACTCCACTTGTCCAGAGTGCTTCTCAGTCTGCTCCAATGTGCGAGCCACTCCACCACCTTGAACCCCAAACAGCTCCAAGTGCTCTGTGGATGTGACATGGCTGACGTGGTTTGAGGAAGCCCTACTTTCCAAGTGCTGAGCTGCCCCCCACCATCCATCCACCACTCTGCCCCACCCCCTGCTCTGCTGTTCTCTGAGAAGCCAGTGGCTACTGTTCTTTCCCATTAAGAGGTGGTGGACACTTCCTTAAACTTGGTGGTCAACACCTGGAACTCTGCCATACTCTCCCGGCCTTGCAAGGCTCGTCCCAGAGCCACAGCAGGCACCCTGCTGGGGTGGAGTAGGAAATTCTGAGGGCAGAAAAGCATGCTGGGTTACAGCTGCCGCCTCTGTCCCTTCAGCACTGATGACAGGTAGAGACCAGATCCACCAGGCCTCGTGGGAAGGTCCCTCCTTTGTCCACCTGCACAGCTGCCCACGTCTCTGCAACCCACAGCTCATGGGGCCTCAGAGACTAAGGATGCAAACAAGCAACAGGCCCTGAACCACAGCAAGGAGCAAATACTTCTGTCCTTTAGAAGGACAGATGGGAGTAGGGGTGGGGCTTGACTGACAGTGAGCATTCTGCCAGCCACCCTAGCTCAGCTCAGACAGGCACCAAAGACTACTCAACCACTGCCCCACTGCCCGATGGAACCATTTTGCTGAGTGCAGGGCCATGAGAGGCTAAAGTATTTCATTATTCTGAGCCATGAAATGTGATCCTGGTGGTCTGTGTGCCTGCATGAAGAGGGTGAATAAGCTTTTGAGTCATGTTGCTGCCCCTTCCTCAGCTCCTGCAAGTCTATCCAAATACAGGGCAGGAGGGCTTGGTGTGCTGATAATATGGTCATTTTATGAGTCCAAACTACAGAATGCAGGGGCGTTGGCTGTGGGGTGCTACCATAATGGCTGGTGACAGCTCAAGGCCAGCTTGGCCTGGACGCTGATTGTTAGGACCCCCATGGGACACACTGAATAGATGGTGTCATGTGTGGGGAAAACCCAAGAGATACAGAGACAAGACAGGGTTGAAGTGCCACAGGGTCTTCCTGTCCTGTCTGTCTTGGTTTGGGTGCAGCCCAGGGGGGCCATCAGGTGGAGGGAGGCAGAGGAAATGTTCCAGTGACCACAGAATGGTGGTCAGGACCAGGACAGCTCCAGACTCCGTATAGGAGGGTCCAGTGTCACCTCCAGCATATTTTCTCAGTGTCTGAGGATGAGCAATGAGTCAATGTGGCCATGAACTCAATGACGTTAGACAGACGGCTTGCCTGACAGGGAGGGGATGTCTGGATCCTGTGGTCCCGCCAGCAGGCCAGGGGAGCCTCTGTGAGTTTCAGTGGAGCCTCAGAAAGCAGTTGTCTTCTTGTCCATCCTGAGAAGCAGCTGAAGAGCATTGCTCTGGCAAGACAGACACAGTGGGCCCTTGGAGACACCCGATGGACACCCCTTACCTGGCATGCTTGTGTACTGGCTTAGAGGAGAGCACAGCCCAGTAGTCCCCTGGACTCAACTCTTGGGGCTGTGGCCTGTGAATCACATTGCCACCAGGTCCACACTAGCAAGGGCCTCAGGACAAGGTACTCATGTCCTCTGCTCCACCAGTTTCCTAGGTCACACACAAAATGCCAGCATTCCTCTCTACCTTGAGCATGAGCTGAGTGGAGCTCCTGGCTGGCAGAGGTTGCCTGCTAAATACTCCAAGAGCTGCCAGAGGACAAAGGGCAGCTACCAGGACCTCTGAGAATCTAACCAATGAAACTCACAAGATAATCAAAGTGTGAGGAAAGTGGTCTGCCAGCAAAGGGGTTATAAATTTTGGCCATGTTCTCTTTGTTTGTGTGTGGTCTGGGGAGATCAAACTTCGGTGTTCATGCTTGCACATTGAACACTTTATCCATCAGGCCATGTGCCCAGTCCCTGGCCATGATCCCTTAACTTTACTCCCTGATGCTTCTGAGAATTCTAGGGGGTGCAGCACCCATCTTGCAGTTCCTATACTCTTTCTGCCTCCTTTTTTTCTACGTTCCCTAAGCCTAAGGTGGTGAGAAGACATTCCACTTAGGACTGAGCACTCACTCTCTTATTCATAACTCTTAGATGAGATTTTGAATAGTAAATCACTCAGATTTTCTAATGGTCACAGTGTGTAAGGTACCGAATTAGGTGGTTTTAGGACACTTTCTTTCAAAGTCCCTGAAGGTGTGGGAGTGCCAGCCCTGCCTTTGGTCTGCTATGTGGTGATGTAGGCTAGGGAGAGATGCCCTCCCCTCCCTTTTGCCCTTACCACCATTGGCCATTAGGAGATCTGGCCCAGGTGGGGTCACAAGAGCAGGAGAGCTGTCCCTGCCCTCACATGCTGCAGCACTCAGAAGAGCAGGCCCGGCACCTTTCCATAGTAGAACTAGCTATGCAAGTGGTGGTTGCAGGTCCAGAATCAGGGCTTTGAGTTGGCCCACCCCAACATCTACCCCACGGATGAACTGCTGGAGTGTAAGAAGAGGTCAGTTCCATAACCCAGGACTTCAGGATCTCTAAGACACAGTACAGTTACAGCATATCTGAGAGGAGTTCCAGTACTGATGGAGTAGTGGAAACCAGGGGCCTCGTACCAGACCAAGGAGTCATTACAATGAACATTTGCAAGCAGAATGTGTGGACAAAGGGGAATATTGTGAGACATACTGAGATACATTGCAGCTTGCACATTGAGCTGTTATTTTTTTATGCTGGGACAGATTGCAAAGGTGGAGGGCGGGTCTGGGGGGCAGGTGGGAAATGGGAGGGAATAAGGTGCACGATATAAAATTCACAAAAAAAAAAAAACATAAGCCGGGCGGTGGTGGCGCACGCCTTTAATCCCAGCACTTGGGAGGCAGAGGCAGGCGGATCACTGTGAGTTCGAGGCCAGCCTGGTCTACAAAGTGAGTCCAGGACAGCCAAGGAAACACAGAGAAACCCTGTCTTGAAAAACCAAAAAAAAAAAAAAAAAAAAAAAAAAAAAAAAAAAAAAAAAAAAAAACAAAGAAAATCAAGGTCCCCGAAGAGCATCCTACAGGTAGAAAAGGGCCGTGTAAGACTGGATCATGGTTATCCATATCCCAGTTGGCATAGAAAACACTGTGGTTCATTTCAATGGTGATTTTTCTAAACACCTTCTTCAACCAGAGAAAATCGTCTTTCAGATCTGCCTTGCAAAACCTGCAGCTGCCAAATATCAGCTAAGAATGATGATCTGTGGATGTACAGCAGGCAGAGATGTCTGCACCAGCAGGCAAACAAGCGCATCCTGTTTCCACTTACTATCCAGAATTAGCAGACTCCATACAATAGGAAATACACATATAAAAGGGTAATTCATGTGCAAAATTCTAGTTTTCTGATATTGGTACCAGCAGCTATACTTGTTTTATATGACAACTATATATTCAGTGGCTCTGGCTTGCTTTGCCTCTGTTTGAATAAGAACCAAAGAATGCTCTTTACCACATCAACACAATTCACACAATGGTATATTGCCTTTAATGCCCCCATTTGAATTTAAAGTTTGCTTTTGACCAACACAAGGTTGTCGGTTTTTCCTCCATACAGCTAAACTAGAATGTATCGTGAATTGAGGGAATTGCCTCAGCTGCCACCATGTCCTTCCTCTATCAGAAAGGACCGGAGAGCATCTACCTTACATCTGTTGTCTGTTTGTAGATTCACTTCATTGCTGTGGTGTGATACCACAGGTAGTGCCCGTGTATGGAATTACAGCTCCCTTCCTGGTTTAGGGGACAGAGTCTTTGGCTGTAGCCTTCCCAGGCCTCCACTGTGTCCAGTAACCTTTCAGGAATGGACAGCCCACAGGAGCTCAGGGCTTCCATGCAGTTGGCGGGGTCAAGAGGGTCAATGTAGAGACAAGAGAATAATGACAATTGTAACCTGGGAGGACCCTAAAAAATTAACTATGAAATAATAGAATTGCACACATAGGCTCTTTTGTTTCTAAAAATGCAGAAAGTACCAGGAAGTTGTCTATTTTGTCTTGTGGCACAAGCTCTCTGAGGAAGTATTAATGAGTACTTAACATTGCATCCCTTGGCTGCCTGCTGGAGGCCCTAGGGCTAACTTCTGAGGAAGGTTAAGTGGTATGTTCCGCGCTGGATTACCTCTGCCATTCAATTCATTAGAAGAGTTTATGGACTTACAATATGTCTGTAATTTATAGCCTGCTTACTGACAAAGCTCCATGCTAACATATGTCTAATTTGCCAAGGTTATCTTGAGTTCCATTCATCTCCTCAACTAACAATGTGCCTCTGATTCCATGCTTCCCAGATGAGGTACATGTGGTTTCATATTTAATGCTATCAATCACAGGTAATTGCCTCCAGCTCCCAGCTTAGGGTGGAGGGTGGCTTCTCTGTAGCCCTTGATGACAGATGGCAGGGATGCACATCCAGAGGAGGGCGCCATGCCATGCCCCAGCCTCCCCAGAAGGGGTCTGTTTCTGTAGCCATGGAACATACCAGGTACATCACCAGGGACTTGAGGTTTCTGTATTACTTACCATGGTTGCTGTGGGGAAGAAAGGATGCTGTTGCTGGGTTCCTTTCTGGATCTGGTGAATGTGACCAGGTGTCATCCAATGTGACGACTCCTGGCACAGTCTGAATGCCTGGCTTGACCAATCTTCCACTGTCTAGGTAGAGCTGTGGCATAGGCATTCCAAATGTGTTACAGAACCCAGCTGTGAGAAGGGCCTGGGGCAATGGGATTGTGGATTTTTAAGGTGTGCAACCATACCCTGAAGATTTGGTGCTGCCTGCCAAGCCTCTGGGGATGCTGCAGATGAACAGCAGAAGCTGAGGTCTGGGCTCCCTGCCTAGAACACAACAGGAGTAGGCTACCTTCTCTGTCCCATTCTCCCAAAGAAGTGATCTTGCTGCCTGGCTTGGCCATCGTGAATGTGTGTGTGAGTGTGTGTGTGAGTGTGAGTGTATGTGTGAGTGTGGGTGTATGTGAGGGTGTGAGTGTGTGTGTGAGTGTATGTGAGGGTGTGAGTGTGTGTGAGAGTGAGTGTATGTGAGGGTGAGTGTGTATATGTGAGGGTGTGTGGGAGTGTGTGTGTATGTGAGTGTGAGTGTGTGAGTGTGTATGTGTGTGAGGGTGTGAGTGTGTGAGTGTGTTTGTGAGTGTGTGAGTGTGTGTGTGAGTGTGTTTGTGAGTGTGTATGTGTGTGAGGGTGTGAGTGTGTGTATGTATGTGAGTGTGTGAGTGTATGTGAGTGTGTGTGTGTGAGGGTATATGTAGACATGCACACACTTATGGAGATGTAGCTCCTCAGGAGCAATCCTTATTTTTTGAGTCAGGGTTTCTCATTGTTCTAGAATTCAATAAGTAGGCTAGGTCGGCTGTCCAGAAATCCCCGGCATCCATTCCCCTGTCTGCATCTCCTCAGCCGGGGATTACAAGCAGGTGAATCGCACCTGGACCTTCACACGGGTTCTGGGTGTTGAGGGCGGCCTCTCATTCTCCCAAGGCAACTGCTTTAGCTCCTCACGTTTGTGGACTTCTGGATGAAAAGCACCAACTACTCAGTGTGAGAAGCTTCAGGTGAATGTGGTGCTTGGCATACAGAAAGAACACACAGCCTTTTAGCCATATAGTACAGGAAACTATACTACAGCCAATGCACCAAAGGGAACAGGAACATAGACTTTGTTTGCTGTCAATGAGACACTTTGCCCTAGTGGTACTGCCTTGTAGGCCCCCAGTGTATGAGGAGGATCTTGGCCCTCATATGACTGCTGAACTGGGGTGGGGAACTGTTATGTGGGGACACTCCACTCCAGAAGAGTGGGATGGAAGGGAGAGGGGTAGAGGGTGGGGGAGCGGGACTGGGAGGGATTGAAAGAGGACACTGTGATGGAGATGTAACCTGAAGTAATAAATAAATATTAAAAAAGATAATATTTCAATAAATATGTAGGTCCAGATGTTTAAAACAAAACAACACAACAACAACAGCAACAAAAACAGAACACAGAGCCACTGTGTACCTCCAAGTCTACAAGTCTAGGATGAATCAGTACAGAGACAGGTGACTGATCCTGAGACTTCTCACGTGAGCTGCTGATTCTGGCTTGTGCCATGCAGAAGCCAGCAATCCTGGAATATTTGACACTACCTGGGAGATGGCAACAGAACAGAATGGAAAACCATGGTTTCATAACTACTCTTTTCTCTTTGAACCGGAGATCAGCAGCAATGGTCTTGGAAGAGTAAATTCTTCCAAGGATGTATTATGAAGCTGGGCATGGTGGTTTGCACCCACAATCACAGTATTCAGTGTTTGGAGCCTGCAAGTCGAAGGGAGACGAGCTACCAACAAAGGCCTTTGCAGTTACTACTGACCTCACTGGTGGCCCCAGATGGATGTCCTTTATGGGGGCAGAACACAGGGACTTCTCCTTCATCACAGTGCTGGTTACTTGAGCCATGATTTTATCTTTCTGTGTTCTTTTGTCAAATGTGTAACTGATATTTTAAAAGTTGAAGACTGATATGGCTACCAGGCATGGTGGGAGGAAGTGTTCAATGGAGACAGCTGCTTTAGTCTTCCAAAGACAAGGAGGTCTGGAGGTCCCTTAGGCTATAGTAGTTCTGAACATGCCAAAGCAGTAAGTTCTGTTAGTGGGTTTTACCACCATTAAAAAGAACTCCCCAAAATTAGATGGTCACCGTGCAGCAAGACTTGTGGATCTCAGAGCAATGCAGGGCAAGAGCCAGCCAGTGAACTGGAAATTATACTGTTGGTTCTCAATTAGCCTAAGGAGCCTCCTCAAGAAAAGATGAGAGTGTTGGTCAAGGGCCAAAGTTGGGAATGGAGAGGGCTACATGCCATGAGTAACTGACAAGGGCCATGGACATCATTCTTTTTTCTTTTTGTAGTATGTAGTTGGTAGAATGTGGGGAATTTTCTCTTTACCCATTGCTGCAGACAGTAGGGGGACAAGTGGGGGCATTGCATGGCACTTCCACCACTCTCACAGCATAATGGAAAGAGGGGGGCACATGGCCTGGCATTAGCAATAGCTGCCTTGAGTCTGGTGCAGACATATCTGGTCCACTGCATGCTCATCAGATGAGGTGATCCCTCTCTGAGCCACTTCATCACAACAGTAACAAATATGTGTACTCTCTTTGGGGACCCAGCACTTTGTGTTGTAGGACCGACCTGTAACATCTTCACTCTGGGGACTTCACTCTATTCTGGAAGGGCAGCCAATAAGAACAGATGAGCCATCAGAGTCAGGAGTCCATCCCTGAAGATATAACTGCATGCATTGCTATTTGCCAGAACCCAGGAGACATGCAGGTGTCTCACCTTGTGCTTTCTTACTGTTACCCTGAGATGGGTCTCTGGTCATCCTGAACCACCTGGAAGAGCAGAGAGGAAAGACAGGGGTGAGTGCCGGGGGGGAGCTGGAGGCCAGGATCTGGTCATTAGACACAGGGACGTGTGCTTGCCTTATTCGCCTCATGACCTAGAGCTCTGTGTCTGAAGAAAAAGAAGAGAAAGGGATGGCTTTTAACAGTTACTTATTGCTATGTATATGAATGTTTTGCCTGCATGCATGGTGTCCACACTATGCAGGGCCCACTGAAGCCAGAAGTGGACCCTGGATCTTCTGGAATTGGAGTTACAGACAGTTGGTGCTGGGAATTGAACCAGGTACTCTGTAAGAGCACTCAATGTTTTTACCTATGGAGGCATCTTTCCAGCCCCCAAGAAAGGAATGTTTGGAAGGACACTTACACGGCAACAGAGATCACAGTCTTTCCAAATTGTAAACTAAAGAAGTTCTCAGTAAAATGTGCAAAACAAAAATGAAAGCCCATCTTCCTAGAAAGAAAACCATGGTATGGTACAAATAAGCTGACACTTAGAAATGTCTTTAGTTAGAAATGTCTCTCCTTTCAACCCAAGAGCTGTGTTTTCAGGGGCTCTGAGGTTATGTTTATGGAGAAGGGCAGATAGATAATAAGTCTCTAGATAGACGACAGACAGATGATAGATGGTAGGTCGCCAACAGATGGTAGTTACATAAGTATATACACTTACAAGCTGATAAATGGTCCTGTTTAATGGGTTTTGGAGGTTAGCCCCAGGGACTTCCTACTTTTCCTTTTCTGTATCCTTCTTCCTCTCCTATGTAGGAGTGCATAGGCTTGAGAAAAATGAGATATAGACATAGCACAGGAAGGTCCAAGAAGAAGGGGCAGATTATTGAATATGCCGTTATACCTTTATATATTGATACAAAATTAGTAGTTTATTTGGCTAAAGTGGTATTGACCATTGTTTATTGTGCAAAAATAAGAATGTATTGGATTACATCGGTATTGATCTTTGTATATTGATACAAAATTAAGATTATAGTTGGCCACAATGGTATTGACCCTTGTATATGGACGTAATATTAAGATTGTATTGGGCTACATAGGCATTGATCTTTGTATATTGATACATAATTAAGAGTATATTTAACCACAATTGAATAGATCTTTGTATATTGATACAAAATTAAAGGTAACGCTTCCTAATGGTATCATACCTAGAGATACTTAAAATTAAAATGTGAAGCTCTGGCCTCTTGATACCAACCGTCTAAAACGGTCTAGGATAGTTAAGTAAAACAAACTCCTAGTCATGCAAACATGTCACTTTGTTAGCTACTATGACAGTATCACAGATATTCTCTAAACTACCCAGTAATCAAGTTGCTAAGAGACAAGCAACATTTGCTTATCTAAATACAAGAGATGGATAGGGCATCTTCAAACACCCCAAGAGATCTGCAGAATATGGCATTCAAAGATGTTATCTTAAATTAAGATTTTTTTTTGATATCGAGACATATCAGCTCCTGACAGCACCCCCTATTCTACTCCAAGTAGAAGATAATCATCGAAGAATCTCCACTGTAAGATGGTTGAATTAGTGGCAAGCCTATCTCTTGGCATGAAAAAACCCCTTGCACCAACTGCAGACAGACTGCTGTCCAAAAAGGACAAAACTTGGTAGCAGGGAAGTCGACAGCCTAACTCTGCCAAGACAGGGTAGGTAAGTCCTTCATAATCCCTTCTCTACAACAAATGTCTGTCAGAGAAACAGGACCCAAAGGCTGAAGACTGATGCAGGAATGTATGGAGAGAAAATGGGAACTGTCCAGGCAGTCATTGGTATGTCATTTCTTAGTTTCGGAAGCTGCAGGCCCTGCACTTCCTATATAAGCAGATATATTTATCCCTCTCAGGTCTCTGAGGTGGTTGAAGAATAGACAGCTAGAGTCTCATAGTTAAATTTTGAGTTGTTTAGGAATCAAGAGGGTGTTATAGATCTAAGAAGATACTCTTAAAAGTGTGTTGCAAGTTAGTATGAATGTTGAGTCAGATATAGACCTTTAAACTCATGGAGATGGTTAGATAGTAGAATGTTAAAGTCAGGGGCCAAATATGTATAAACTGGACATTGGGAAGGTATACTGGGCCATTTAACTCTCATAAATGTGGCATATTTATATCTGTTGTTTTGTATAATATTTACTGTTGTAAGAGAAGGAACCATCTGTTGGACTGAAAGGGGAAACTTCTGGGGGGAAGAGGGTGGAAGGGCGGGATAGGAGGGGGGAATAGGGAGGGGTTTGTGACTGAGATGTAACTTGAAGAAAAAAAATAAAGTATTAAAAAAATAAGTATATACACATAAATGACAGTTGGTAGGTAGGTAGATAGATATGTATGTAGGTAGATGATAGATGATGGTAGGTAGGTAGATGATATATAGATGACAGATAGGTGATAGAAGATTTATATATAGCTGATAGATATAAGATTGATTTATATATAGATAGATAATAGACAGAAGATTGATTGATGATAGATAATATATAGATGATATATATATATAGAGATAGATAGATAGATAGATAGATAGATAGATAGATTGATTGATTGACTAACAGTTGTAAGGATTTGAACAAACAGGACAGTTATTTATTCTGTTTTCCTGATGCATTGCATGCATATGTAAACACACACACATATTCACAGAGTATATAAGGTACATGCAGAAGACTCTTGTGCTAGGAGCTATCTGGCTAGCTGATAGACTATCTACACCCATCATTTGTTGAACATCCTGGAAAGCAAAACTCTGTGTTAGCTTCCTTACGTACTTGATTTATAATCATTCCAGCAATCCTGCCAGTGAAGATGTTACTAACTGTAGAGAAATGGGGTGCTGGTCAGGGTTCGAGGTGTACTGTGGCAGGGAAGCCAGCCTGGGATAATTGTCTCATTGTGGGTCTTGAGGACCATTGTATAGCTCCGGGTGTTCTTCATTGTGGCTCTTTGCTGTGTGATTTTTCCTGGAGAGATGTCAAAAAATGTCTACTTACCCTCAGATAGGGCAACAATGTAGACCAAAAAAACAGATTCCACCTATGTCCAACTTAGAGAACCAGTGAGTTTGTTGAGATTACTTGCAGGAATGTGGTGACCAGGAAAGTTGCAACCTTAGTGTCTCTTGCACGACTTTCATTCAGTTCCCTGGAGCTCTGAAATTGCTTATGTCTTATATAATCCTGGGAAGGAGCCTTATGAAACTCTGAAGTTTCTAAGCTCTGCTAACACTATAAGTTTCCTCTGCTTCTGAGTTTCATTGCTTCACAGAAGCCAGGCAAAGTCTGTGTCTTCTTCTGGTTGAAGAATATGAGCCAAAACATGATTTTTGCTTCAGTTAGATAAGCACTTCAAAGATGTCACACCATAATGTCACAGTGCTACCTTCTGAAAAGGCTAGTTGCTATAGAATCTACACTGTTTTTTTTTTTTAACTATGCTACTATTAGATATATTGCTCTCTTAGATATGGAGTAGCTTCTTTGCCAGCATGCTGGCCTATACAGGGATTTCAAATATTGACATGTGCTCTTATTCTATATTAAAAGTCATATCTATTAACATCACCCTGGTCTTGTCAGGAAAGCCTGTAGGAATTAATCTGTCAGTCTTTGTGTAATAGATCCACATTTTGTACATAGCCTTGAAAGTTCAATTTTCACCACTGACATCTTATTGAACTTACTCTTGATAGAGAAAACTAATGCTATCATCTTGGGAGAAACTCACTATCTATGTCTGAAGCTCATCTGTGAAAACGTGGTTAGTTTAGCTGGCAACTCACATCTGGTTCTCCCCCAACCTGGGCACAATCGTACCAAGGCAGGTAGCAGTTCTTTTCTTTCTTTATGTGTTTCTGAGGGGTGGAAACTGGGGTTTTGGGCAGGTTAGGAAAGTGCTATACTGCTCAGCTATATCCCAAGCCCAGAAGAACTTTATAGAGATTACTAATTTCTTTTTTTCTAAGAAACAAGGATCCATACTTCATAATAAGAGTATTCTCATTTAACAATGAGAACACTGTAGACATAGAGTAAGTCAACATGAGGCAGCTTACGTTATGAGCTTGCAAAGTCTGATGTTTGCCTGCAAGGCAAACTGATTGAACTCTGAGAACAGCTGAAGAAGTCTAACACGTGACCCTTCCTCCGTCTAAGGGAAGAATTTTATATGTTATCTGGGTCTTATCTTTCCCTCTGTGGCTTAGGTTTGTTTTTCTCAACAAAAACCCTATATAGGTTCACCCTGACTATTCTAAAGTTCATCTGCTGCATGACCTTGCAGGCATGTTTGGCTGTTTTATAATTTTATACTCTAAACTTCCAGTTTGGGTGTCCCTTAGGGAACTTGGTAGTTTGGAGGGATAGATAGAGTAGCAAGTGCTAGCAGGGGTCGTGGGGTTTTTTTTTGCTGTTGTTGTTTTGTTTTGTTTTGTTTTTTGTTTTCCTTTCAGTTAATATCTGACCTAAGCTGGGTCAATGCTCAGCTCTGTAAGTGAGTGGAGCCAATCTGAGGAGAAACACTGCACCACCTAGCAAGTGATGATCAAGACTGAACTGGTGGCAGTGGAGCCTCCAGCAAGTCAGCCCATATGAGCTTGGGGATATAGCTTTGCCCACAGATCCTGTCCTGCCAGGATCTTTAGAACTTTTACTGTTTTGCCAAGTGGCTTCTTCTGCTTCTTCTCCTCCTCCTGGGTCCTCTGAAAGAGCAGCAAGTCCTCTTAACTGTGGAGTTATCTCTCCAGTCCCAAATTTATTTCTAAATTTTCATACTAGTATATATTGTGTGCTGAACACATTCCCACCAATAACCCCCTACAAGCTCTTTTCCCATTTCTCCTTGTTAGTCCCTTACACAGTTGTACTTCTGTCTTCATGTCAGATATGCACATACAACTTTCTGTATCTATGTAAAATCTAGAAAGCATGCATGAGAGAACCATATTCATCTTTCTCAGACAGACTCAATTTGATCTTCCTGCCTCTGCCTCCCGAGTACTGAGACTAAAGCCATGTACCACCATACTTAGTCTCTATACAGTTATTTCTGAGACAGGTTTTCATGTATCCCAGACTGGCTTCCAAGTTGTTACATTGGCTGAGTATGGCTTAGAACTCCTGATTCTCCTGCCTCTACCTCTTGAGCGCTAGGATTTTGGGCGTGTACTACTGTGCCAGGCTTACATGGTGCTAGGACAGAACCTAGGACTTTGTGCATCTCAGCAACACTCTTACCAACTGAGCTACATCTCCTGCCACAGTTGGCATAATTCAAACAAACAAACAAACAAACTCAGGCCTTTTTACTCTCTGTAAAGCAGCAAGGACAGTACAGGCATGGAGGTCCTTTCCTTAGGCCCACTGGGTCAGAGCCGGATTTTCCTGACTCCATCTGCCCCATGACCCCTCTGCCTTGGCCATTTTGCAGGCCACCTGCTTAGCTGTCCTTCTTCCTACTTCACTCAATTCTTTGTCACTGCTTTTAGATGCAAAGTAGTTAGAAGCCAGGATGTCCTTCTAAAGTTTGACTATGTCATTCTTAAAAGACAGGAAAGCCTATGAATCTGAGGAATGGGCCAAGGGAGTTATTTATGCATTCATTCATTCATTCACTCATTGAAACTTGGTCTCATAGTCTAGCTTGGCCTCCAACTTCCTAGGCAGCTGAGACTAATCCTGTAACCTCTATTGCCCGTGTGCTGGGTTATAGGCATCAGCTGTCAAGACAGGGCTGACGGAGCTAGACCTGGAAATTCCCAGAAAGCAGCCCTGTGGGAACCTCTACTGTCATAAAACTTGCTCCAGGACCAGGTCATGGTTGTCCCTTCTGTGAACCTTCCTGCCACCCCCCTTGCTCTTGCAGAAATCAGAGTAGAGCCCACCCTACCTCAGCTCAAACAAAAGGCTGCACACTTAAGACCCTCTCAGCAGACTTCTTTTTAAAGCAGACATATCTCATTTATGCTGGAGCAGGGAGAAGATTCATTAAAAAGAAAAAGATAAAAAAAAAAAGCCCCCATCCCAGGCTTGATGACAAAGGGTACCTCCCGGTTTGGCTCTCCCCAATAGTGGGACCTAATTACCAGCGGCCCTGGAGGGCTGGGCCTGGGCTGCCAGCTTTGCAGAGTATAGCTGCTTTAATTACACACACATTTCCCTGCTCTCCACTCTCTGGCGGCCCCGTGGCCAGCACCTGTGCTCTCAGACCTGGGGCCCCGGTCGTCCTGCAGATGTCTAGGCTCTTTTGTTGATTTCCTATTAGAGGCACTTAATAGGCAGGGGCTGTGGACAGCTTTGCTGAGCGCCTGGCAATGGACTGCAAACATTGTTCCCTGGGTGGGTAAAGGGTCAAATGGCCTCTCCCCTGCCCAGGCTCAGCTGGATAATTGCTGGTGATTAGCAATTTTAATTACCAGGTGCGAGGGGTCGCCCCTCCCCCATAATTGGGCAGGTTCTTAATAGTCCTATGGCTGCAACCAGGGAGTACCTTCTACCAATATGCTCCAAGCTTTTTAAAGTTAATTAAATTAAAGCCCCTAAACCCGCCAGAGATGGGCTGGGGATCTTCACTCCAGACAGAACAGGTTTCCAGTTCCTACAAATGAGCATGAACACAACCCCAAGCCCCCCTGACAAGCAGCATGCTCCCCTGTGACTGTGACCAACAGGGCCCTGGAAACATTCATTTGCTTTCTAGGCTGTCTTGGATGGTAGCCTCAAGACACCCCACTGTGCTAATCTAACACCATTACTTTCAGAAGCTTCATGGGATTCTTGACTCTGTTTTGACCCAGGGCACAGCCTCAGTTTCTCCAAATGAGTATAATTTACATCCAACCAACACAAGTATTCATCTCAATAGAGCAAAGACCTCCCAGGACCAGAAGCCTGCAAATTCATGGTGGGGGGGGGGTGGCAGAAGAGAAGAAGGAGGAATAGGAAGAGCAGGGATAAGGAGAAGGCAGGAGGAAGGGAGGAGGGGAGGAAGGAGGAAGAGAAAGGAAGATGAGAGGGAAGTGGGTAGAAAATGAGAGGAGGGGAAGGAGGAAGATGGAGGAGAAGGAAGGAGAGGGAAGAGGAGGGTGAGGAGGTGAGAAGGATAAGGGGAAGAGGAGGAGGGGAATGAGGAGAAGGGGAGGAGAGGGAAGATGAGCCTTTCTATGTGGTCCTGCAGGGACCTAGGTTAACCTCTAATTCCCAGTTTATCCTGTGGAACATGGTTTGGAACAGCTTAGCTGGCAACTTGAGAGGTGGAGATTGGGAGCAAAGAGCACGGTGGACACAGAGGAGAGACTGAGTGTGTGTGTGTGTGTGTGTGTGTGTGTGTGTGTGTGTTACACTGAAGCGTGAGACTGAAAACAAGAGTGAAGACTCAATGATGTCTCTTCCTGCTGGGAGGAGAGGACAACCTGGGCTGGAAAAACCTTCTAGAAGGCCCATGACCTACAGCTGCCCCACACCAGTGGCACACAGGATGAGCTAAAGGCCTTGACCACATTCTGCCCTAACCTTGGTTTCTTTGGCCTGCTTTTAGCAGCTTTAATTAAAACTAACTCCTTCCCATGGGCCATGTAGACCACTCTATGTCCCCCAAGACTGGATTCTGCCCCAGCATGTGCCAACAGAACCCTTCCTTTACTACAACGGTCCCCTGAGTGATGTGAGACCCTTGGAGAACCTAGCTACTGAGCCAAGCACCTAGGAAGCTTCTGGATAAGGAAGTGTGAAGGGTGTGAGAATGGGGCTCTGACGGAGTGGTGGGTGGCCATCTGGGCCCTGCAGATTCACAGGCATGAGGTAGATCATGGGGCTACACAGGAGACTGCTCATGTGAGTATAAAAGTGAGACGCAGTCCACACATGTCCCTCCATTACTCAGGAATTTGTAATTAAAATATACCCATTTTTCTCCAACCTGCTGACTTTTCCCTGCTTCCTGTCCACAGTGCCTTGGGTAGAGCACTAAGTTCCATGCACATGAGTGGCTTTGTAGAACCCTATTCCAATTTCTACTCATATCCAATCTCATGTACTCACACTGAGTGGTACCTGGGGTTCTGTGCAGACCTCTAGGTCCCTCTGGGTCCCTGCTAAGGCACTGTGTACTGTGTTCAGCTCTTTGGTAGGTAGCTCAGCCTCCAAGGCTGGGTCTGGACCTCACAAGGCCTGGACAGCATGGTTTTCCCCAGCATCAGCATCCCTTCTAGGTACCTACAAAGGCTGGTTCCTACTAGGGACATTGTGATGGTCCCATATTTGAAGACAGTAATGACTGCGACATTTGACTGTGGCCTTTTTGTCTGTGGCAGGTCCTTGTATGACAGCTGGCTAGAAGGCTCTAACCAGCAGCGCAAGGGAGGCCTGCTGGCACATGGTTGAGCATAATTTGGGTGCATTGTGAAGTCCTGGCTGGCAAGCAACCTGCACATTGTTCTCCATTTTGTATCTGCTTAAAAAAATTATTACACAGGGTGTGGTGGTACACACCTTTAATCCCAGGACTCAGGAGGCAGAGTTAGAAAGATCTCTGTGAGTTTGAGGCCAACCTGGTCTACAGAGTTCCAGCACAGCCAGGACTACATGAAGACACCCTGTCTCAAAAAAAAAATTAAAATAATAAATAAAATCATTACATTTACTTATTTAAGTAGGTGTTTAGATATATGTATATGCCACAACATGTATGTGGAAGTCAGAGGACAACTTTTGGGAGTGGGTTTTCCCCTTACACCATGTGGGCCCCAGATAACGTAGGTCATGAGACTTGGCAGTAGGTACCTTTAGGCTGAGCTATTTCCCTGGTCTGAGTGTGCACTTGACTCTTGCAGGGAGTGACTGTATAGGTTAAGGTCTAAAGATGGGTTCTCTGGGGAGCCAAAAGACACCTGAGGATTACATTAAAATGACACGAATTCTGTATCTACTCTGTGCACACAGTGTGAATCACATGTAACCACAGTCTCTTCTGTTATGTTATAAAACTGTTTCTGGGAAAGAGACCATTAAGTGCTGAGGCCACAGGTGAGGGAAGAGGCAGTACACTGGCCAGCATTCGCCACAGGGGAGATATGCAGAGAGGGGAGGATCAGGACAAGAGAAGGAGAGGAAGGCTAAGAAGGAAGAAGAGGCAAAAGAAGAGGAGAGGGAGGAGAAAGTGGAAAAAGAAAGAGATGAAGAAGGGGAGGCAGAGAAAGAGGGGAGAAGTAGGAAGAGAAAGGAGAGGGAGAGAGAGATGCTTAGAGGAAGATGCCCTGTCTGGTCTCCTGCCACTGTTAGCCAACTTGTTCCTGCCCCAAGCTTGGGCAAGGAAAGCATGGGCTTTCTTCAGGGCCTCAGTGGCCACTAAACTGCAGCACCTAAAACAGAAAACTGTTCTCTGCATCCACCTGGGTAGTTTGTCCTGGAGCTGCAAGAGTGAGCTAGGATTGCCTCAATTGTGTTGAGTTCAGTCCCAGCTCTGCTGCCTGAAGACAAGCCTGGGCAACTCTGTTGCTATTAGTCACCCGCTGCGCCTCTCTATACCCGGACTTCCTCGCTGTTCTCTGAGAACTCAGGTATTGTGCCCTAAATTATGATCTTGCTGTGATAATACGCTGTATTGATTCAACAGAACAACTTGTCTATTCTGTCTTCTCTCCCCCATCTCTGAGAAAGGAGGCTGACAATCAAGAACAGAAATATTTAGGACTTTGCGTCTTGTGGCATGATGATGATTTAAAAAAAAAAAGTTCAATAATGGCAAAATAAAATTTTACAGGGAAATGTAGTTCTATCTGAACCAGGAAGGTGAACTTCTTGAAGCCCTATTCTAAGGTGATGCTAAAATGCTGAGCTCCTGGGCTCCAGAGCAGAACAAATTGAAAGTGTTGTCCTGAACCTACCATAACACAGGTGGAAATATGAAGAAGCTGTTACCTGGGTCACGGATGTTTATGCTTCCAAAATAAAAGGTTAAAATTTCATCTCTGTCCTGCTTTATTCTCTTACAATCTCTGGGCCCCAAGTGTTCTGTGACTTACCTGAGGCCACAGCAGATATACCATCGAGCATCACTGCAGATGGTCTAAATCGCCTGCATCATGCAAGTTTGGTTTCCCATGGATCTGCATCCATGGAAACAGGGTAGATTCCAAACTGACAACTGGCAGATGTAAGTGAACATTTGTATAAAGTTACCCAGTTGGTTGGAGTCACCTTTGTTCATAAGTGCTTTTGTAAACAAACAAGGCATTCTTTTCCTTCAAAATAGTTCCATCCAAGCCTCACAGCCGCACCCACCTTTGAGCAGTGGTTGATCTGACCCATCATTGATTTGAATCCTCTCAGCTGCTGCCCATATTGGTCTGGAAAGCAGAGGCTGGTGTGGAGTCTGAGGGAGGTGCGGGGCTTGCATTCATCCCTTAGCTTACCCTCTGATTGCAGAAAACCCTGGACATAAAAGAACCTTGTTGGTGTATGACCCAGATTCCCTGTTTGCTAGGTTGCTATTCTTACTAAGTCAGGGTTGTTCTATCCAATGTGGCTTCACCTTGTCCAGGGACATCTGCAGAGACAGATGTGCTCACAGATCTTGGGCTTGGATGCAAGTGTGTCTTTTGGGGACTCTGTTCACCTCAGGATAGCAGTTGCTAACAATTGCTCAGACCCAAGAGGCTTCCCATGCAGGGAACTCAGGATAGCAGGCAAGTTCCTGCTCCTGACCAGAAGCCCACCTGGAAAGTGGGAGCTTGGGCAGACCAGCATTCCCACACCACTTTTCCATCAGAAATAAATGCCCAGGAAGGCTGGTAGAGGGTTTCCCACAATAAAGTCAGAGTGCAGATGAGCTGGGAGCATGCAGCAAAATAGAGTTGAAGGGTCAGGGAAGTTATTGTCAGTGTCCAAAGGGAACCTGCACATTAAGGTCAGTGTGTGTCCACTGAAAGTCACAAAGCTTCACAGTTGGTCTAGAAGGGTCATTCCTCAGAAGAATAGCTTTGTTCTGAATTTCTGTTTATTCTTTTAAGAAATTTACTGGCTAGATGGTGAATTAAACACCTGATATATAATGGATAAATATACACACATATTAATATATATATATAATTACATATCCACATATTTACATATATAATGGATAAATATGTGCACATAGCATGTACATGTATATACATGCATGTGTGTATAAAACATACAATTGGACGCATCTTGCATATAATATAGATTCATATTCAATGCACATATAATTTGTATACACACACAGACATTTACACACACAGGAGACATATGTGCCCACACTTGTACATGGCATATGTGTATAATTGAGCACACAAATACATATATACAGACACAGAAGCATGTGTTTCTCTTGAACCATTTAAGAGGCAGGCCTTCAGTAACCCTGAAGACACAAATACCCACTTCCATCCTGTATAGATAGTTGAAGATGCCATTGTTCTAAAGTGCTTGGCTCCACCTGTGCCCCTGGTTTGTCTTTGTTGGGCCACCTGGAATTAGGGTCCAATGGAAGACCTGCAGCCTAGGAAGTGGGTTTCAGGTATCATCAGCAGAGCAGAAATAGGAACAAGGCAAACAAATGAAGCTTCAGCAGAAATTGTCTGTGGAATCTGGCTGAGGATGATTTCTCTGAGCCAGTGCATACAAACCCCACTCACAGATCCAGCATCCAAAATGGATGCTCTGATCAATGGTTGCTGCCTGACAGCTGGACCAAGAGGGGCAGTTGTTCCTCAGTCCTCCCACACACATCCTAATGTGTACACACAGAAACTGGGCTCAGTGCTTACCCCCCCCTACATCTGCTGCTAAATTCTAACAGGTGCACCTGCTCCCACCCCACTCCCACAGTCCCTTTCTTACCTTCACTCTCACAGGGTAGGCTGGGTTGCCCCTTGATGATGGGCCTTCCCAGGGTGCAGCTCAGCTGAAGTTTGCAGTAGAGTCTAGTAACATGAAAGCCTTCTTCAGGGACTATCTTAAGAAGGCAGGAGGTGTATATCAGTCTACTTGGGACCACTTGCATGCTTCCAGTCCTGCTGGTCATTAGGGTCATAATTTCTAAACGGCCTTTCCCTTGTATGGGGTAGTGTACCCACTGCAGTTAATCCAAAACATGGACCATTCAAGAAGACAGTAGAAAGCAAGTGTCCTCAGACTTAACATGGAAAGTCCTATGTGTCCTTTAAGGAACATGCTGTGAGGATGATCCTGTCCTTCCAGCCTGAGTGATTGCTTTGTTCCAAGTCTGTGGCCAGGAATGGGCATTATCTCAAGCTTGAAGAGACACATGGGTGTGTGAGAAGAGGGAGAAGTGTGAGGTGCTGGGGAGGAATGGTTTGCACTGGCTGTGGCCCTCAGTCAACTGTGCTCCCTGTAAAGAAAGTCAAGAAACCAGGGTCTCCCTGAGCAAGCTTTCTGGGCACAGCTGGTTCTGAATGTGCCCCTGTGAACGGGAAAAGCGGGTCCCAGACGCACCATTTGTCCTGAAGATGTGTGTCCGGGCAGTGACATTCCTTTTCTGTGGCTGCTTGAGAGCAGAAAGTTCAGCTTTTCCTTCTGGAAGAATGGGAGGGAATTCAGGCTTGCTTTGCCTTAGGTCTGTAATCTGCCTTAGATTGTGATTCCTCCTCTTGGGTCTGTTGTAAAAGAACATGACACAGTTAATATCAGGTGCAGCTAACTGAACCCAGTGTGTCCAGGAAGTTAAGATCAGAAGCACAAGCTTGTGTTTTGCCTTTGTTCTTGAATGGGTGGTATTATCTAGGACAAGAACAAACTTGTGGTCAGTCCTGTGTGCACTGTGAACCCCTGAGACTATAATGCATCTATCTCTGTGAGAGTGAATGTATGTATGAGTGTGAGACTGTATGAATACATCGGCTGTGTGCATGTGTGCAAATATATGTGGACATGTGTGTGAGCTGTATGAATGCATCTCTCTGTGTGACATATGTAGGTCCACATGTGTGTGCGTGGGCACATGCTCCCTAATCATGAAAAGGAAGTGGAAAAAGGTGAAAATGAGTTGAGGGAAGGAGTGGGGCCTGCAGCCTTTCCACCCCAAGAGAACATGTCATTTTTATTTTGACCCACATCTGTGGAAAGAGACCATTTTGAACCACAGCAGTGGAAACTGTATGTATAGGCACTCCCTTCAGAATGGCCTAGACTTCTTAAAGGAATCATGAAATTCCTTTAGATATCTTTTGTTTCTTGAATTTTAATGAAAGGATTGATTTCTGGTCATTATTTATCTATTGTCAACTTTAACAAACAGCTGTAGTGATAATTGCTGGATTTCTACTCTGTGTTTAGAGGGAACTGTCAGTTCACAAACATGGAATTGTGCTATTATCTGTGTCTACAGCATTTTTCTGTAAATATACAGACTTAGTGCTGGTTTTCAATAAATACACAAAGATGCTAATTACCACTATAACTATGTTAACACGTAAAAATACATAAAAGTAAATAACAAAAATGCGATTTTTTTTTTCATTAGAGATTCAAAAATACTCATTTTGAGGCAGCATGTCACACACTACTTTGGAAATAGTATCACCATCAGTCTGTTTTCTGGATCCCATCACATCTTTCTGGCCCTCGCTGTGGGACTTGAGCAAAGACGTCTCTGTTCCTGGTGGTCACATCTCCAGGATGCCCAGCCTTCAAATGTCACTGGTTTTGAATTCCTCTAGGCTCTGAGTCACTGCGGCACGTTCCTCAGAGGGGGTACAGAGCTCCCCCTGAGGAGACACTGAGCTGCTAGCATTGGTATGTGAAGTGTTCTGAGGAAATCTGATTTGGGAGTCTGTGCTGGTCAGGAAGTGAGACTTCACACTGTCTCTGGTCTTGAGGCTAAGCTGGAAGATGCCAATAAGAGATGAACATTTCCTCTCTCCTTGTTTTTTGCCACCATGATCCCAGAGCCCCTCAGTGTGAGCTGTAGATCCTGAGGGGCCTGAATGTTTGACTGTGGTATCTGACGGAGGCCCAGGCTTGTTGAATGTGCTGTGTGGTCAGTCACTCATTTGTGGGCAATTCTCATTTGCTATGAGTTTGTGACTGAAGTAATGCATTTGCTTATGGGCTCTTTGAGAGTATGTACATTAATATGTGTGTGTGTTTGGTACATGTATGCATGTCCATACTTCATGACCATGAAAGACAAGGTTTCTACAGTAGAAAATTTGATTCTAGAAGAGAACCAAGATATGTATCTGCCCAGTATCACCTGGGAACAGAGCCAATAGGATGCACACAGGGTAAACTGACACATACCTGCTGAACACATACTCTGAACACACAACAGGGAGAGATTTTTTAAATTTAATTTTTATGTGTGTGGGTGCTTTATCTGTATGTGTATCTATGTAACACTTGTGTATGGTACCCATAGAGGCTAGAGGATGGCATTAGATCCCTGGTTATGAGGTGCCAAGTAAGTGCTAGGACTTGAACCTAGGTCCTCCGAAAGAACAGCCAACATTCGTGCTAAGAAATTTTATTTGAAGGAATTAGCACACATAATTATGAAGACCAACAAAAGCCTATAATCTTCAGGGTGCAGGAGTAGGCAGGAGAGTGGGGAATGGGGCAGAACTAGTCTGAGAGTCCATGAAGTAACTCAAGTGTGAAGGTCAGCAGGATGGAGACATAGGAGCACTGGGGCTTCAATTACTAAAAGCAAAGAAAAACAAAACATAAAAGGAGGTATAATAACAAAGTCAATACATTAAGCCAGGATACAGAAAATTCCAAATAATTAAAATAAAAACAGATTAGAGATATCATGAGAGCAGAGATAAGCAAAAATTAAATCTGTGATATTAGCATAATATACAAACATCAATGATGCATGAAAAATAAATAGTTTTGGGCTGGAGAGATGGCTCAGCAGTTAAGAGCACTGGCTGCTCTTCCAGAGGTCATGAGTTCAATTCCCAGCAACCACATGGTGTGGCTCACAACCATCTATAATGAAATCTGGTGCCCTCTTCTGCCCTGCAGATATACCTGCAGACAGAACACTGTATACATAATAAATAAATCTTTAAAAAAAAAAGAAAAATAAATGGTTCAAACTCACCTATTAATTAGCAAAGTATGGGGTAGCCACAGAGACTCAACTATATGCTGTCAACAAGAAACCCACTTTAAGGTGGAAAAATAAGGCAGAAGCAAAAGGGTCAGAATGGATTAGATGTAAACACAGGGCCAGAGAGATGGTTTAACTTATAAGGCACCTGCTGCCAAGCCTGAGTCCAATCTCCACAACTCTCATGGTGGAGGGAAAGAACCAATTCCCACAAGCTGTCCTCTGATCTCCACATATAGACCATGGTATGTGTGCACACCACCTCCACACACAGACACAATATAGAAAAAGATTCAAACATGATTGGAAAGGAAGTCTGATTGCTTGTGTGGTACGAAATGAAGTAGAGTGTGATGGGGTGATGCTATGCATTCTAAATGTTAATTAATTGGTCCTGCTTGCTGTCTGTTACTTTGTTTTCTAATCATTGTCTCTGAATAAATGCTGAGACCTGAGATTGGGCAAAGACAGAAGTAGGAGGGACTAACGTGCAGACTTCTGAAGCAGAGAGGTTGATGGGTAGAAGAACAAGAAGCAGCCTCCAGTGGGAGTAGACAGAAGAAACCTCTGATAGAATCCAGGACAAGAAGCTAAGAGCAGGAAGGAGGACACATGCCATGGGTTAGAGAAAAGAACATATTCCACATGGCCTAGAGCATCAGCAGAGCATGGAGAATAACAATCCAAAGGGATGTATGTATATATGGGGTCGTATTTGGGAAATAGAATTAAGAGCTATCTTAGATGGGCCAAGATTGCTCAATTCAGGACAAGGCTTGTTAAAATCCATATGGTGTCTGTGTGCTCATTTATATTGACAGGTTAAGGATTAACAACCACTGATCAATTACTGATAATCTGAATACTAGTAAACAATTTAATTAATTAATTCTACAAGACTGCAGAACAAGATTTATTATCAGGGACTGAGAAGTAGTACTGATCACCAAGAAGACACAATAAAACATACATGGGTCTAAAAGAAGAACTCAGAATTCACGAAGCAAAACACATGCCTGAAGAAGGCAATAATCAACTCCACAGCCACATGTGGATCTTCTGGGACCCCCCCCCTCTACAACAGTGCCTTAGTTACAGTTACTGTTGCTGTGATGAAACACCGTGACCAAAGCAACTTGGGTAGGACACGGTTTGTTTGGCTTATACTCCCACAGCACAGTTCATTATCAAAGGAAGCCAGGACAGGAACTCAAACAGGGCAGGAACCTGGAGGCAGGGGCTGATGCAGAAGCCACGGAGGGGTGCTGTTTACTGGCTTGCTCCTCATGGCTTGCTCAGCCTGCTTTCTTGTAGAAACCAGGACCACCAGCCTAGGAATGGCATTACTCACAATGGGCTGGGCCCTCCCCCATCAATCACTGATTAAGAAAATGCCCTACAGGGTTGCCTACAGTCAGATCTTATGACAACATTTTGTCAATTGAGGTTCCCCTCTCTAAGATAACGCTAACTTGTATCAGTTGACATAAAACTACCCACCATATACAGCAGGACAGAGGTGGCCTGAGGTATGCAGGCAGCTTTGGACAGGCAGATTGGATTGACACATATCCCCATATCCCCAACCCATGTATCTTCTTTCCAAGAGAAGGGAGAAGAAGATAGAACATAGTCTGTGGCCTAGAAAAAAAGCTTACAGTGTTTTTTTTAATTGTGAGTTATTCAAAGTATGTTCTCTGTACATAATAAACAGGAGAATAGCAACAAAATAACATTGAAATAATCTACAAATACCTGAAAGTTGAATAACATACTTGTAAATAAATAAATAAAAAGAACTCAAGGCTGCTCAGGGGTTAAGAGCACTTACTGCTCTTAACCCAAGTTCAGTTCCCAGTACCCAGATCAGGTGGCTTACAACCATCTATAACTCCAACTCCAAGGGATCTGTTGCCCTCTTCTGGCCTCCAGAGCCACCTGAACTCATGAACATACCCACACATAACTATACATGTGCACATGCAAAATTAAAAACTAAAGAAAACTTTTACCAAAAACAAAAAACAAACAACCAAACCCAAAATACAGAAATAAAACCTTAAGTGGAAATGGCCAGGTATGGTGGGTGCATGCCTTTAATCTCAACACTTGGGAGGCAGAGGTAGGAGGATCTCTGTGAGTTCAAGGCCAGCCTGGTCTTCAGAGTGAGTTCCAGGAAAGCCAGAATTACACAGAGAAACACTGTCTCAACAAAGCAAAACAAAAAAAACCTTAAGTGGGAATATTGTGAGCTGAGCTGATTTAAAAAGAATGTTTTCTATATTAATATTTGTGGAAAACATTTAATCAGAGATGAGAAGAGATTCATTTAAAATATAAAATGTTATACTAGAGATCTATACCAGGAAATATCTTATCAGAGAACAATAGAGCTTCCAAATCATGGATCTGATAGTTTTGTATCTGGGAATTGAACAAAGCAAATGTCAAATCCAAAATAAGTGAGAGAGAAAATAATAAAGAAAAGGGACCAAGTTAAGTTGGGAGCAGAAAAACAGAAGAGAAAAATCAATGAATCCAAGAGCCAGTTCTTCAAAAAGACAAATAAGACTGATAAACTACTAGTGAGGGCAACCGACATAAAAAGCAAGGAGACAGTGTGGTGCTTTGTGTTTTGGGTAGGGAATGACCCCACAGGTTTCATGTTTGAACACGTGGTCCCCAGCTGATGGTCTCTTTTAGCAACTTCCAAAGTCTTTAGATGAAGCCTGAATGAAGGAAGTGGTCCCTTGGGGTGGGCCTTGGGATTTTACAGCCTACCCTACTTCCTGTTCACTCTTTGTTTCCCGTTCCACCAAGATGTGAGGTGAGAGGTCCTAGCTACACACTTCTGCTAGCATGGCACTTTCTGCACTGCCCCTTCCCCTCCATGACACCTCAAACCATGAGGCAATAGAAACCCTACCTCCCTTAGCTGCTTAAAACCCACCCAAGAAAAAATAAGCTATGGACACAGAGCTTGGAAATGCCTTGTGCACATGGCAGAACACAGATCTTCTCTCTGATGTAGAGCTCTTCAAGCTGTGGCCCAACAGGGGGTTTGGAGTGTGCTGCTCAGGCTCCTCCAGGCCTGAACATGGTGTGTGATGCTCACACTGTCTGCTCACGGTATGCCCAAGTTAGACAGGGCTGCCTCTCCACTGTGTCCCCAAGGGGAAGCGGAGGCAACATTTCAACTTGATTGCCCTCCCTCCTCCAGGGAGTATCTGCAGGGTCATCCCCATCAGAATTCATTCAGGCTGTCATAGTCTCCCTTTCCTCTACCTGTTCTGTTTCCCCTGTTTGAAACAGAAGAGAGAGAGAGAGAGAGAGAGAGAGAGAGAGAGAGAGATGGAGAGAATCATAGGACACAGGAAGGGAAAAGTGTCCCTTTTCAGCTGAAAAGCAACAATGCATATGCCAACGAGATGGTTCAGTGGGTACAAAAAGCTTGCCACCCAAAGATGCAAACCTGATTACCCGCATTCAGAGCGCATGTTTCTGAGTCACTTCACTGTCCCAATGACAATTGTGTGGTAGCCATCTCCAGGCACCTTTCTCCTCCATCAGAGTAATAGTACTTGTTGATGCGACTGGATTTGAGGCCCTGGGCCACTGCCCCAGCACTGGAGGCACAGAAGTAAGTGAGTGGCTGCACTGTGGACAGAGACCTCGGCTCAGCACCTCACAGCTCTCAGCCAATCAGGGCCCAGTTTCCCTATCAGTGAAACTCGTCTCTCTGATGGAAACTGGAGATAATAGAAAGGGTTCCTATAGAAATGCTACCTTCTGTTTCTAACATTATAAGGATACTATGATTATCGTCACACATTGACCTTTGACAGGAAGTCAGAGGACTCAGTTGAAGATAGAACGCTGACTGGAAATCAGAGGACTCAGAGGAAGACAGAATGCCCTGTGGAACCGACAGACCTAACAGGAAGCACTCTGTTCAGCCGAGCTTATTAGGGATGAGAGAAGCCTCTTTAGTAACTGATAGAGATGTGAGGCTCAGCCTGGGCGTTCAGTCATCACAGTGGAGAGGCCAAGAATTCCATGCAGATGGCAGCCAGGACCCTGGCACAGACCAGCTTAAGACAAGATTAGTGTGGAGCGTGGAAGACCTGGCGCAACTGCATCGGTGAGATAAGGAGGCGGGAGCAAGAGAGGTCTGTACTGCCTTGGCTACCCACAGAGGGAGCTGGGCAGGGACCGGAACCCATTGCAGTGTGTGCCACTGGAGCATCTGCTGCATCAGCATGCCTGCAGGGGCTATGGGAGAAATGCAGACAACATTTACAACACGGGAGACTCCTTAAATGAGTGTTAATTCACCTGATATACAGTAAACGGGTTTTGTTTCACAGAGGACGCAGAAGAGGCCAACAGAGGCTGCCCGGCCTCTACCTCAGTGCCTCTGACTTCAGGGACCAACTTCATCAGATACCTCTTCTTCCTCATGGGAACTCACACACTACCAGCTCTTTAGTCTTTTCTCACCACCGCTGCTGCAGATGTCAGCCCTTTCCTATCTCTCTAGTGTCTCTCTACTTGCTCCAGTGCCAGCAGAAACTATTTAAATGGAGCTGATCACCAAAAGGTGAAGAGGGAGCAAGAGTGCTTGTGAGCTGGACTTTACAAATGTGGACAGACTCAGCCAGTTATTTCCGTGCTGTGATAACAGAGGGCTTCATGAGCAAAGCGTGTCAACGTTACACCTTTGTGTAAGGGTACAGTTCCCATGCAAATGCCAGCAAGCCAAACCAGCAACTTGTCTATGCATTAATGTTGGTCCGATGTCAAAAAAGTGCAGCCATTTGCCCCCTTGATAGACAGAAGGAAGCAAAGAATCATGTGCTCCTCTCAAAACTCGAAGAAATGCCATGGACCAAACCCACTGCATGTTCTTGATAATGTCTTGTTAAAATAAGAATAGAAGAAAATTTTCTCTCCTGAAAAGAGTAAAATAACAACAAATAAAATAAAAACCAAAGCAAAAGGGAAGAAACCCAATATGGTAAATTTCTCTGTTAACAGACATGTGGACTCCCAGCATTTTACTCAACACTGCATTAGGAGAATGTGAGATTTTAAGGTGTGATGATCATCTCATCAGATGCAGAAAAGGCCTTTGACAAAATCCAACAGCACTTCATGATAAAAAAAATCACAGAGATATTAGGGGTATGAGGGACATATCTCAACATAATAAAGTCACTTTACAGCAAGCCTACAGCTAACATCAAAATTTAATGGACAGAAACTCGAAGCACTCCCAGTAAAATCAGGAACAAGACAAGGTTGTCCACTCTCTCCATATCTATTCAAAACATAATATGAAATTCTAGCTAAAGCAATAAGATAACTGAAGGAGATCAAGGGGATACAAATTGGAAAGGAAGAAGTCAAAGGATCATTATTTGCAGATGATATGATAGTATACGTAAGTGACTCCAAAAACTTCCTTCAGGGAACTCCTACAGTTGATAAAACACTTTCTGTAAAGTGGCCAGATAGGATTCAAAATTAACTAAAAACAAAACAAACAAACAAACAAACAAACAAACAAAAAACAGTAGCTCTCCTATATACAAATGACAAATGGACTGAGAAAGATATCAGGAAAAAAAACCCACCTTTACAGTAGCCTCAAATAATATAAAATAGTTTCATATAACTCTAATCAAGCAAGTGAAAGACTTGTATGATAAAAACTTCAAGTCTTTGAAGAAAGAAATTGGAGGAGATATCAGAAGATGGAAATATCTCTCATGTTCATGGATCAATAAGATTAACATAGTAAAAATGGCCATCCTACCAAAAGCAAACTACAGATTCAACACAGTCCCCATAAAAATTCCAGCACAATTCTTTACAGACATCAAAAGGACAATTCTCAGCTTCATATAGAAAAACAACAAACCCAGGATAACAAAAACAATCCATAACAAAAAAGAACTGCTGGAGGTATCATCCCTGATTTAAAATTTACTACAGAGCTACAGTAACAAAACCCTGAATGGTATTGACATAAAAATAGACACATTGGTCAATGGAATCTAATTGAAGACCCAGGCATAAATCCAAACATATATGGACACCTGATTTTTTTAATAAAGAAGCCAAAAGTACACACTGGAAAAAGACAGCATCTTCAACAAATGGTGCTGGTCAAACTGGATGTCTGCTGGTAGAGGAATGCAAATAGATCCATATTCATTACCATGCACAAAACTCAAGTCCTAGTGAATCAAAGACCTGAAAATGAAATCAGATACACTGGACCTGACAGAAGACAAATTAGGGGATAGGCTTGGACACATTGGCACGGGAGAGAACACCAATAGCTCAGGCACTAATATCAACAATTAATAAATGGGGCCTCATGAAACTGAAAAGCTTCTGTAAGGCAAAGGACACCATCAATAGGACAATATAGCAGCCTACAAAATGGAAAAAGACTTTTTACCAACACCACCACATCTGATAGAGGACTAATATCTGAAATATATAAACAATTCAAGAAACTAGATAACAAAAAAAATATGGGGTACATATCTAAACAGAGAATTCTCAAAAAAAAGAATCTCAAATGTTTGAGAAACAAAGACATACTTAGCCACCAGGGAAATGCAAATCAAAACTACTTTGAGGTTCCATCTCACACCTGTCTGAATGGTTAAGATCAAAAACTCAAGTGACATCACATGTTGACAAGGATGCAGAGCAAGGGAACACTCCTCGGTTGCTGGTGGGAAGGAATGGAAACTTGTACAGCCAATATGGAAATCAGTGTGGTGGTTTCTCAGAAAATTGGGAATCGATATATCTCAAGATCCAGCTATACCAATCCTGGAGATGTACCCAAAGGACATGAACCACAAGGACACTTCATGAACCATGAACCATGTTCATAGCAGCTTTCATCATAATAGTCAGAAACGGGAAACGGCCTAGAATGTCCCTCAACAGAAGAATGGATAAAGACAATATAAAACATTTACACAACGAAGTACTACTCAGCTGTTAAAAAAAATATGACACCACAAAATTTGCAGGCAAAATGAATGGAACTAGAAAAAAAATTATCCTGAATGAAGTAACTCAGACCCAAAAAACAAATATGTATTCAATTATAAATGGATATTAGTCATTAAGTAAATGATAATCAATGATATCCATAGACCCAGAGAGGTCAGGTAAAGATTAAGGATCTAGGAAGGACACATGGATCTCTGTAGAGAGCTGCGACGTGCCGCGCCCTAAAGATGGTGCCGGTTTCCGCCTTCCACCAGCCCGATGGTGAGCGCCATTGGTGGTAAACAAGTCCATATTTGGCTAAGACTGCTGATCTGGCTTGCTTCCGCATACGTGGGCCTCTAAGATAGCACCACGTGGTTTACTTGATTGGCTGTTCATATAGTATTTAGCCTGTGGGTTGGGTCTGCCCGGGCATTTGGAAGACTGTTTTCAAGGGACCTGAATAAACTGCTGGAG
This sequence comes from Lophiomys imhausi, assembly GCA_907164525.1. Classification (NCBI taxonomy): domain Eukaryota; kingdom Metazoa; phylum Chordata; class Mammalia; order Rodentia; family Muridae; genus Lophiomys; species Lophiomys imhausi. The sequence goes on along the minus strand of CAJQZJ010033015.1, from coordinate 7,799,295 downwards.
AAGAGCTTTTGCGAGTTGCGTCATCCTTGCTGGTCGAGGGGGACGCGACAAGTGGTGGCCCGTATGGGGAACCAGAAAAGACTCAGAACTCCTGCAGTCAGGAGCAGGGCACTGGTAAGTTCCCGGGGTAAATTGGGACAATAAAGTTTCGCGGAAATAGCGAACAAAAGGTAAAGTTTCGCGGGAAACTGCGAACCGAAAGTAAATTTTTAATCATGGGATTGTCTCAGTCACATCCAATTTTTTTTGGCTCTTCAGGAGCTACTTTTAGCTAGGAATTTGAAACTTAAGAAGTCAACCCTAGAGAGATTTTTGAATGAATGCGACTCCATGGCTCCGGGGTTTGCGGTGTCCGGGAATCTTACGGTATCCTGCTGGAACAAATTAGGCAGGGACTTGGATTTTGCTTGGGAGCAAGGTACTCTGAAGCATGGAGTAAGACCGATTTGGAAGATGGTGAGGAGTTGTTTAGAAGATCAGAGATGCTGTAACGCAATCAAGGAGGGAGAATCAGCCTTGGAACTGCTGCAAGGGGAAAGATCTGAGCAGGCAGACAGTAAAAAGGGAAGCAAAAAGAAGGTCCCTCTCTATCCCGATCTTAGAGATTTTAGAGATTTTGAGGACTCAGAGGGCACGGATTCTGAAGGGGAGCTACACGCTCTAATAGAACAGTTAGAGAGGACTGCTATTAGAAAAAGGGAAAAGAAAAAGGTAAAAGAGAAAGACATGTTGGCGGCAGTCGGTGTAAGTGAAGCCGTTGCTGCGGCGCCTTCAACTCCCCCTCCATACCCAGAAGCCGTTCAGATAGATCAGCCTGTTCAGTCCCTGAAAGTAGGGAGATCTTTCTGCCTGGGGATGTGGACACAAGTAAGAACAGAATTACAGTTTGCCTATCCGGTATACCAAGATCCACAAGGGAACAGGTACGAGGAACCGCTTGATTTTAAAGTAGTTAAATCCCTTGCAGAGTCGGTTCGTACCTATGGCATTACTGCTTCTTTTACATTGGCTCAAGTGGAAGCATTAAGCAGACATTGTATGACTCCGAGTGATTGGAGTGGCCTGGCCCACGCCTGCTTAAGTCCAGGGCAATACTTAGACTGGAAAGCTTTCTTGATTGAGTATGCCACTGAGCAAGCAGCCATTAATCAGAGAAATGGAAATCCAGCCTGGGATAGAGATATGCTGCTTGGGCAGGGGAGATTTGCCAACCAGCAGACAGGATATCCCAATTAGGTTTATGAACAAATAAACCAGACAGCTATCAAGGCTTGGAAATCCCTTCCTAACAAAGGGGAGGTGAGTGGGAACTTAACTAAGATTCTACAGGGCCCCATGGAGCCCTTTTCAGACTTTGTGGCACGATTGGTGGAAGCGGCAGGGAAGATTTTTTGGTGACCCGGATGCTGCTATGCCACTAATAAAACAGTTGGTCTATGAGCAATGCACCAAAGAGTGTAGAGCCGCTATCACCCCTTATAAGAACAAAGGGCTAGAAGCCTGGATGAAAGTGTGTAGAGAACTTGGAGGGCCATTAACTAATGCTGATCTTGCTGCCGTGGTAGTACAGTTGACCAGAAAAGGTGGAGGAAGTCCAGGAGTTTGTTTTAAGTGTGGCAAGATGGGACACTTTAAAAGACAGTGCCCTGGGGGAAGGAGTACAGAAAGTACAGGAAGTGTACAACGCCCCAGGCGGCCGGGGTTATGCCCAAAATGTAAAAAAGGGAACCGTTGGGCTAATGAATGCCATTCAGTGACAGACATCCATGGCCAGCCTTTAACTCAAGGTTATGGTGGCGCTCGTCCAAAAAACGGACAGCGGGGCCCACGACCCCAGGGCCCACAAATATATGGGGCAGTAGAGAATCAGGACAAAGAACAGAATCAAGAGAGATGGCCAACCCTCCACCATCTGAGAGACCGCGGAGAGCCACTGCAGGCTCAGCAGGATTGGACCTCTGCTCCATCACCAGACTCGTATTAACGCCCCAAATGGGGGTCCAGTTAATTGAAACAGATTTTGAAGGACCCCTTGAACCTGGTACAGTTGGTTTGCTGTTAGGGAGGTCATCATCAGCCTTGAGAGGACTTATTGTCCATCCTGGGGTTATAGATCCAGATTATACAGGAGTGGTTAAGATCATGGTAGTCTCCCCCCGTGGTATAACAGCTATCTCTCCTGGAGATAGAATTGCTCAGTTGGTCATTTTGCCGAGCTTACATGATCGCTATGCGGCAAGGGATCAAGAGGGAGGAAAAGATGGTTTTGGGTCCACGGGCACAGATCTGACTTTTCTCTCCTTGGATTTGGACCAACGCCCCATCTTGGAGTTAAATGTTGATGGTAAAAAGATCTTGGGCCTTTTGGATACTGGGGAAGATAGGAGTATTATAGCAAAGAAAGACTGGCCTTCAGGTTGGCCCGTACAAGCCTCTTCTCAAACACTTCAAGGCCTAGGTTATGCTAAAACTCCAGATATGAGTGCAAGATTATTAAAGTGGCAGGATCAAGAAAACCACCCAGGAGAAATGCAGCCACATGTACTTGAGCTCCCTATCTCCCTTTGGGGAAGAGACATTTTAAAGGATATGGGATTTAAATTGAGTAATGACTATTCTGATTCAGCCCAATGTATGATGCAAGATATGGGATATGCTCCAGGCTTTGGAATAGGAAAATATTTGCAGGGGCGGAAGAGTCCCATATCTATGAAGCAAAGACAAAAGAGACAGGGCCTGGGTTTTTCCTAGGGGCCACTGAGGAGGGCATTCCCATAACTTGGAAGACGGAGGACCCAGTATGGGTTCCTCAGTGGCCACTTTCCTCTGTAAAATTGAGTGCAGCCAAAGAGTTGGTGGATGAACAGATGTCTTTAAAGCATATAAAGCCATCTGTATCTCCCTGGAATACACCTATCTTTGTCATTAAAAAGAAATCTGGAAAATGGAGATTGTTGCATGACCTGCGTGCCATAAATCAACAAATGCATATCATGGGCCCAGTGCAACGCAGCTTGCCGCTTTTATCATCTTTGCCAGCCTCATGGCCCATTATAGTTATAGATATAAGGGATTGTTTTTTCTCCATCCCTTTGTGTGCCAAAGATAGTGAGAGATTTGCATTTACTGTTCCATCCTGTAACCATGAAGAACCTGATCAGCAGTTTGAATGGGTAGTATTACCTCAGGGCATGGCAAACAGCCCCACTATGTGCCAACTGTATGTGGGGGAAGCCATTGCTCCCTTGAGAAAGAATTTTCCAGATTTGAGATGTGTTCATTATATGGATGATATCTTACTGGCAGCTAAGAGTGAACAAATGTTAGATCAGGCCTATGAAGAATTAGTTCAATTATTAAAAAAGAAAAGGTTGTTTATTGCTCCTGATAAGGTTCAAAAGGAAAATGTGGTTAATTATTTAGGAGCGAAGGTTGGACCTGAAAAGATAATACCTCAAAAGATTGAGATAAGAAAAGATAATTTAAAGACTCTAAATGATTTTCAAAGGTTGTTAGGAGATATCAATTGGGTAAGAGGCTATTTGAAGCTACCAAATTATGATATAAGACCCCTATATGATATTTTGAAAGGTGATTCAGCACTTAATTCTCCTAGGCAATTAACAGGAGAAGCAAGAAAAACTTTATGTAAAGTGGAAGAAAGATTACAGAGTGCCTTCCTAAAGAGATGGCAGGAAGGACAGCCCATTGCATTGTGCATATTTGCCACCTATGGTCAACCTACAGGATTGTTATGGCAGGATGGACCATTATTATGGACTTATTCGAAGATTTCTCCAAAAAAAATCCATAGAACATTATCCCACTGCAGTTGCTGCTTTAGCCTTAAATGGTATCCAACAATGTTTGCAGTCTTTTGGAGTTGCTCCTGCCAGTATAATAGTGCCCTATTCCAGTCATCAAATTAAGATTTTGTGTGGCACTGTAGATGATTGGGCAATATTGCAATGTAGCTTTGAAGGAGTAATTGATAATCATTATCCTAAGCATCCATTGCTATCATTTTTTAAGGAGCACCCAGTGACAGTAGTACCACTTCAAGGGTCACCAAATGTGTTTACTGATGGCTCAAAGACAGGCTGTGGAGCCTATTTGATAGAAAGACAAGAGCCCGTGCTATGCCAATTTCAACCGGGCTCCCCCCAAATAGTAGAGTTGAAAATAGTAATTGAGGTGTTTAAAAAATGTCAATTTGCATTCAATTTGATCTCAGATTCAGTCTATGTGGTCAATGCAGTGAAAGTATTAGAGTTAGCAGGTCCTATTAAGAATAGTAGTACTGTATGTGCCTTATAACAAGAGTTACAAGTTTTAATCTGGCAGAGAAAAAGGTGTTTTTATATTCAACATATTAGAGCACATACAGGATTACCTGGACCATTAAGTGAGGGTAATGATAAAGTTGATCATGGACTAGGATGGAATGCATTTTTTGGAGCTCATTCCTGGACCAAGCCAGACAGTTTCACCAATTATTTCATGTAAATGCCAGAACTCTACAGCAGAAATTCCATTTGTCTAGAGCAGATGCTAGACAAGTGGTTTTGGACTGTCCTCAGTGTGTGATTCATCATCATCCTCCCAGTGTGGGAGTGAACCCTAGAGGGTTGATGCCACTCAAAATCTGGCAAATGGATGTTACCCACATTTCAGAGTTTGGAACCTTAAAATATATTCATGCATCTGTGGATACCTGCTCAGGTATCATACATGCTACACCTATGAGTGGAGAAAAGGCTCACAATGTCATAGGGTATTGCTTAGAAGCCTGGGCTGCATGGGGAAAACCACAACAGCTGAAAACGGACAATGGACCAGCCTATATGGCTCAGTCCTTTGTCTCCTTCTGCAACCAGATGGAGGTACAGCTTAATCACGGATTACCATATAATCCTCAAGGACAAGGAATTGTGGAGCGTGCTCATCGCACCTTGAAAGAATGTTTGCAAAAACAGAAAGGGGGGGCCGGGCGGTGGTGGCGCATGCCTTTAATCCCAGCACTTGGGAGGCAGAGGTAGGCAGATCTTTGTGAGTTCGAGGCCAGCCTGGTCTACAAAGTGAGTCCAGGACAGCCAAGGATACACAGAGAAACCCTGTCTCGAAAAACAAAAAAAAAAAAAAAAAAACAGACAGGGGGAATAGGCCAAGGCCGTACCCCCAAGGAGAGAATGTCTTTAGCCTTATTTACTTTAAACTTTTTAAATTTGGATGCTCAAGGCCGCTCAGCAGCGGACAGATAATCAGGATTCCCATGGTCCACCTAAAGGCATGGTGAAGTGGAAGGATATTTTGACAGGCTCTTGGCGAGGGCCTGACCCCGTGCTAACATGGGCGAGAGGGTCTGTTTGTGTTTTTCCTCAGGATCAACAAGATCCAGTGTGGGTGCCTGAACACCTTGTGAGGAAGATTCGTCATGAAGACCTTCCTAAGGATCCTGGTGATAGTAGCAGTGAGTATGTCAGGAATGACCGAGCCGAGATGGGGGATCCTGTCGATATTCCCAAAGCCGATGCCGGTCAGACATGATGCAACTGTGTTTCCACGCTTATTTAGCAGTAATAGAAGCTTAGGCTTACCCTACCTTCCCTTTGATGATCAGAAAAGCCCTATAGAGGGTAATAGAAATGTCAGCTTGAAGGGTAGTCTGTTCTTTTTTATGAGCTTTAATAGGTCAGATGATACAGAATGCATTAAATTGTCTCAGCAGTCAGCAGATTTTTTACCACAACTGAGGTTTGGGGGTAGGGGTGGTGGTTTGTTTTCGGGCAATGGTTCTCCCCTTGAAGGATGGTGGCCCACACGAGTCTCTGACCGGGACCCCCCCAGACAGCCACGCTGGGCACCTTTTTGTAGAGGATCCACAGGAGAGGAAGGACCTTTTCCCTGGACTGGATATCAGGAGCGCAGAGCAGTTTGGGTTCAACAAGATTATTTTTCCTTTAGCCCCATGATTAGTAATATAGTGAATAAGTCTCATACAGGAATGCTTGATATATCTACTAGGGATCCTCAGCAGACTGCCACCAATCCTTTTGATTTGTGGCTTTTGTGTGGAGTAAATGGAAGTTGCATGGACTTGGGACCTGTCATTATGCTTGGGGGAGGAATTTATCAAAGAGGTAATTTTTCCCTAGGGTCCGCTACCAAATTGTATTTTTCTAGTGGTAGTGGCTCTGGTACTTGGAATTCTTCGTTTCATTCTTACAGCAATAAGACCTTTTCAGCTTTGCCAGTGTGTCTCTGGCCTCCTTTTCTGTGGATTGTAAGTAATGGGAGTGCATCCTTGGGTCAAGAAAAGTTAGTATGCACTCCAGACATATGTTTTTATGCCCTGTGCTGGAATGCCACAGCCTTTCCTGTGGCTGTGGTGTCTAGAATGCCTCGATATGTACCAGTTCCTGTAGAGGCCCCTAATACCATGATGCTATTCAGGCTTAAAAGAGATTTTGGCATCACTGCAGCTATTGTTACTGCCATCACTATTGCTGCTGTGGGGGCTACTGCCTCAGCTACTGCCTTGTCTAGTTCTATACAGACTGCCAATGCCCTGAATAACATCTCAGCCAATGTAGCACAGGCATTGGATACTCAGACCTCTATGAATTCTCATCTCAAAGGAGGTCTTATGATAGTTAATCAACGCATAGATTTAATACAAGAACAGATTGATTCTCTTTGGCAACTAGCACAATTGGGGTGTGAGTGGAAAATGTAAGGTTTGTGTGTTACTTCAGTGCAGTATCAAAATTTTAAAGGCTGCTAATCTGTCTAGACAATTGTCAAAGTTCCTCTTACAGGATTGGTTGGCTGAATTTGAAAATTTGATGAGAGAGCTGAGAGCAACCATCGTCCACATCAACTCCACTCGGGTGGATCTGAGCCTGGCTACTGGTTTGACTTCCTGGATACAGACGGCTATGGATCATCTTAAGGAGTGTGCGGGCGTAGGCTCTTTGGCGATACTGATGATACTAGCCTCTCTGGTTTGCCTATGGTGCATCTACAAGATGAGAGCCATACAGAAGCGTAATGCAGCCATGATTATACAGGCCCTTGTTGCCATTGAGGCAGTCCAGTCCCCTCAGGCATGGCTCGCTGCCATGAAGCCTTAAATCTTCACTGACCATAGTCCCTGCCCACTGAGGTATTCGTTCCACGGGTATTAGGGTCTGGCAAGTCAATGACGGAGTTGACGGGTAAGTCTCGGCCACCTAAGACAGGGCAGCCCCGAGTGGGGAGACTGACCCAGAGACGGGTAACAGTTTGAGCATCACCCTCCTACAGGATCAGGCCCACCGTGAGATCCCCAGATATGGGGATTACGAAGCCTTTCCAGGGACTTCTACCAACTTTAGAAAAAATAAAAAAGGAGGAACTGTAGAGAGCTGAGATGTGCCACGCCCTAAAGATGGTGCCGGTTTCCGCCTTCCACCAGCCTGATGGTGAGCGCTCTTGGTGGTAAACAAGTCCATATTTGGCTAAGACTGCTGATCTGGCTTGCTTCCGCATACATGGGCCTCTAAGATAGCACCACGTGGCTTTACTTGATTGGCTGTTCATATAGTATTTAGCCTGTGAGTTGGGTCTGCCTGGGCATTCGGAAGACTGTTTTCAAGGGACCTGAATAAACTGCTGGAGAAGAGCTTTTGTGAGTTGCGTCGTTCTTGCTGGTCGAGGGGGACGCGACAGATCTCCTTGGGAAGGGAAACAAAATTAAAGTTGTCTTAGGGCTTCTATTGCTGCAATTAAACACCATGACCAAAAAGCAAGCAGGGAGGAAAGGGTTTATTTGGCTTATACTTCCAGACCACAGCCCATCATTGGAGGAAGTAAGGACAGGAACTGAGTGAGAACCTGGAGGCAGGAACTGAAGCCATAGAGGGTTGATCAGCCAGCTTTCTTACAGAACCCAGGACCACCAGTCCAGGGATGGCACCACCCACAATGGGCTTGGCCCTCCCCCCCATGATCATTAATTGAGCAGATGCCTTACAGCTAAATCTCATGGAGGCATTTTCTCAACTGAGATTCCTTTCTCTCTGATGACTCCAGCTTGTGTCAAGTTGACACAAAACCATCCAGTACACAAGTGGACTGGGGGTGGGGTGGGGATGGGAGGGATCAGGCACAGGGGTGGGGTGAGGGAGTGGGGGGATGGAGGGAGAGACTTGAATTGGGGGACATTTGAGGAGTGGTGTGGAAACCTTGCACAGTGAAAACTTCCTGGAACCAATGAAAGTGGTCAGAAAGCCACAGCCATTCATTATGCTGGGAGGGAGAGTCTAAATTGTGGGTCTCCATCAAATTCTTTCCCTCAGAGCTCAGGGTTCATGAAGAAGAGGAGGTAGAAAGATTGTAAGAGTCAGAGGGGATGGAAGACACAAGGAAAACACAGCCCTCTCAATGAACCATGAGCTCATAACTGGATCAGCAAGCACAGGGCCTACATAGGTCTACACCAGGTCTTCTGGATTTGTATTATAGCTATTAGCTTAGTATTTTTATGGAACTCCTGACTATAAGAATGAGTGGGTCTCTGACTCTATTGCTTGCTCTTAGGACCCTTTTCCTCCTGTTGGGTTGTGTCCTGGGTTCTATAAAAAAGTAGGCTGAAAAAGCCATGAGGAGCAAGCCAGTAAGCAGACCCTCAAAGGACTCTGCATCAGCTCCTGCCTCCAGGTTCCTGCCTGGTTTGAATTCTTGCCTTGGCTTTCCTCAATGGACTGTGACTCAGGGCATATAAGCCAAATACACCCTTTCCTCCCCAAGTTTCTATTGGTTACTGTGTTTCACCACAGCAATGCTGACACTGAGACAACTCTCTAGCCTGAAACAAGTAACGCGGGACAAATCTAGCAGAAACCTTGGGCTGTGTCGGTGACTGTAAAGTTTACTGCTTCTGTAGAGAGTCTTGGCCTTGTTTGAACCTTAATTGAATGATCATATAATCCATATCCTTTTTACCATGAAGCTCTGTAAACGTGGCTTCACTGCTACTTGTCACTTAGTGTTTCTGGGCAACTTCCCACTGTGGCTCGCAGAGTTTACACCCTACTGCAACTTGGCAACTTCCCACTGCGGCTCGCAGAGTTTACACTCTACTGCAACTCAGGGATGTCTTACTAGAACCTAGCTTGCACTGTGGACAGCAAGTTCTGCATCACAGCATCTCACGTTTATAGGAATCCACAAGGCATTAGAAACCTCACTATCTCCAGGTAGCAGAAGACAACTGGATACTCATGCCCAGGCCCCTAGGAGAACACCCAGGGCGGGGAGCAGCTATGTCCACAAAGAAGTAGGCCTTGCCACCCTCAGGTCTGTTTTTTGATTATTGGAGAATCCACTGCAGGGCCACACCATCAGGCTAGATGGTCATCAGGGACCAGGGACCCTGTAGTGAGTGGCACAAGGCAACTAGCTATTCCTGGGTCTGAGGACCCAGGGTAGATGTTGGCTATGAAGGAGCCTTGCTGATGAGTTTCATCAGTCCAGACCCAGGCACTGGACACCTGCCACTCCAGCTGCTGACGTTCCCCAGCTGCAGCCTGTCAGAAGCAGAGACCATTCTGGGAGCTATGACCATGTCACAACCTTCAAAGGCCTGCCTCTCGTGACCAACTTCAACAAGCTAGACCCTGGCTCCAGAAGGGTCCCCCAGACTCTCAAAATAGCATTACTAGCCAAGGACAGCAAAGGCTTGAGATGTGAGCCCATCTGGATGGTCCAGGCTCAAGCTGTAAAATGCTAATATTAAAAGCCCCTGGAGCTGTTGAGATGGCTCAGGGTGTAAAGGTATCTGTCTGGTGTCTGAGTTCCGTCCTTGAGGAGGAACATGCAGTGGAAGGGGAGAGACCAGATTTCTTCAAGTTATCCTCTGACCTACACACACACACACACACACACACACACACATCTCCCCCATGTAGACACTCATAAAACTGTCATTTTTAATTAAAAAAAAATCCCCCTAAATTCTGCTTGCAGCTTACTGAATCGATTTCAGCCATCACATGTAGTCTGAAGAGCTCTGGTCTGTTGAGATGTCTGTGGTAGGGAAGAGCTGGGAAAGCCAGCTTGACCTCTGGGCTTTCACTGGTACCCAGTGACTCACTGTCCGTCACAGGTGTGCAGCCTGGTGAGTGTCCAGATGCCAAGTCCAGATTGGATGCTAACCTTGCAGATCCTGACAAGGTGTTTCTCTCGCCCCTGTGACATCACAGCTGCTTGTCTGTGGAGCAGGAAGAGCTGTGTCAGGCTTCTGTGGAAAGTGCTCACTGTATACCATTGACATGTGTGTAGAGCTGCTTGCTGGGACTTTGTGTGCACAGGTATATAATTTTGGTTTATGCTGTAGTGTTGCAATATCTAGACATTAGCATGCAGAAACTTGGCACCTGAAATCACACATCATTGCAAAGGGAAAAAAGGCTTCCGCTCTCTGGTTAAGTGCTGTGCACTATTCCATTATGGTGTGTGGCTCAGCGAGCGTGAACATTATGAGGTTGTCAGGCAACAAACCTGTTAACACTTATGAGCCTTGAACTGAAGTGACCATCCAGATGCCAGAGGCACAGTGGAGGGTTCTGCGGCCAGAGTGTCATAGTGTCTTTCATTCCTGAGAGGATGAAAAGGTCATACAAGATTGTCCTTGCACAGCAAAGAGATGTGTGCTGCATCTGTGGGTGTGTATGTGCACACAGAAATTTGTGTGTTTGTGCCTGCCTGTGTGTGTACACACATGCATATAATCCCAATGTGTGCTGTGTGTGCATATGTTCTCAGTGTGTGCACCTGCTTGTATGCACATGTGTGTACATATTTTCAGTGTGCAATGTGTACATATGTATGTAGTATATGCATGTGTTTTCAGTGTGCTGTGTGGACATATGTGGCAGCAGCATACATGTTTGTTTGTTTTGTGTGTGTGTGTGTGTGTGTGTGTGCATATGTGTGTGTGCATATGTGTGTGTGTTGAGACAGGGTTTCACTATGTAGCCCTGGCTGACACAGACTTCCTATCCTTTCTCTTAAAAAAAAAAAATGGCTATTTACATAAACCCTCCTTCAGGCAGATACAATAGAGACAATGCTGTCCCCTATCCTTCCTGAAGCCTATACCGTGCTGAAACATTGTATGCTGAAGATGTGCCAAGTGCCCATGGCACTGACACCTCATGGTGACCTGTGTTTGTAAACTGTGGAGCCCAGGGCTGAGTGGCAGTTGTGGCTTCACACAGGTGTCACTGGAATTTCCATGGTAAAGAAAGTCAGGACAATGACACTGAGCTCCCATTTGTTGGGACTCAGAAAGGTCCCTGCAGTATTCCAGGATATTGCATGTGGGATGCCACTCAGTCCCCACCACAGTTGTTAGAGGCAAGCACAACCCTTTGGCTGACAAACAATTGCCTGAGGAGGGACTTCAAGGTCACCCACACTGAGGCTGTAGCAGAGCTGAGATTTGACTCACATCTGCTTCCTGAGGAGGCTGCTGATGGCATAGATGGGTTCTTACTGGGTGGCATTTGTCAGTGGTTCCCGGTGCCACATGCTGGATGTTACACATTACATGTGTCCACAAGTGTGCCTGCCACACAAGAGAGTGAGCTTGGTAGCTTGGCATGAAGACTAGAAGTCAGACGTGGAAGTCAGGGGTTGATTCTGCACTGATACCAAATAGGTGTTCAGGGAATGCTGGTTGAAAGGGTGAATGAATAAGCAGGATGGGCACTGGGACTGAGTCCTTCTTGGCCATAGACTTCCAACTCTTCCTGAAGCCTGGCTAGTGTTGCACCAATGCTGCTTCCCAGTAACGTGTCTCCACAGATTGGTCATGGATACACCTGATACAGGCCTGGCATTCAGATAACGGCCTCACTTCCAGCCAGCAGCCTCCATAGTGACTATGTCATCGTCATGAATGAAGCCCCTTTGTGGGGATTTCTGCTGACAGGGTGGAAGTCTGGCATTGCCGGAAGGCTCCTGAGCTTGACACTAGAACGGCAGACTCCCTCTGTTCAGTTGAGCCCACTCTTCCCTCTGATTTGAGGATCCTAGATCCCCTAAGATGTGTCAGAATACCTAATCCTCCCCCAACTTTCCCATGCTAATGAAATCTGTTGGTGCTTTGGATTTCAACCAATGACATTCAGTCTAGGCCTCTAGCCTCCCTGGAGTTTTTTCCCACCCCTATTGCCCATAAATTAATTAGGCATTACCTTTCCTTTCTTCTTATTGGACAGTACCCAGAAAATCAAGCACATTTACCTCCAAACCCCTCCCCACTACCCAAAATTATATAGTACTCTTGATTCCAGAAGTATACTCTGTCTTCTCTATGGTATGAATTTAGTTAAATAACCAATTATAAGAATGTTTTTGTTTAATCCCAGGTGTGAGGCTACTTCAGTTAAGGACACAGGTGTAAAGTATTAACTGTCTCATGGGCTCAGGTGTCTGGCTTAGCCAGCTGAGTAAGTTTTACTCTGAGGACTTGGGAGAGAGGAATAAAAAGTCAGAGCCCCCCCCCCCCAGGAGAAGGGGGCTCTACAAAGAAGTAGGAGAAAAAAAGGCTCAACAAAGAAGAGGTTGCTGCTCTCCCAGCTGCTGGTGCTCCCCCAAACTGCTGCTTGTTCTTCCTGCTGCTGTCTCTTGGTTTGCTGGACTTCTACTGGGACTGGTATTGCCCACAAAGAACCCAATGACCCTAATCAGCAGGAAGTAGCTCAGAGACCTACATCCCTTCTCCCTCTAACCTTTTTTCTCTCCTGTATAGTGTTGGGGGTGGGTTGGGAGGAACAAGGATTGGACAGGAGGCATAAGGTATTAAGGATAGTAAAATAAATTAGAATGTATAATTTATATAATATAAAAATAATAAAAGCTGCCTTACTACACTTCTTCATGCCTCCAAGATGACTGTCTGAGTCTGCTTATTTTGGGAGGAAGCACTCTTCCTTCCATAAAGGATCAGCTGTTGATTTTTGCCTGGTTGGCCAGGCTTACATGGGCCCTAGGCATGTGCCTGGCCACTGCCTACCTAGGTCTCTTACCACTGGCAGCAGGGACTCGTCTCTACCCTGTTGCTGCCACCAGTGGCCCAGCCAGGCTCACTTCTCGATTATACCACCCTGTGGCCTCTGCCAGGCTTCTGCCATTTCTCCTAAGCACCAGCTCCTGACTGGCTCTTGCCTCTGCCTGGCTGGCTAGCCCTTTTTGGGGTGTATGCTCCTGCTGAGAGGCACTGAGCTGCCTCTCCTGCACCATCTGCCTTGCCATCCGGCCTGGCTCCAGGAGCAGATCCTCTGAAACCTGCATGGCCACCCTTCTCTGCCCAGTCCTTTTTAGCCCATACCTTTCGGAGGGGAGCGTGTCTTTCTGGCCTGATACCTAACCAGACTGAGAATTCTCTGCCAGGAACCCACACCCCTTGTCCAAGGTTGGCATTTTGGGAGCACAGACCAAAGCCACAAACAGTAATATTTCTGAAATGAGCATTTGAAATCCCTGACAACTAGAGCAGCAATCCAATTAGCCTTATCGAGGGGGAACGCTGATGGGGGTAGAAGTAGGGATGGGGAGGGGTGGGTGAGCGTTTGCCACCACCTGACAACTGCTGATGGAGGGGTTCCACCAGCCTTAGTTGGGCTAGGAGGAGAGATTACAGGTTAGAGATGCTCAGCTAATCAAGGCCTCTGATTGGCTGAGCTGTCTTAAGTGCTTTCTAATTGTGCTGGAAGTACTGTGGCTTTGTGCCAGGCAAGGTTCACTGTTTTAAACTGTGTCACACAATTTAAAAGGACGGCTTTCCTCCGTCCTCCTCCTCCTCAGCCCTCGCATTATGTAAATTGTTAGGACTGTTATTTTTGAGTTTCCCTAAGTTCCTGGGGGCTTTAAAATTCCATTTCTGGAAAAAAAATGCAAATAAAAATGCCTGCCTCCTGCCTTAGGACAACTCAACAATTCAGGTTTCTGGCGGACCGACACTACAAGGGGCTTAGAGTGGTGCCCAACATCACAATGCTTTCCTAGCCAGAGAAGGCAAACTGGAGGCTTCCACTATGGAGCCCCAGTGTTTGCATGGGCTCTTGAAAGATCAATTCTTGTGACAGTGTGGCATGTGGGTGGCTACTTTGGCCTTGTTCCCTAGAAGGGAGATTGGGGTCAAGACATTAGGAAACTTGAAACAACTATCTCTCAGAGAAGGTAGTCAGAACTGACCCTCACCCCTCAGGAGTTGATGACCAGCCAGGGTCTGCTAAGACTTGTTTCTCAGAAACTTTCTAAGAAGGGCCCCACTCCCAGGCTCCTCAGTTTAGAGGTCCCCTTGCTCTGATCTGTCTTGCCCACACACATGCACACACAAAAGCTCGCTCACGCAGACACACTTGCATGTGCTCACAGAGGCCAGAAGAGAGCATTACATTCCCTGAATCTGGAGTGGTAGTTGATTGTGAGCTTACCTGATGCTTTCATGTGGGTGCTGGGAACAAAACTTGGGTCCTCTGGAAGAGCAGCAAAGGCTCTTGGCTCCAGAGCCATCTCTCCAGCTCTGTAGGAGATCTCTAGCCAGCTCATCTCTCTTTGACAGAAACCCTCAAGTCCTCTGGACTCTTGCTTAATTAGTAACTCCTGAGGGTCCTGAAATTAGTACATAGAAAATGATGGCAAACAGCGCCAGAATATAATTTAACAGACATCACACATCGTTGGACAAAACACTGACTCAGACTGTTGAAACATCTTCCTTATTTTCAACAGAGTCACTTCAAAGTTCTAGGAGATCCTCACTTTCTTCCCCTAACTTTAGTGCTCCTTTTTCTCCTTTAAGCCCCTCACCACAGCTCTCTCTGAGATAGGATCTCATGCTGTATTCCAGGCTGAGCCAAACTCATGGCAAACCTCCTGGCTTAGCCTCTTGAGTGCTGGTGGCATTACACCCTGGGTCACCACACCCAATTAACACTCCCTCTTAGTGGGTTTTGTATTAATCAATGGACACAGTAGAATGACGAAGCTGCTGTTTTGTGAACCCACTTCTGGTTCTCATGAACCTCATAAATTTCTAGTTTTTCTAGTTCAGTTATTTGCATGTCTGTTCTCTGTCATCCAGGGCTTTGTCTGGTCACCGAATGCTTAGAATGGCATTTATGAGTGCTCCCATGATCCTGTGTGAGACATGTTTGAGACTCAGTTCACGGCTGCATGAGAATATATACTCTAACCTTAGTCCCCTAGGTACCACAGGCCAACCTATGTGGGCTCTGCTTCCCGAGCCTCTCTGAGGTTGAAATCAGTTCCCAGAGAGGAGGGCAACATACCTCCAGCCTGACCATGGCTTCTGGGTGGAGCTGGCACCTGGCAGCCTCTCGACATCAGGCCCACTGGCCCAAAGTAAGCCTATGGGCTGACTCTTTCATAACACTAATCAAGCCAACAAAACCACACCGTGGTTGCTCCTGGAGAGTCCAGTACATTACACAACTTAACTTTTCTTTTCCTGTGTTCATCGATGCAGCTTATTCAGAGTGACATGATTTGTTAGAGAATTTAGCCTTGAAGATTAAAGAGCAGTAGAAAGGAGGTGTGTGGGGTTGAGGTCAGGAATTAAGAGGATGCTTGGTGGATGTGTGGTCCCAGGCCAGGCTGTGCATTTATTCTCTTACCAAGAAGGTCTGGTGAGATGTGTGCCCTGCATTCAAGGGGGTGGCTCAGCTGTCAAAGTCCCATGTCACCCTGAAGATGTGCAAGTGGGCACAGAGAGCTGTGACAATGTGTGTGTGTGTCCTATACGCATTGCAGTGGTGTTGACATGAGATCTAAAATTATGGCAAGGAGAATGCTCGTAAAAGAACTCAGAAAATGTTTTCCCTCTTTGAGGTTAACTGTCATGAAATGAACTGCAAAATGTGAAAAAAAGAAGAAGAAAAAGGTGAGTTTGGAGATCTTGTCCAAGAGTTGAACAAGCAGGTCTGAGAGATGGTTCGACGTCTGAGAGCACTCATTCGTCCAGAGGCCCTGGCTCTGGTTCATAGACCTTTCGTTGGGTGGTTCACAATTGCCTATGGCTCTAGTTCCGGGAATCTAATGCCCTCTGACCCCTTTGGGCACTTGCACACACTTGATTTACACTCACACAGATGCAAAAACATAGTTAATATTTTTTTAAAAATTTAATGAGATCAAAGAGATTTAAAAACTAGGTAAAAAAAAAAACCAAAAGAAAAGAAAATGAAAACACGTACCTTGTTGATGTTATGTACAACATCCATCAATTTGATCAGCAGTATGTGCTCCTTTACTACAGGGGACATGATTGCACCTCTCACGGGCAAGAGGAAGCAAGGGCTGCTAGAGTTTCGTGTTAGCCATCGTGTGCTCTTCAGAAGAGACCAGAGCTGTCAGTGCAGTGGTGAGGCATTGCCAGCCCCCAACTGAGGGACAGAAACAAGGTGGCGCTGTCCAGAGGAGGAATGTGGAAAGGAAGAGGGATCTACCTACCTTGAGTCCCCAGGAATGGCAGCAGCAGCTGGAATAATTGAGGACTGTTTGCACCGACCTGCCTGTGACCACAGATCTCTCTCCAGTCAGCACAGCCAAACTGTCACCTGTGGAAATCAAGAACAGTAGGAGGGGGTCATGGAGTCACTAGGGTGTTCCACCTGATCACAGTTCCCACCCAGTTTCCTTTGAGGTCTGCTAGGAACCTGAAGCAAACCTTGCCTTGCTTTCCTTTTTGTCTTCCTGTTTTGCAGTGTTAGTGCCTGGAGATGTTAAAGGAAAAAGACATGGCACCTGGGGAAGGACGTAGGAGCACCTTGGGAAGCCCCGTGGCTTTGCACATATCACTTGGGGACTGTGGCTGGAACTTTGAATATCTTGATGAGAAGCATTCTCCACTGGGGAAATGAGTCAATTCAGGCCAGATTAGAGTATACGCAGGTTTATTGGAAAGCGGTTCTCCCAAGGAACAAGGCCAGGGAAAGGAAGGGAGACATAGGGGAAGGGGAAGAGAAAGAAAGAAAGAAGTGTGAACTCAGAGAGAGAGAGAGACATAGAGAGAGAGACAGAGAGAGAGAGAGAGAGAGAGAGAGAGAGAGAGAGAGAGAGAGAGAACAAACTGGATTATATAGGAAAAGATTTCGGGGGTGGGGGGAGTCCAAACCATGGGCTGGAAAGTTCAGGGTAGAGGATTGGGTATGCCAGCCCTGCCCTGTAACAGGTAGGGACTGAGGGATGCCTGGAGAACTTGGAGACCAGGTCCACTTTGTATGTAAAATAGGCAACTCAGCCAATTGTCCAGGGTCTGAAACCCAACACTTCTCTCTGCCATGGTCCTCTTCACATCCCTCAGCAGAAGCTGTGGGTCACTGTGGTCACTGATCACACTAGTGTGGACACTGCTGGACCCTCTAGAGCCTGCATTGCAAGGATAATGCTGGAGGGGGGTGAAGGAGGAGGGACAGGAGGAAAAGGAAGAAGAGAAGGAAGAGGAGGCCCAGCAGGGGTGGGGGCTGGGGACTACAGGGAGTGTCAACTGCTCAGGAGGGATTCCTACCTCTGCTGAGGGCTGCTGCTTTCTTATCACTTCTTAGATGTCAGCTTTACAGTGGGTCCCCAGGCAGAAGACTGGCCATTCTTGCCTCTCTTCAGTGAGGACAGGGTGGGTTAGCAATAAACTAAAGATGGGGAGGAATGGGATGGCAGCTCAGAGCTTGGTGAGTGAGTTTGTACTGGTGGCAGACACTAACTACTCCACCTAGCTATGGGGCAGCCATAGTGAGGGGTGCTGACAGCCTTGTCTTGGTGAGTGCTGATTGGCTGGCATAACACATCATGGACTTGGGGTAGCGCTATGCTTGGTACAGAGGAAGACTTCCATAGATTTCTGTTCCTTCTGAGTTGACGCCAACCCCTCCCTCTTCTTTTCTTTTCTCCCTGCTCCCCCCCCCCCAGGTACTTCTCTCTTTGATTTCACTCTGAAGTGGCCTTGGACTCTTTTCCAGTAGAGCCTAATGGTCACTGGGAGAAGCCACCCTGCCTGAAGCAGCGCTGGGCATGCAGAGCCAGTGAGCGCTGACCAGCTTCGGCTCAGGGTGCCTTAGCATGGGACCAGTGGGTGGGCTCAAGAGCAGTCAGACACCAGACCACAGTCCCTGAATGTGTCCTCTCACCAGGCCTCAGCACTTCTCTGCTCTGGTGACTTTAGCCATAAAGTGTCACTTCCCCGTCAGCAGAACGGGAAATTGCTTTATTATTATGCTAAACTGCCACCTTGTTTGGATATGAGGAATGGTTAATGAAAATGATTGCTTTGCAGCATGCACAAGAAAAAGTGCTAAGAAATGCTCAGTCAACAGCCTACATAATTTGTGCGGTTATTAGGGACAATTTGTGACTTTTAAAAAGTCTACTAGGTCCAAATGTCAAAGGAAGAAAACATTAGCTAAAGCATCCTGGATTAACGGAGTTGAGAAGGGAACAATCCAAAGAGCTTCAACATTTCCAGTTTAGTCATTCAATCCCTTAGACTGTACCTCCTTGCACTCTGGGGGGCCTGCTGGTGGCCTCTCTTTCACAAAAGTGTCCCTGATCAAATCAGTGCACCCAGGGGAAATCCTTTTCCAAAAGAAGGTGCTGCCATCCTTACACTCACTCTTCATTCTGCTAGAATTCCCTGTTCAAGCTAGATAGCATTTGATAATGTTTGGGATGTCAACAGGCCCAGAAAGGTCTCCACAAGAATGTAGAGGAATTTAGCTTTTCTTGTCAGGAAACAGCCTGCAAAGTAGAAGAACAGGAACTGAGGGCTGAACTCTGAAGACTCCAGCTAGCTGACTTCAAAAGGACAGGATTAGCTTGATGAGGGAAAGTGTCATTCATATATAAACAGTGAGGGTAGGTGGGTAAGACATGAGCCCAGCCTCCTGGGGTGACTTCAGTGTCTCGGTAGCCTTTCCATAAACAGTGCACTTACTACAATGGGTCCAAATTATAAGTATTTGTGAAACTAAAAGAAAAACGTGTACTTTGATTTCATTTCCAAATTACCACAATTTCTTTTGAATGGCACAGATAGATCTGTCAGGGGCTTGGAGCCTCTGGGTTCTGGGGTAAAAGTAGAGAGGGCATGTTCTTGAGCAGTCCAAGGCCAAGTTCTCACACAAGAGTTGACCCTGTGATCCTGCAGGCTACACACATGTGGGGCTCAACCACCTGCAGGTGGAAAAACATCGCATTGTTTGTGCGCCACTGACTGAAGGGCTTTTGGGTTGTTTTTTTTTTTTTTAACCATTATTCCTTGAACAATAAGAACACTATTCACATAGCACCCACAATACATTAGTGATTACAAATAATACAGAGATGAATTTAAAGCACATGAAAGTGTGTGCTTAGGTTGTGTGCAGATGTTAGACATCTGTGGGCCGTGGAATGTCCCCTTGGGATACCCAGGGCTGGCTGGCTATCCTTGGCTTTTATCAAAGCAATGGCTGAAAGGCCAGCTTCATGAAAACATGATGTCACCAGAGGAATGGAGGACTGTCACAGTTAGCTGTGGTGCCCTGCAGTGGGCTGCTTGCTCCTGGGCAAACATGGCTGCACATTCCTTGAAAGTAGAGACAAGCTTGAGGTGCCCTGGGAGTTCACAGTGGCTCGAAGCTCAGAAAATTCTTACTAATCTCATGTATCAATTTCCTCTATTTGGGGCTTTCTCTTGTGTGTCTTTGCTTCTCATTTTTCTAGTAATTTATTTTTGTTTTGTTTTACAAAGTAGAACTGTCAAAGGATTGGAGTAAAAATAAATTTGCTACTTTCTGAGAGGTAGCCAAAGAAACATTATCAGTAAAAACCAACAAATCAAAACAATATCAACAAAAAAAAATAAGACATAAACACAGATGCTTCCCTAAATATGAAATTATAAAGTATATAGCACTGTGATTAAATCAATACCACTAAGTTCAGCAGTCTTAAACACTACAAATGCCCAGTCATCAGGAGAAAAGTGAATTCGTTTTTACAAGATCGGGAATGTTGATTTAATCATATCTCTGGAAACATGACAAGGACATTATTGCATTGGTAAGAGGAAACACGAGTTTTATTGGATAAAATAACTGAGCGTGGTACTGATCTGCCTTCTCCATGCAGTTAGCAGTTTCCTGTGTCCCATCTCCTTCCCTTTTCCCCATTTCCTTTCCTGTCTCCACACCCTTTCTTTTCTGGTTCTTTAAATCTTGGGAGCAGACACTCAGTCCTGCTCTGCAGACTTTGAAATCCCTGGATTTCTATGTCATAACCCAAGTCTCCCTTTCAACTACCCCATCGATAAAAGACTAGGTCACCAGAGTAATTTTTTAAATCTTTATTGTGTGTTTGGAACATGGAGCCCAGACTCTAAAATGAGCTTCAAAGAGTGTTTAAGAAAAGAAAGGGAGGGAGGGAGGGAAGGAGAGAGGAGAGAGACACAGAGAGAGAGAGGCAAGACATGACAAGAAAAGAAAAGATGGAGAAAACAAAACACCAGATTAGTAAAACAATTATTTCTTCTTACATTCACTAATTGGAGTACTGAAGCTAGAGAAACTTGGAAATTAAAGTTTCGAAGAATTCAGTCTTGGCTTTGCCAGAAGGAATTATGCAGAGTGTAATTAATTTATCCTCGGCTTGCTGTGATGGCTCTTAATCTCGTGCGGTGCTGACCAGCGATGTGCAATGAGGCAGAGACCGAGAGAAAACTCTGAACGAGTGTGGCAGAGGGTGGATTCCCTTTATAAGGGCAGAAAAATGTGCCTGGATTGTTACAGAGCTGTTTTCCAAAAGTGAAGAGTGGAGGGCGATGGAGAAGAGGAGCCCCTCTCTGAAGAGGTGCTGCGAGTGGATCTGTGCAAGCGGCAGTCTGCGCCCTTTTCTCTCTCCCCTGACGACTTATGCTGCGGGGTAGCTTTTGAGGAGAAAGGAGGAAAGATATTTATGGTGCCTGGTACCTAGCAGTGCCTGAGAGTTGTAGGTTTTAAAGGTTCGGTCAGGCAGAAAAAAAAAAACTTCCAAAAATGAAGGGGAGACCCCTTCAACACTCCACCCCCCACCTCCACCGGTCCTCACAGCGCTCCTAGCCTTTTGATTCCAACAGCCCAAGCAACGTTCGTTCATATTTGGTCATTAAGAAAGACTCTAGGTTCTTCAGGAACTCGGTCTCATTTGCAATCAGGTTCTGTAAATTATACTTAGAAAGAGTTTTATCCCGATTTTATGAGTTTCAGAATCTTAATATCAATAAGAAGAATTTCGTGTCAAAGATCAAATTCATTTCTGATGGAGGAAGGCAGTCACATTTTGAGGTTGGCACAATGGATTTTTTTTTTACACACTATGGAAGGTGGACTGTTTCTCGGTTCTATGTTAGGAATTTGTATTTAGTATTTAATTTGGTATTTAATGTATTTGTTTGTGTTTTGTATTTTAAGTGGCTGGACTGGCATGATGGTGCATGCCTGTAATTTCAGGACTTGGGAGGTAAAGGTGGGACGATTTGAATTAAAGGTTATCATCCTTGGTTACATAGCTAGTTGGAGGCCAATCTAGGTTACAATGAGATCCCGTCTCAAACCAAACAAACAATGACAACAACAAACCACAAATTGGCAAACTTTATATACCATAACTGCTTTGTTTTAGAATCTTTTATGCAGCTCAATTCAGTGATAGCATTCAAATCTGTTTTTTAAAAGGTATGATATTTTGATATTTTGAGGTTAGAGGTAATTAAATATAATTACCATATGTCATTTTTCACATTAAATGTAAAACATTATTCTCTAATGCAAAACGGAATTCTTGTCAATAAATAACATAATTAGTCACAAAATTAAAATAATGAAAATATCAAGATGATATTTAATCATGTAAAAAAAAAGGAAACTGGGCACAGTGGTATAGACTTGTAATCTCAATCCTTGGGAAGCTAAGGCAAGAGGATAGTTAGAAGTTCAAGGCCAGCCTGGGCTACATAGTGACCCCTGTCTCAAAAAAAACAAAACAAATAACAAACAAACAAAAACACCAAAGCGAACAACAAAAATGAGGTGTGTCAGCCAGTGAAACACCTGCCACGCAAGCATCAGGACCTGAGTCTGGATCCCTGGCATCCCTATAAAAAAGCTAGGCACTGTGTCTCAAGTCTGTAATCTCAGAACCACAGAGTCAGAACAGGACAATTTCTAGAGCTCACTGGTCAGCCAGCCTGGCAGAACAGGAAGATTTGGGTTCAGTATGAGACTTTGTCTAAAGTAATAAGGTGAGAGATTGAGGAAGAAACCTGACATTAATCTCTGGCCTCCACATTACAAGCACACACATATACACATACCCACATGAACACATATACCCAACAAACACACACACACACACACACACACACACACACACACACACACACACTCTCTCTCTCTCTCTCTCTCTCTCTCTCTCCTAAAATAGCAAAAACAGCAAAAAAAAAATAGCTCTACAATCAATGTCTGTCAGAGAAACGGGGCCAAATGGCTGAAGATTGATGCTGTAATGTATGGAGAGAAAATGGGAACTGTCCAGGCAGCCACTGGTATGTCATTTCTTAGTTTTGGAAGCTACAGGTCCTGCACTTCCTATATAATCAGATATATTTATCCCTCTCAGGTCTCTGAGGTGATTGAAGAATAGATAGCTAGAGTCTCATAGTTAAATTTTGAGTTGTTTAGGAATCAAGAGGGTGTTCTGGATCTAAGAAGATATTTTTAAAATTATGAGGCAAGTTAGTATGAAAGCTGAGTTAGATATAGAACTTTAAACTCATGGAGATGGTTAGATAGTAGAATGTTAAAGTCAGGTGCCAAATACATATGGACTGGACATTGGGAATGTATGCTAAGCCATATAACTCTTATAATTGTGGCCTATTTATTTCTATTGTTTTGTATTGTATTTATAGTTATAAGAAAAAGAACCATTTTTTGGACTGAAAGGGAGAGCTGTTGGGGGGAAAAAAGAAATACCTTAAACTAAAAAAAAAAAAGAAGGGAAGAGGATGGGGGGTTGAGGGGGAGGAGGGTGGATGGGACTGGAGGGGGGAGTAGGGAGGGGATTGTGATTGAGATGTATCTTGAAGAAATAAAAAATAAATTATTAAAAAATCGCAAAAACAAGAGAAATATGCAAGTGGTTTTGAAAAGGAAGCAGAAACACTAGTTTAGGGTAAGGTGTGAGGTAGGCCTTGAGTTGCTGAGAGCATCCCAAGCCAGCCCCAGCTCTGAGCCAGTGAGCCAGGCCTCTGGGTGATTTCCAGCTTGCACTGCACCTGCCCAGGTACACCGGCTGTCCTGGCAGGCAGATTCGATGCAGACCTTCTCAGCAGCCTTAACTACACTCAGGTAGCTTCCTGAGTAGAGTTCTGTCAGTTCTTTTTGGTCAGGAGACCTTACTTGGCTGCTGTACATTCTGAACAGCTCAATATCTGGTCAGAAATTTAAATCCAGAGCGTACTGCAGAGATTACCACCTCCACTCCCTATTGTACATATGGAGAACTTGAGGGTGCATATGGAGTGACACCCTCAACCACACCAAACGAAATCATTTTTACCTGTGTATCTTTCCTCAGTGGCTCGAATGTTCATGCTTTTAGTGGATCGTGTTAGTCCCCATCACAGGATCTCCCCTGAACATCTGTTATGAAACAGATGCGGAATATTGTCATTGATGGTGTCTTAGCCTCCACAAGGCAGATGAGATTTGTATCAGGGCTATTTTCCTAATGACTGAGGGGCAGCCAGTCTCATTCACTGGGCACACGACCTCAGCAGCTCTAGTCCAGCAGTATGTAAGCATCATCCTCCATCAGGCTATGTGGTGTCTAACTCAGGAACTCAGGAGAACTGTTACCTCTACAACCAAAGTGTATGACCATTATGGCAGTGTGGGAGACTCATTGAAACTATGGTAGCATTTAGTAATGCCTGACCTTCATAAGCTGCAAGCAAGAAGAGTTTTCTTATCCCTGGCTGGGGTCTACACCATAGCCCTCAGTAACCACCCTTCTCAGTAAATGTAGGGATAAATTCGAATGGCAGCTACCACAAACCTACGCTTTGTTTGCTTAGCAAAGACTGATGATTAATGCAAACAATGAACAATAAAAAGAACGATAAGAAAATGTTTTTGTGGGCTGGAGAGGTGGCTCAGAGGTTAAGAGCACTGGCTGTTCTTCCCAAGGTCCTGAGTTCAATTCCCAGCAACCACATGGTGGCTCACAGCCATCTACATTGAGATCTGCCAGGGCATATATGTGTAGAGCAAATACTGTATACATAATAAATAAAAAAATGTTAAAAAAAGAAAAGAAAATGTTTTTTGTTTGTTTTTTTAAGACAGTGTCTTGCTATGCAGCTTTTGGCTGGCTTGGAACTCACTGTGTATACCAGGTGGGCTCAAACTCACAGAGATCTTCCTGCCTCTGCCTCCTGAGTGCTGGGATTAAAGGCGTGTGCCATCATGCACAGCTGGAAAATTTGCAAAATGCACAACTATTTATGTTTAATTCTGGAGACTCAAGGTCACAGAGCAAAAGACAATGGCATTTCTATGAATTAAAACATGTCCTTTTCAAGATACCTTTTAAAAATAACACAAAAAAATGGATTTGTGGGCCCTCAACATGACTCAGCAGGTAAAGGGAATTACTGCTCGGGACTTGATGACTTGGGGACTCACATGGTGGAAGGAAAAGACTGATATCTGCAAGTTGTTCTATGACAAGTGTGCTGTGACATATGCATGCAAATTCACATATACAGCAACACACAGGCACACACAAATAAACAAATGTAAGAGATTTTGTTAAATCGATGAATTTGTATAGCAACTGTTATAATCACCAATTAGTTCCAATTCATTTCTCGGGCACACAGGAGAATGGTTCATATACGACCCAGCTACAGTCAGGTGATCAGAAGCTTCAAGTGTATGGTGATATACAGGTGTGGTTGTCAACCAGCAGGGTGATGCTGACACACCAGCTGCTCAGTGGCCAGGCCCAGATGGAAGAGCCACCATCCACCTCTCCCTTCACCAGAAAAAATGAAGGGCAATTGTTTGTTGTTGTTGTTTTTTTTCTAGAACTCTGATGTCTGGGAGTTGTTTGTTACTATAGCAAAATATACTCTTATCCTGACTAGCCTAGAAATTGGTACCAGAAGTGGGGTGCAACACTTCAAAAAGGACCCCAAAGTATTTGACATCATCTCAGCAGTTAGTCAGTGGAAAGAAAGGAAAGGGTTATTGGGTCTGGAGAGGTTTGGATCTTTGTTATACTAGATAAAGCTCTAGAAATAGATCTTCTACAGTGGGTGTATTAGTTAGGGTTACCATTGCTGTGCGAAACACCATGACCAAAGCAGCCTGAGGAGGAAAGGGTTTATTTGGCTCACATTTCCACATCATTGTTCATCATCAAAGGATGTCAAGTCAGGAACTCACTCAGGGCAGAAACCTGGAGGCAAGACCTGACCCAGAGGCCATGAGGGGCGCTGTTTACTGGATCCACATCATTGTTCATCATCAAAGGATGTCAAGTCAGGAACTCACTCAGGGCAGAAACCTGGAGGCAAGACCTGACCCAGAGGCCATGAGGGGTGCTGCTTACTGGATTGCTCCCCATGGCTTGCTCAGCCTGTTTTCTTACAGAACCCAGGACCACTAGGCCATGGTGGCACCACTCACAATGGGCTGGGCCCTCCACTATCAACCATTAATTAAGAAAATGCCTTACAGGCTTGCCCACAGCCCCATCTTATGGAAGCACTTTCTTTTTTTTTTAATAATTTATTTTTTATTTCTTCAAGTTACATCTCAATCACAATCCCCTCCCTACTCTCCCCTCCAGTCCCACCCTTCCACCCTCCTCCCCCTCAACCCCCCCATCCTCTTCTTTTTTTTTTTAGATTAAGGTATTTCTTTTTCCCCCCAACATTTTCTTAATTGAGGTTCCCTTCTTTGACATGACTATAGCTTGTACCAAATTGATGACACAGCTGGGGAGCTTTGACTGCCATGTGACTTCACAGGAATAAGTCCCTAGCAATATATTTCCACAGGGGCAGCCATAACAAAACCACCATAACTGTCACTTGAAATAATAATAATTTGCCCTCTAACAGTTTAGAAGGCTGG
The DNA here is from genome assembly GCA_907164525.1 of Lophiomys imhausi. Taxonomy (NCBI): domain Eukaryota; kingdom Metazoa; phylum Chordata; class Mammalia; order Rodentia; family Muridae; genus Lophiomys; species Lophiomys imhausi. The sequence continues at coordinate 7,773,067 of CAJQZJ010033015.1, read as the reverse complement.
AAGACTAAAGCTCATATGTGATCAGCAAAGCCACTGAATGTGAAGGGCTTAGAGGATTCCCTTCCTTTCCCCTGGTGGCTCTCAGCAATCCTAGCCATTGCTTGGTTTGTAGCCCCATCACTCCTGTGTCTGCCTCACCTTCACATGATGTTTCCTTGTGTCTATCTGTATCCTTGTATGTCCTGTTCCCCCTTGGTGTCTCTGATTCCCTGCTTACAAGGGCTGCAGTGATGGAGTTTAAGATCACTAACCTGTAATAAGCTCATTTTAACTAGAGTTCATCTCAAGACATTGTTCCTCAAATAGACCACATGGACAGACATGGAGAATTACAGCGTCCACATTTCCTTTTGAGAGGCCTGATTCAGCCTCAGCCGTGGGCATTGTTTGTGTCTGGCAAAGCAGCACGAGGAAGAACTAAACTCGGAAAAGAACTGGCTAATTTGCAAGAACGATCAAGGAGCAAGTAACCCAGCCACTTGTCAGATTAGAAAAGACAGTTGCTTCTCCACTCCTGCTAGCCAGAAGTAGACTTGAAAATGCTTTGAACCATAGTGATAGTTTGGAGCTCAGCCTTCTGACATGTACTGCTGAAACCTTTTACTAGACCAATGTGGAGGGAAATGACTAGGTTACCTCTGTCAGTGGCCCCTTACAGTGGACAGACTGGCTCCGCAAACAGGTGGAGGGACTGAGTCTCTGGCATCTCCAGCAGATATGCCACTGTGGGGAGTTACAGGTCAGAAGGTGAAGGAAGCAGCATTTCCTCTAGGAAGGTCAGAGGGTGGCCAGGTGGCGATTCGTAGGTTGACTCTGAAGATCAAGCATATGGGCAGCTAGCTAAGCATGTGAACATCGGCCAGGAACTGCCCTCTTTGGCTTTGAGAAGGGGAATTTCAGCGTTCATCTTCCTTCTCTTCTTGCTTTTCCATTTAATGTGGGACCCTAGCCTATGGGATGGTGCTGTCGTCTATATTCAGGGTGGGTCTTATCTCAGTTATTCTTCTCTGGAAACACCCTTACCTACCTCCAAAGGTGTAACTCATTAATATCCCCAAAGTTCCTTAATCTGGGGCTAGAGAGATAGCTCAGAGATTAAGGGCACTACCTGCTCTTCCAGAGGTCCTGAGTTCAATTCCCAGTACCCACATGGTGACTCACATCCATCTGTAATGGGAGCTGATGTCCTCTTGTGCCATGCAGGTATACATGTGAACAGAACACTCATATACAAACCACAAAGTTCCTTAATCTTTTTTGTGCTGACAACCATTGTAACCGTTCTGATGAGGTGTATAGCGAGGTAAAGGGGACCTCTGAGCTTTATGACACTGAGTGCCCCTGTGTGGTAGTTATAACAACACTGCCTAGTCTGATCTAAACAGAACGTCCCCTAAGACCCAAGCAACACCATCGTGAAATACAGCAGGAAAAGCTCCATGGGCCAATAGACACTTGTTGTTATGAAGACTTACTGTCAAAAATGAAGGTGATTTTTCTTGAATGGATCTACTGACTTAATTTTAGCCAGTTTTCCAAAACAAATAGTTGAGAACATATCTCAGGAAGGATATTAGAAATAAAGGTGGTGAGAGGTTTGAATAGCTTTACCAGACATCAAGATGCATGGACTAATTAGGCTCTACCTGGAGCCTTGTGACATACACACGCTGACGAATTTGTTTGGTGTAGAAGACTTGGTGATTTGGGGAAGAGCTGAACAGAGTGCCTGATTCACTCACCAAGTAGGTGACAGATGAACCTAGCCCCTGTGTTCTGGGTTTTATAGGGAAGCCCTTTGTGTGGCTTTTCTTCTCCAAGTAACCCAATTGTGATTCAGAGGTTCTCCCAATCTTGGTTACAGTCTTTCTTCCTGTGGAGCATCAATTATCCAAGTCCTTGTAACCTCAGGATTGTGTAAGGAAGCCACAGTTGTCACACACTGTCGCGTCCCCCTTGACCAGCAAGGATGACGCAACTGACAAAAGCTCTTCTCCAGCAGTTTATTCAGGTCCCTTGAAAACAGTCTTCCAAAATCCGAATGCCTGGGCAGACCCAACCCACAGGCTAAATACTAAATGAACAGTCAATCAAGTAAAGCCACGTAGTGCTATCTTAGAGGCCCACGCATGCGGAAGCAAGCCAGATCAGCGGTCTTTGCCAAATATGAACTTGTATATCATCGAGAGCGCTTACCGTCAGGCTGGTGGAAGGCAGAGACCAGCGCCATCTTTAGGGCATGGCACATCGCAGCTCTCTACAGTTCCCCCTTTTTTTATTTTTTCTAAAGTAGATAAAAAGTCCCTGGAAAGGCTTCGTAATCCCTCTATCTGGGGATCTCACAGTGGGCCTGAGCCTGTAGGAGGGCGGTGCTCAAACTCTTACCCGTCTCTGGGTCAGCCTCCCCACTCGGGACTGCCCTGTCTTAGGTGGCCGAGACTTACCCGTCAACTCCGTCACTGACTTGCCAGACCCTGATATCCGTGGAACGAATACCTCAGTGGGCAGGGACTATGCTTAGTAAAGATTTACTTCACGGCAGCGAGCCATGCCTGAGGGGACTGGCCTGCCTCAATGGCGACAAGGGCTTGTATAATCATGGCTGCATTACGCTTTTGTGTAGCTCTCATTTTGTAGATGCACCATAGGCAAACCAGAGAGGCTAGTATCATCAGAATCGCCAAAGAGCCTACGCCCGCCCACTCCTCAAGATGATCCATAGCCGTCTGAATCCAGGAAGTCAAACCAGTAGCCAGGCTCAGATCCACCCGAGTGGAGTTGATGTGGACAATTGTCGCTCTCAGCTCTCTCATCAAATTTTCAAACTCAGCCGACCAATCCTGTAAGAGGAACTTTGACAATTGTCTAGACAAATTAGCAGCCTTTGTATAATTTTGATATTGCATGAAAGTAACACACAAACCTTGCAATTTCCACTCACATCCCAATTGTGCTAGTTGCCAAAGAGAATCAATCTGTTCTTGTATTAAATCTATGTGTTGATTAACTATCATAAGACCTCCTTTGAGATGAGAATTCATAGAGGTCTGAGTATCCAATGCCTGTGCCACAGTGGCTGAGATGTTATTCAGGGCATTGGCAGTCTGTATAGAACTAGACAAGGCAATAGCTGAGGCAGTAGCTCCCACAGCAGCAACAGTGATAGCAGTAACAATAGCTGCAGTGATGCCAAAATCTCTTTTAAACCTGAATAGCATCATGGTATTAGGGGCCTCTACAGGAACTGGTACATATCGAGGCATTCTAGTCACCACAGCCACAGGAAAGGCTGTGGCATTCCAGCACAGGGCATAAAAACATGTGCCCGGAGTGCATACTAACTTTTTTTCACCCAAGGATGCACTCCCATTACTTACAATCCACAGAAAAGGAGGCCAGAGACATACTGGCGAAGCTGAAAAGTTCTTGTTGCGGTAAGAATGAAACAAAGAATTCCAAGTACCAGAGCCACTACTGCTAGAGAAATCTAGATTGGTAGCGGACCCTAGGGAAAAATTACCTCTTTGATAAATTCCTCCCCCAAGCATAATGACAGGTCCCAAGTCCATGCAACTTCCATTTACTCCACACAAAAGCCACAAATCAAAAGGATTGGTGGCAGTCTGCTGAGGATCCCTAGTAGATATATCAAGCATTCCTGTACAAGACTTATTCACTATATTACTAATCATGGGGCTAAAGGAAAAATAATCTTGTTGAACCCAAACTGCTCTGTGCTCCTGACATCCAGTCCAGGGGAAAAGGTCCTTCCTCTCCTGTGGATCCTCTACAAAAAGGTGCCCAGCGTGGCTGTCTGGGGAGGTCCCAGTCAGAGACTCGTGTGGGCCACCATCCTTTAAGGCGAGAACCAATGCCTGAAAACAAACCACCACTCCTACCTCCAAACCTCAGTTGTGGTAAAAAATCTGCTGACTGCTGAGACAATTTAATACATTTTGTATCATCTGACCTATTGAAGCTCATTAAAAAGCACAGACTACCCTTCAAGCTGACATTTCTATTACCCTCTATAGGGCTTTTCTGATCATCAAAGGGAAGGTAAGGTAAGCCTAAGCTTCTATTACTGCTAAATAAGCGTGGAAACACAGTTGCATCATGTCTGACCGGCATCGGCTTTGGGAATATCGACAGGATCCCCCATCTCGGCTTGGTCATTCCTGACATACTCACTGCTACTATCACCAGGATCCTTAGGAAGGTCTTCATGACGAATCTTCCTCACAAGGCATTCAGGCACCCACACTGGATCTTGTTGATCCTGAGGAAAAACACAAACAGACCCTCTCGCCCCTGTTAGCACGGGGTCAGGCCCCCGCCAAGAGCCTGTCAGAATGTCCTTCCACTTAACCATGCTTTTAGGTTAACCATGGGAATCCTGATGTCTGTCCGCTGCTGAGCGGCCTTGAGCATCCAAATTGAAAAAAGTTTAAAGTAAATAAGGCTAAAGATATTCTCTCCTTGGGGGTACGGCCTTGGCCTATTCCCCCTTTTTGTTTTTGCAAGCATTCTTTCAAGGTGCGATGAGCACGCTCCACAATTCCTTGTCCTTGAGGATTTTATGGTAATCCGTGATTAAGCTGTACCTCCATCTGGTTGCAGAAGGAGACAAAGGACTGTGCCGTATAGGCTGGTCCATTGTCCGTTTTCAGCTGCTGTGGTTTTCCCCATGCAGCCCAGGCTTCTAAGCAATGTCCTATGACATTGCGAGCCTTTTCTCCACTCATAGGTGTAGCATGTATGATACCTGAGCAGGTATCCACAGATACATGAATATATTTTAAGGTTCCAAATTCTGATATGTGGGTAATGTCCATTTGCCAGATTTTGAGTGGCATCAACCCTCTAGGGTTCACTCCCACACTGGGGGGATGATGATGAATCACACATTGAGGACAGTCCAAAACTACTTGTCTAGCATCTGCTCTAGACAAATGGAATTTCTGCTGTAGAGTTTTTGCATTTACATGAAATAATTGGTGAAACTGTCTGGCTTGGTCCAGGAATGAGCTCCAAAAAATGCATTCCATCCTGGTCCATTGATCAACTTTATCATTACCTTCACTTAATGGTCCAGGTAATCCTGTATGTGCTCTGATATGTTGAATATAAAAACACCTTTTTCTCTGCCAGATTAAAACTTGTAACTCTTGTAATAAGGCACATACAGTACTACTATTCTTAATAGGACCTGCTAATTCTAATACTTTCACTGCGTTGACCACATAGACTGAATCTGAATCAAATTGAATGCAAATTGACATCTTTTAAACACCTCAATTACTATTTTCAACTCTACTATTTGGGGGGAGCCCGGTTGAAATTGACATAGCATGGGCTCTTGTGTTTCTATCAAATAGGCTCCACAGCCTGTCTTTGAGCCATCAGTACACTTCCTGTACTTTCTGTATTCCTTCCCCTAGGGCACTGTCTTTTAAAGTGTCCCATCTTGCCACACTTAAAACAAACTCCTGAACTTCCTCCACCTTTTCTGGCCAACTGTATTACTGCAGCAGCAAGACCAGCATTAGTTAACGGCCCTCCAAGCTCTCTACACACTTTCATCCAGGCCTCTAGGCCTTTGTTCTTATAAGGGGTGATAGCGGCTCTACACTCTTTAGTACATTGCTCATAGACCAACTGTTTTATTAGTGGCAAAGCAGCATCCGGGTCACCAAAAATCTTCCCTGCTGCTTCCACCATTCGTGCTACAAAGTCTGAAAAGGGCTCCATGGGGCCCTGTAGAATCTTAGTTAAGTTTCCACTCGCCTCCCCTTTATTAGGAAGAGATCTCCAAGCCTTGATAGCTATCTTGTTTATTTGTTCATAAATCTGAATAGGATATCCTATCTGCTGGTTGGCAAATCTCCCCTGCCCAAGCAGCATATCTCTATCCCAGGCTGGATTTCCATCTCTCTGATTATTGGCTGCTTGCTCAGTGGCATACTCAATCAAGAAAGCTTTCCAGTCTAAGTATTGCCCTGGACTTAAGCAGGCGCGGACCAGGCCACTCCAATCACTCGGAGTCATACAATGTCTGCTTAATGCTTCCACTTGAGCCATTGTAAAAGAAGTGGTAGTACCATAGGTACGAACCGACTCTGCAAGAGATTTAACCACCTTAAAATCAAGCGGTTCCTCGTACCTGTTCCCTTGTGGGTCTTGATATACCGGATAGGCAAACTGTAATTCTGTTCTTACTTGTGTCCACATCCCCGGGCAGAAAGATCTCCCTACTTTCAGGGACTGAACAGGCTGATCTGAGTGGCTTCTGGATATGGGGGAGGAGTTGAAGGCGCCATGGCAACAGCTTTACTCACACCAGCCGCCGCCAGCGTGGCTGAAGGCGCTGTAACAACGGCTCCACCCACTCCGACTGCCGCCGACATGTCCTTTTCTTTTACCCTTTTCTTTTCCTTTTTTCTAATAACAGTCCTCTCTAACTGTTCTATTAGAGCATGTAGCTCTCCTTCAGAATCCGTGCTCTCTGAGTCCTCAAAATCTCTAAAATCTCTAAAATCTCTAAGATTGGGATAGAGAGGAACTTTCTTTTTGCCTCCCTTTTCACTGTCTGCCTGCTCAAATCTTTCACCTTTGTTACTTTCCTTTTCACTGTCTACCTGCTCAGATCTTTCCCCTTGCAGCAGTTCCAAGGCTGATTCTCCCTCTTTGATTGCATTACAATATCTCTGATCTTCTAAACAACTCCTCACCATTTTCCAAATCGGTCTTACTCCATGCTTCAGAGTCCCTTGCTCCCAAGCAAAATCCAAGTCCCTGCCTAATTTGTCCCAGCAGGATACCATAAGATTCCCGGACACCGCAAACCACGGAGCCACGGAATCACATTCATTTAAAAATCTTTCTAGGGTAGACTTCTTAATCTTCAAATTCCTAGCTAAAAGTAGCTCCTGAAGAGCCAGAAAAATTGGGTGTGACTCAGACAATCCCATGTTTAAAAATTTTACTTTCGGTTCGCAGTTTCCCGCGAAACTTTACCTTTAGTTCGCAACTTCCCACGAAACTTTACCTTTTGTTCGCTATTTCCGCGAAACTTTACCTTTTGTTCGCCATTTCCGCGAAACTTTACCGTTTGTTCACTATCTCCGCGAAACTTTACCTTTTGTTCGCTATCTCCGCGAAACTTTACCTTGTGTTCGCTATTTCCGTGAAACTTTATTGTCCCAATTTATTCCGGGAACTTCCCAGTGCACTGCCCCTGACTGCAGGAGTTCTGAGTCTTTTCTGGTTCCCGTACGGGCCACCACTTGTCGCGTCCCCCTTGACCAGCAAGGATGTCGCAACTCACAAAAGCTCTTCTCCAGCAGTTTATTCAGGTCCCTTGAAAACAGTCTTCCAAAATCCGAATGCCTGGGCAGACCCAACCCACAGGCTAAATACTAAATGAACAGTCAATCAAGTAAAGCCACGTAGTGCTATCTTAGAGGCCCACGTATGCGGAAGCAAGCCAGATCAGCGGTCTTTGCCAAATATGAACTTGTATATCATCGAGAGCGCTCACCGTCGGGCTGGTGGAAGGCAGAGACCAGCGCCATCTTTAGGGCGCGGCACATCTCAGCTCTCTACAACACACAAAGGTAATTACTAATAATTGATGATCGCTTGTGTGTACAGTACCCAGATGCTTCCCCGCTGGACAATGATGTCTTTGCTGCTCTTCAGATGTAAGGGCAATGCACAGTAAGTACATGGTAACAAGAAAGCAGGCAGTAGTGTAGAGACAGCATGCTCTTTGAAATCAAAGATGCTTCTAGAAGTCACTGGCCAATGCTCATATAAATGAAGTGAACCAAACAGAAAAGATTGATAGGAAGCTGTCCCAAGGACACCTCCAAAGAAATGACTGTAACTCCAAAGCAGAAGGAACCCTGCAGAAAACTGAAGAAGCCCTTCAAGGTTTTTGCAGAACTAATCATTTGGTCACAAAGCAAAAACAAATCATACAGCCAGGTAGTGTGTATAGCTGCTCCATAGCTTTCTTAGAAAAAATTTACATTTAAGATATATGCATATATTATTTATTTGATTGATGTTTTGGCCAAGAATTAGTTGATAGCTGCATTTTATGTCTTATTAAAGTATGTCTTCTTATAAAATTACATTTCCTTTTACCAAGCTGAGGATCTTAGACTATGGGCTTTCATAGCTCATCATGAAGTTCCAGCCTCCATCTTTTCTTTTTTCAAGATGACAGGATTTCTATGTGTATCCTTGGTGCCCTGGCTGTCCTGGAACTCATTCTGTAGACTGTTAGAGTAAATTTATATAATTGTAATTGTTTCTCAGCGTCTCTCTTAACCTGGCTATCATCTAAATAATTGACTCTATTATATAATTTGTTAAACAAGCTTCACAGCACAACAACTGAGCAGTTATTACTCTATTCTTAACCCCCTAAGCTAATCTGGCTTCCTCCCAGTATAAATCCCAGAGATACTTGTATTTTGTGGGTTTCTTGCTTTAATTCCTCTCTCCTGATGTCTCTTCTACCTCTGCCTGTGGCTGAATCCCCTACTTCCTCTCTCTAACTCCTCCTCCCCTGGAGGGCAGGAAGTCCAGCCCTATTCTCTCTCCTGCTCAGCAGTTGACTGTAAAATGCTTTATTGGCACATCAGGGGACAATTGGGGAGCAGTATTCACATAACACTGAAACAGGAGATTCTTAGAACAAGAATTACAACCAGATATTGGGGTACAGAAATCAGCATTTGAATTACAAAATAGCCTTATGCCTACATTAGACCAGACTGGCCTGGGACTCAGAGATCCTCCTGCCAGAGTACTGGGATTAAAGCTGTGAGCCACCATGCCCCACTACTCTAGCCTCCATCTTTAAAGCACTGGTTAAGACTATTTTCAGAACTGATAATTCCCAGATAATATGAGCAGTGTCACATGACTCTTTGTCAAGGATGAAGGTTTTCTGTAATTAAACCCACACTTGACAGGTATAGAAGAGAAGACATGATGGTTCAGCTAATAGTGGACAAACCCTCCCTATGAAAAAAAAATGGGTGGAGAGACTGGGGACTGTCCAGGCAGCCAGTTGTCTGTCATTTCTTAGTTTTGGAAGCTGCTGGCTCTGCACTTCCCGTTTATTCAGATATATTTACACTTCTCAGGTCTGTGATGTGGTTGAAGACTAGATAGCTATAGTCTCACAGTTAAGTTTTAAGTTGTTTAGGAATTAAAAGGATGTTCTGGGTCCAACAAGATGCTTTTTAAAGTTGGTAATGCAAGTTAGGATGGAAACTGAGGATGTGAGGGCGATCTGGCTGCGACATCTTTCACCCCATTGATTGCCAGGGTTGATTCAGCTGATCTGGCTGGCTAGGCGGGTGTCCCCTTCCTCCCTCACCGCTCCATGTGCGTCCCTCCCGAAGCTGCGTGCTCAGTCGAAGAGGACGACCTTCCCCGAATAGAGGAGGACTGGTCTTCGGCCAATGGTATACGAGTAGCTGCGCTCCCCTGCTAGAACCTCCAAACAAGCTCTCAAGGATGGAAACTGAGTTAGGTATAGAACTTTAAACTCATAGAGGTAAATAATAGAATATTAATATCAGTTTCCAAATACGTATGCACTGGACATTGGGAAAGTATGTTATACCTTATAATTTTCATTTTAAAAAATGGGTGGAAACCCTTCATGCATGTCCAGTCTTCCCTGGATCTACACTGTGGCCTCAAGGTACAGATAGTGCTGGGCTTTCAGGGTCCCTGACAGTGTGAGCCTTTAGCTCTCTTTCTTGAAGCCACCAACCCTTCACTCATCTAGGTCTGTGTCAACAGAAAGAAGACATTTGCCTCATATCAAAGGCCAAATCACTTTTTCCTGAAAGTGAACACAGCTGCTTTCTGGGTGGGAGTATTCCCTGCACAACACCTTTAACCTTCCCACGGGAGCATTTCCTGTGCAACACCTTTAAGCTTCCCATGCAACCAGACTCAGAAAGTCTCAGATTATGTCTTGGCTTATGATGACGGTAAGAAATGGCTCATAATCAGAGACCTGGAGCAGGACATCTGCCATCAACACATCATGTTCCCATGGAGCCAACTCCTGGTGTGGTCTGCCTGTAGAGGCAGAGAGATGTTCTGGCTGTGATATGCTCCTGTCCTGACACATTTCAAACTATGGGCCCAAGAAGGACCTCACATAACTGGACTAAGGTTGCTTCTCTTATGGAAAACAAAGGGACATTTTGTCCACTCTGTAGGGACGCAACAATAAAAGGCTTGGCTGTCCACTGAGGGCACCTTGGGTCATAACTGTTGAAGTTCTGTTTCAAGCGATTGTCTCAGGGAACCAAGTTTTGTCCACAAGTACACAAGAGGAGCAATCCAGGGCTGTAGGACTCCGGGACTCCCATTGAACTATGGTGAATCTCCCGCCAAGCCACTGGTAATTCTACCGGCCTAATATAACAACTTACATTACTTAACAGAGTTTAGGTTACAGGTGGTGTAGGCTGCCCTGGTCCGGGCTCTTTCCCCAGGTTAAATCAGGCCGCTGGTTAAGGAGGGCCAGGCCCGTCAGCTGATATCCTGTCAGGCTGCCCGCTTCTCTGCCAAGCTGCCAGCTGCTCCACTGGCCTAATCTTACAGTTTATACTTATTAATAAATACAATTGATAATTACATTGCAGTTTCAATATGTACTGGCATACACACATGTTCAGGGCAATGCATGTAATTACACACACACACCCATGTGAAGATAGCAAATGTGTGCTAATGGCAGGGGCCTGCTGACATGAGCATTGGGGCTTCAACTCTTATAGGTAAACAAACATAGCTTGTGTGAGAAAAGAGCAAACTACAGCGCATTTAACATCTAGAACATTCCTCACACTGGCAAAATGCGGGGGGGAGGGTATTTTTTTTTTTTTTTTCACAGAGTCTGGCTGGCTAACATAGGCTGGTCTTGTGTACAAGGTTTGCCTACACCTTGGAGTACTAAGATTCCCAGCAGGCAGCACCACACCCAGCATGATTACTCTGTGTGTGTGTGTGTGTGTGTGTGTGTGTGTGTGTGTGTGTGTGTTTATTCAGGAGAGTGACCAGTATTGCTGGAATGGATATAAAAACAGAATGGCTCCAAGTCAGCACAGACAACAGCAGAGAAACGCTGTCCCAGAGTGACCAGGTCTAGAATGAGGAGGAAGCCTTCTTCCCCGCAAATTCATCCCAACAGCTGCTCCAGCTTCCTGCTGTCCAGGGTCCCCCAGGCTATGCCTCTTGGCCTTCTCCCACTGACATCCTTTTCTGCAGGGAGAGTGTTAGTATAGTTCACTCCTTGTTCTTTTAGTTGATTTGATTTTTTTTAATTACTATCTAGTAAACGGTCTTTGTGTTTTGGGGAGAACATGGAGCAGCAGAGGATGGGCCCTTTTACTCCTTGGGAGGACACCTGAGTTCAGAGGGCAGCGGGAGAGTGAGCAAAGTGGAGGTCAGGACAACAAGCCTTTGCACAGAAATTTCTGTCCTTTGCAGCCATCCTCCTGCACAAGCTGTTTCCATGCCAATGAGGAACCAGGAGAAGTGACTTGTTGCTCTTTGGCAAAGCAGTTGTTAACAGTGTTAACTACCTCACAGGTGTGAACTCACAATCCCATCCTAGGGAATGATAACTGCAGATAGCCATGTACCACAACGGAAGGCTGGAGGGAGGAGACAGCACAGCACGGCACCTGGGTATGCTCACCACATTCGTGGGGCCTGTTCCCTGTTGCCTGCTCAAGCTTCACACCAACTGTGCAAATACAAAAGCACAAAGGAGACACAGTTCCGCGTGGGTAGTGTGATGTGAGTGAGAGGCCTGGCACACACTACTCCATGCCACACCAAAGAATCCTCATTGAACCAGGCCACAATGTCACACTGCTTCCAGGAGGGCCAAGCAGGTCACTGTCTTCTGGGGACAATATCCCCAGACCCTCGTTCTCTCTGAATCTGGCACTCAACAACTGCATTCAAAGTCTCCTGATAGAGTTAGTGAGCACAAATAGCTCATGACAGTGGGGACAGACACACTATGGGAAAAACGGGGCTGGGAGGAAGGACTGAAAATGCTGGATTATGGACCTTAAATGACTTGCTTAGGCCAAGCCAGCTGATACGGGGGCACCAGTCCAGCCCTTCAGGGACATTCCCACTGACTTCCAGTGTGGGCTCAATCAGCAAGCAGGTGTAGCAGTGTTGAGAGGGACAGCTCAACCCCCCCCCCCCCCGTGCCTCTGAATAATGAGGTTATAGCTCGTGATGGTGTTGAATTTGACTTTGACATTATGGAATATGAAGCAATGAGAGAGAGAGAGAGAGAGAGAGAGAGAGAGAGAGAGAGAGAGAGAGAACAAAAGTGAGCAGTGGTCATTCATATTAATTCCACCACAGAAATGGACAGTTATGATAAGGAAAATTGAATCCGAAATTAACATTCCAAGCAATGATTAATATTTCAATCCTTAGGGAAGAAGGGTGCAAAAATATCACGAGCATTTCAGGAGACTATTTTCCTCATATAAAGCTTATTCTTATAATATTACTGCATTTCAAAAAATACAATTTTTGAAAAAAAATGAACTATAGCTTTTTGCCGTGATAGGCGACAGGTCAGAAAAGCATTTCAGAATAATTTTACACCTTTTAACCTTAAAAAATACTTTGCTGACAATTGAGAAAAGGCCTTAAGAGAAGCTCTGATAGGCAGTCTCACAGCAGGTTGCCGCGTCCCATCACCGAGCCAGAGCACTGCTGCATAATGCATCCCATAATAAGGAGTGTACCGCGATCACAAAGGCTGAGTAGCAGTTTTACGAGAGCAATCCTTGGCAAGAGAGGCTATTAGTCATGACACTGAAAGTTTGTTACATAAAACTCTTGGGAAGGTACAAAGGAGGCAAACTGGTTAAAATTTTGATTTGAGCCAAGAAATGACTTTGTCATAGAATCTCGTCTGTGTTTAAGGTTATATTTAGTATTCCCTGCTTTTCATTTCTGCTCATGCTTGGCTCATTAAATGAAAACTCTAGGCTGTTTAGTTAAGTGAACGGTGTCTTTCCTAGTGCTAATTGTTAGGAACTGTTTTAACAATTACCTGAGATGATTATGAACACTGACCCTATGGCTGGGGTTCTCCCCATGGTAGAGCCTGTTTGGATTTAGGAAGTCCAAGGAGATTTCACTGTAACAAAAATTTAAATTAAAAAAAAAATCTATCCAGGCAAGATTCCCTCTGAGCTCATCTTTTCAAGAAGGGTGCTGGATGGGGTAAGGGAGGAGGAGGAGGAGAGAGAAGAGTATCTTGGGGTTTCTTGTGGTTTCATCCAAAAGGCTAACAAACTAGAGGGAAACAAGGTGAGAAGGTGTGTCTCTAAGCAAGTTTTCCCAACCCTGAGAGGCCTGTAGCCTGCTCTCACAGGGAGCCCAGGTTCCCCACCCAGGCTGAGGTCATTGTCATTTAGAATGTAGCTGGGTGCTTCTGCAATGCTCAGGGTGAGCTGAGAAAATGGCCATCATCATATCTTCACCCTCCATGGGTCCTTCTTAGAGGGACACAGGGACATTGCACCTCTCTCTCCCCTCTACTTTCTTTTCTTCCCTTCCCTGATCCTCCTTATCATTATTTTTGAGTTTGGATGGTGATGTCCCTCTGAAGCCACATAAAAGACACTCCCGAATTCTTTTCCTCTGGCCTCACGGGGGCACTGAACACTCACCTCTGGAGACTTGGTGTACTCTTAGACACTTTTATAGGCTCTTCCTAAAATGAGTCTATCTTATGCCCAAATCAGACATATTGCAAGTAATTGTGTTTCAACATTCCTTATTGTTAAGTTTTATACAGTGTAGCCAGACACGGACATTTGTCTCAGAATGTGACCCAGGCAGTTAAGTGACTGGGCATTTCTAGTGGTGTTGAGGCTACACCATCTCATCAGGGAAGCTCTGGCCCTAAGGTTGGAACAGAAAGCATGAATCACATAGAGCTATCTTCAGATTCAATGTTACTGTGGTTCAGGTATGATCACCCACCTGTCTTACTATACGTGTACTGTCTGGAGGCATATACACGTACACACAGGTTTACGAAAACGTGTACACACCTGTCCGTACACATATGCACACACAGTCATAGACACACCCACACTTGCACACATAATGTCTGCACACACATGAACACAAGTAGTTCTTTCCTTGTCACTGAATACCTGACAAAAGTCACTTAAGGGAGAGGGAAAGGATTTCATGGAGGGACGGCACTGCAGCTGAGGCAGTTTAGTGTGGTTTGCCACTGGTGGGTAGATGTGAAGAGTGGACTATCCTTGTTAAAGACCAACCCAAGTAACCTGTTTTAGCTTGCCAGGCTACAGACCCAAAAGGTCCACAGCTCCTCAAAGCAGTGCCTATAGCTGGAAACCAAGTTTTCAAACACAGGAGCCTGTGGGGGGACATGTCACACCCGAACCATCCCAGTGCATACTGATACACACACAAACACAAGTACACAGAGGGACAGGTCCTCAGAGGTAACCGAACTTTTAAATTATTATTTAACACTTATTTATTTAATACTAAATTTACTTATAACAAACCCCAACAATTTCTTAACTATTAATCCTATAAATTCCTACAACCCCTTTAACCTATCCACTAAACCTATTGATAATTATAACAACTACTTTCATAACCTTTTAGAATGATACAGTCTCTGGGGCAGGTCCTCAGTCGTCAGGAACATAGTCTTTGTTGTAGATTTTTTAACACACTTAGCAGTCCTTTTTTTGGATCTCTCAGATGTAGGTTCGTCAGGGTAAGTTGGTTATTGCAGTCTCACCTTAAATAAGGCTTCATGCTTTCTTCTCTGTGGGAGACCCCAGCCGTCTGCAGGCCAACTTACTTCTTTTGAATCAGGAACTCAGCTGCTGTGCCTCAGTCCTTAAAGCCAGGCACCGTTTCCTTTAGGCCACTGTTCGGACAGATCAAACCCCTCCAGGCAAAAGCTGAGCCACAGGGTCAAGTCCTTGGCCTTTTGGTGTCTTGCTCAGGCTTTCTTTGTTCACCGGCTTCTTTCTGCTTCAGGGAGAGAGCTGGCCATCAATGGCCAGCCCTTTTTTTAGCAGGACTCTTGGAGCTCTCTAGCATCAGGGGCCTCTTCTCTCCTGGGCTCCATGCACTGTCCTTAAATAAGAGGAACTCTGTTTCAGCTTAATTTGGGCTCCGCCCACTTAGCAGCTGAAAACAATGTCAGGCCAGATACTTTGTTTCTTCAATTCTATTGAGTCTTTCCTGTTTTCCTGACTTTAAACTTGTTTTTCAGTCTATTGAGTCTTTCCTGTTTTTGTTGACTTTATGTTGATAATGTTCTTCAGGCCCCGAATTAAGAGACAGTATCCGAAACTCCTATATATTTTCCAAATCTAATCCATCCAACCCCTACACCCAAAAGGTCCACAGCTCCTCAAAGCAGTGCCTATAGCTGGAAACCAAGTTTTCAAACACAGGAGCCTGTGGGGGGACATGTCACACCCGAACCATCCCAGTGCATACTGATACACACACAAACACAAGTACATGGAGGGACAGGTCCTCAGAGGTTCTATGGCTCCCATCAGAGCAGAGCTGGCTGGCTGAGGTAAGTGGGCAGTTGGCAGCAGGTTCTTGAGTAACACAGCTCTTGCAAGGAATGGCAACTCTGCCTCACACTGGGCGATTCCAGACCCCAGAGCAGAGACCAGCCTTCACAGTCCACCTCATGAATGATGCGTCCTCAGACAAGTCTGTGTTGTTGATGGACGTGGTGGAGATCAACTGGGGCCAGTACTCTATCTGGCTAACCACAGCAGCAACACACAGACAGACAAAACCAGCTCTGATCCCTTCATTGTTCCTCCTTAAATAAGTCCCCCTTATCACAGACCACTCTGGATCCCCCATGTCCCCATGAGTTAGAGTGAAGAGAGCTAGCTGAATTTGCTTCCTAGCAGGTGAAGGATTTGGGATACTCTGGGATTTCTGGGGATATTTCATTTGCTGATAACACGTAACCTTGTCTGTATTGTTATGCTGAACAGCTGACTTCAGGCAGATTTTCCCAGCACCTACCAGTGGGTATATCTGGTGAATTGCCTGTGTTTCCTGTTCCCTCTCCTTTTCCCTTTCTCACAATGCCTAGTCAACTGTGGGACTTCCAAAGTATCATGGTTTTACACACACACACACACACACACACACACACACACACACACACACATTTTGGTGTTTTCCCAGATATTTTTAAAGGGCAGCTCTTACTTTTATTTTCCAGGATTTTTAATTTAAAAAATTCATAACAAAGCTGAGGATGTAGCTCCATTGGTAAAATATGTTACTGATGTACACAAAGCCCTGAGTTCAGTGTCCAGCACAGCAGCAGCTGGGTGTGGCCCTGAACACCTGTAATCCCTACACACCCTTGCTATCAATCATCCCTCCCTCCAGGGTCTGGTGGTCCCACTGGTGGCCACCCTGGGATGGGATTCGATTTCAAAGGTCTTGTATGTTGATTCTGCTGTGTGTATTTTAAAGGTCCATGTGGCTTCCTCTTTTAGAGAACTGATCCTGAAGCCTGCCCACTGCTACAGTCCAGCTGTGTGGATGCTGGCCTTATCCCTAGTGCTCCAGGGAAACCTTCCCTCTGCAGATAGTTGCTCCGTGTTGCTATGAACAGTAGCTTGAGCTTGGTGACATCAGAGGATAAGGGTTTGGTCACATGTAAAATGGAGGACAGAGCTCAGGAGTCTGAGCTCAGTCTGGCTCTGCCACTCAGCAAATGGACCTGGGGCCTCTGTCTCCTGGTCTGTAAAGTGGGTTCGTGCCACTCCTCTCTGGGTAGTATAGATGTGGTTCCACAATGATTCCTGGCCTCTTCCTCCTTCCTCTTGCCTTATCTGGAACCTGGAGAAAACCTCCAGCAGGAGGCAGGATTGGTCTCCTCCACGCCACCCCATCTGTCTCAACACAGTGCTTATGGAGTGTAGAAGCACCCTTGACCCATGAGCATGGACAGTCATTTAACCCTCAGAAAATACAATGCACCAAGTTTAAACACTATTCAGTATAGACCCTAGATCCATGCAGCCATGATCACATGCAGGTGCCAGTTTTATGTGCAGCCAATTAATGCCACACAGGTGGGTATGGGGCAGGCAATTGTAAGGACTTCCAACACCACAGTGGGTTTCCCATCCCTTCCTGGGGTGTGAAAGGGAATCTAGATGATGGGTGGGCGCTGGGCTTCGAGGAGCTGGGGAGCCCCGGCCGACCCTTCCAGGACGGTAGGGTGGGTAGTAGGTGGTGGGATCATCTCTTTCCTTCCTGGGGTGGGGGCTGATGAGGGAAAAGGAGCCCAGATTGCATATACTGTGGGGAAGGAGCAGTAATGGAGAAGTCATTCTAACCAGAGCCCAGTGGGTTGCACCAGCTTAACACGTCCAAGGGAACAAGGCCATGCAGGGTGATGCGCCCTACACCTGGGCGCTTTGTGGGGCATCGTATCACGTCATTCATCTGAAATTGTGCACCAATCAATGCTATTTACACATACCCCAAGTGCCATTGAGGAAGGTGTCTGCACCTTTACCAACTGCGCCTGTGACGAGGGCTAATTATTGGTGGGGAAATGTCAACCTTTTCAGGCAGCAGAATCAAAGCTTTCTGAGTCTCTGCACCACATCCACACAGCTTTTGTGCTACAAGAAAGGCGTTGATGGTGAGGAGCGTCTCCCCATTTCTGAACTTGAGCTAGGGAGCATTTACACACAAAGTGTGACTCACTGAGCCAGAGATTTCAGAATTAGCTATCTGGTTATAGGCTCTGCTCCTGGACCAATCTCTATTCAGTTCACTCCACCTACTCACACCACAGGCAGGAACAGACATCATGTGCCTGTGGGAGCAGGACTAGGGGGAGGACAGACTGTATGACCACAGTACCGAAGATGTCACCACCATCTCTGACCTTCTGAGTCAGAGAAAGAAGGAAATCATTCTCTAAGCATTGGGCACTTGTTCAACCCAAAACTTAGGTGTCAAAATTCTCCAGAACCCATTTGAATGAAATCGCAGCTTCCTTAGCTGCTCAGGCTACTCAAATAGCACATGATGCAGTGAAAGGTTTTTAGAGCCTTTGTCTGGTCCACAACATCATGATCGAGAGGGGACTATGGGGTCCATGAGTGTATGCACAGTGGGCTGTCCACACCCTGAACAAAGGGATGGCCACCAGGTCCTGCCCATGTGTAGAATGTGCTTGACATCTATCTGTTAAACAAATATTTGCTAAAAATCATAATACATCCTCATCATCAGATGAAAACCTGCTAGGTAAGGTGTCTCTAGAAATGTGCCAAGAGCTGACCACTAAGGAGCAAAGTGGGTGAGACCCTCATCTCCCCGAGTCTGCACATAGAAGTGCTGTGACTGTCTGAGTGGCATAGCCATGGGACACTGACTGTATGACTGCCATAGCAATCAGAGTAAAAGTGAAATGACCAAACCACCTTAGTCCCCGTCATGGGGACATGGGGACTGGTGGGTAAACTAGATTCATTCACATATGAGTTGTGCCAGAGGGCTGAACAGTGCGGTCCCACTGGGGCATGAACAGCATCTCACCATTTGCATAGGAGACAGGGATGCCTCAGGTATGTAAATGTAGGGATAAAATAACAACAGCAGACTGAGTCTGTACAGAAGAATTTAAAATAGTTACTTAGAGAGGGAAGGAGGAAATAGGAAAGAGGGGTTGAAAACAGAAATTAACTGTTTCCAGACTACCTTGCTGTATTGGCAGGGCTAGAATGGTGTGAAGTTTCCAGAAGCCTGTGGTGACCTGCAAATGTTCAGTGAGCTCACACACACCTTCAACTGGGTAAGCCTTAGCTCATACCAGCCACAACAAAACTACATTTCTAAAAAATGAAAAGCAAACAGGCACAGCCTTCATGTTGTTAGTCCAAAGCGTCTCGGCCAGGTGACCTCAAGATGAAGACTTTTGAAGTTTGGCATGATGGTGCACACAGGCCACTCCAGCACTTGGGAGCTGGAGATGGGAGATCTGGAGATAAGGCTAGCTTAGACGACACAGAGAAATCTTGTCTCAAAAACATGAAAACAAAACCCCTAGTCATTGGCTGTGGCAGACCCATAGGCTCTATTCTAGGGCAAATAGAAGGACAAAGGCATTTTGTTGTTTTGAGAGAGGGTTTCTTGGTGTGGCCTTGGCTATCCTGGAACTCATTCTGTGAATTAGGCTGGCCTCAAACTCAGAGATCTTCCTGCATCTGCTTCTAGAGTGCCGGGACAAAAGCTTTGCACCTCCACTCCTAGCGAGGACAGTAGGGTCTTATAGCACAGCCCAAATGGTAAAGCTGCTGGTGTGGCATCCTGAGGATTTCCATCTAGGGACAGTGTGTGGTATTTGTGGGTGGATTAGTGTTCTGTATGGGATCTATATTGGTACTTTTGTGTTGCTGTGATAAAAATGTCAGACAGGAAAAGTTCATTTTGGCTCACTGTTTCAGAAAGTCACTCCACCTTTGTAGGGAAGGCATGGTAGAACTGATGGTGTTTGGAGTGTGTGGTGTGAGCTCCTCACCTCAACATTATGGAGATCAGAAAAGCAGAGAGAATGGGGCCCAAACCTGAGGCCTCAACAGAACCTTCAAAGGCCTACTAGAGGGTCCACAGCCTCCTCGAATAGCATAGCCAGCCTAGGAAGAGGCATTGACAAAGATGAGATGGTGGGAGACATTTTAGACTAAAAGCACAACAAAAATTTCCAAATGATCAGGGAAGAGGATGTTGTGGTGTGAATGAGAATGGCTGCCAAAGACTTATGTATTTGAATGCTTAGTCTCCAGTTAGTAGAACTGTTTGGGAAGGATTAAGAGGTGTGGCCTTGTTGGAGGAAGTATGCCACTGGGGGTGGGTTTTAAGGTTTTAAAAGCTCATACCAGGTTCAGCACCTCCACCCCCACCCCCGCCTTCATCTTGCAGATCAGATGTGAGCTCTCTGCTACTGCTCCAGTGCCATGCATGACCACCTACTGCCATGCTTCTCACCATGATGGTCATGGACTCATCCTCTGAAACTGTAAACAAGCCCCAATTAAATGCTTTCTTGCCTAAGTTTTCTTGTTCATGGTGTCCATTCACAGCAATAGAACACTAACTCAGACAGAGGATTTGGAGCAGAGAGGAGTGAGTGTTTTGGGAAGGGAGAGGGTTGTAAGATGGTGCTTACTACAATCATTAAGCTTAAAGAAAAAAAAAGGTTGGTTGTTAAATGAGGGTAAGTTTGTCTCTAATGTTGGTTTTTGTTTCGGATAAGGCTCTTGATAGTAAGTCACAAGGAACCAGGCCACATCCTTGGTGATTCTGGCTTACCCTTTTCAGGAAACTTACAGCAAGTTTTGGTCATTAGGATATCAGTCTTCACAGAGAGGGGTTTTGCTGCTCTGTATGAAGAAGCAGAATGTCCGACAGCGTGCTCCAGTGTGCCGCTCTCATGCTTGGTCAGTCTTTACTCATATGCATGAATTCTCCCAGGCCTGAGACAAAAACTTTCCATTCCTGAAGCCACTTTAGCATGGCACTTTACTGTCCAAACAAGGTCTAGATGTTACTAAGGCTGGCTCCCAGGGAAGGCTCTGAGGGAGACCTTTCCAACCCTCTCCTAGCTTCCTGGGTATGTCCTTCTGTCCTTGGCACTCTGTGGCTTACAAGTGTGTCAGCCTGACCTCTGGCTCAGTCATTACCTGGGTCTTTCCAACTCTCCCCTTTCTAGAAGAGTTACCAGTCATGCTGGACTGGAGCCTTCAGTTCCTCTGGGATCTCCCCTGGACAAGTCATAGATACCAAATGCTGTCCACAGTGCTGCCACATTCTGAGCAGCTTGGGTTAGAGCTTCAGCAAATCAATTTTAGAGGAACTCAGCTCAACCTCTAAGAAGAGGTTGCTTGTGGAGACACCATTGCAGAAGTGGTGGAGATCAAAGATGGACACATTCTCTGGTGTAACACAGGCTTCCTTTCCCAGAGACATCTCTGCTCCTAGACCATAGCTGGGGATCAAGAGTACACATGGGTACACTCCTCTGCAGTGTAAACAATTCTTCAAGTGTAACCTGCTTAAAAAAAGCTAAGTTAACCATGGCTTTCCTTAAATATGTTAAGATACTTTCTGCCCATTTGCAATTACTCTGAAACAGGCATAGGTTTGAGTCTGGAAAGGCA
The DNA here is from genome assembly GCA_907164525.1 of Lophiomys imhausi. NCBI lineage: Eukaryota > Metazoa > Chordata > Mammalia > Rodentia > Muridae > Lophiomys > Lophiomys imhausi. Next base: position 7,751,753 of record CAJQZJ010033015.1, on the reverse strand, counting down.
GAACTAGAGTTCCCAGGTTGTTGTGGCCCTGTACAACAACTGTACAGAGGCATGTGGGTAGTTATAGGAAAAGAGATGGTTTATTAAAAGAGAGAAGCAGGTTAGCATGGCCATGCACTTCTTGTGGACACCATCTTCCTTACATGAAGCCCAGTTGGGGAAAGGCTCCCAGTCTTCTCTGAAAACCTACCCACGCGTGCTCCATCTGTCAAGTGAAGTTCAGGTGGAGAAGGCTTCCAGCCTTACCCTACTGATGCCTTTCATATTATTTTTCAAATTTACTCCTTTACCTAATCCCCAATTCTCTGACTTCCCCAGGTCCTGCTAGGCTAATCTGCATCTCCTGTCCCACAAAAAAAAAAAAAAAAAAAAAAGAAGAAGAAGAAGAAGAAGAAGAAGAAGAAGAAGAAGAAGAAGAAAATTATTCAAACTGGGTGGCTACATTGTTCCAGTGACCCCAAGTCCTTCCTCAGGGTACTGGTGGGAGCTTTAGGCTTGAACAGAGAGAACTACAGGGGGAGGAAGGGGCCATGCATAATTAAGCAGTCCTGGTCAAGGTGTGGTCCTGTCCCTCTGAGCTGCATCACATTCTCTCTCTAGTCTGGCTACTCTCGTCGGGGCCATTCCCTGTCTCCTACGGTCCACAAAGTTTTCATCCTTGACAACCTTCTAGGGCAGCTCGGGAAGAGGGGAACACTGCAGCACTAAAGCTCTGCCCACATGGATACATATGAAATAAAATAAATATTTCAAAAGCTGTTGTAACCCCTAAGCTATGTTATCCATCTGATCATGAACATGGGAGAGTCCATCTGATAGTGTCAGAAGTCCCTGAGACTCAATGCTGTACCCAACTGTATCTTTAGTTTATTGGTCGATGAGCAGGCATAAAACTAGGCTAGCACGAGGTTAAGCTGTGCCTTCCTCGGATGCTTCAACAAACAGGCTCTGAGCCTCCCAGCCTCTGGCTTGTGGGTGGGATCTGGACCTCTGGGTGGGTTTCTTCTCCTTCACTGCAGGACCTAAAATCAGCTCTAAACAACCGCAGTGAAATCTTAAGACTCACACATGGGGAGCAGTGAGAAGCTGGGTGCTTTTCTCTCAGAAGGTGCATCTTGAGGAAACAAATCAGCCAATGCCAGTATTTGCATCTGAAAAGGAGAAAAACATGTGTGATTAATAAAAGACTCATCAAGCGTGGCGAATCTAACTGCTTACCTTTATTTTCCTATTTTTCTTTCTCTGCCTTTTAGAGCATGTTTCTCCTACGTAGTGAGCATCCATGAGCACTGAAATTCTAACGGATCCTCTTTAAAAAAAAAAAAAAAAAAAATCCAGCTTTGATGGTTCCAACTTAAAGTGGGTTGGAAGCAGTGTGTGGCTTTTTTTTTTATTATTATCTTTTTAGAGGTCAATGTGAGAAATTACCTCTGGTGTTAGAAATGATGTAGATTAATTCCTTTTTTTTTTTTGAAAAGGAGACATGCAAACAACCTGCTTGTAAAACCTTCCAAAACTGAATTCTGTTACAGAAGAACACACCCTGTATTTTACATTTTAAGTTCTCCAAAATACTGAGTGAAGTTTTAAAGATCGTTTTCCAGAAAACATGGAAGATAGTTGCTCTTCTCCTTTTGTGACAAATTAGAAGTGATTCAACAAAACCTTAAACCTGTAGAAAGGTTCTTGGGAAAGAACGCAATATAAATCAGAATAATGTTTTTTAGTTAAAAGAACTTAAAATCTTCCTTTTTGTTTATATACAAAATAAAAGTGTGGATTGGAGAGCAGTCTGATCTCTGTGCTCCCGGCAGGCACACATCTGGAAGAAAACATCTTGCTTTTTTTTTTGTAACTCAATTTCTGTCCAAATTGTACCCAAAAGCAGGCCGGCATTGTGGTGTTTATTAGCAACACAAAGAGTATCCCTCGCAGAGCTGGCTGGCCCTTGAAGTGCGGCGACTCTCTGTGAGGAGCTGGGTTCTTACCGTTCCAGGGGAGAGTTGAATACTAATTACCAATTCTCTCCCCGACCAGCTCTAGGCCTGATTACCTTCTCAGGAGCTCTGGGCCAGGGCTGGCTGGCTTCTCATCTTTTAAAATAAGACAGTACAGTTTTTTTTTTTTTTTTTTTGTGGTTTTCAGGGTAAGAAGAATGTGTTGCTATCGAATAATACATTGATTAATTAACTAATTAATTAATTAATACATTAAGTGGTTTCCATGGTTGTGCCCAGTCAAAATTTTTAAAAATTACTCTCCCAAATACATGAACACAAACACACAGATTGCTAGTTGAAGTCCAAATATATGCTCCTGGAAGCAGAAGCTGCACCAAGCAAAGATATAGCGCGTGGCCGCGCCTCCTTCCTGAAGTCTGGGCAAACAGGTGCTGCCCCAGGTTCCTCGGATTTCAGAACGGAGGCTGCCTGGCTGCCCTGCACTTCCTGGGGGCCGGTGCAGGGCCAGTCCAGGGACTCTGCCTGTCCACATCTTGCGGAGCCTGCGCTGGAAGGCAGGGCTGTGGGTTGTTTAGCTGTGGCGGCACCCTCTAAAGCTGGGTGAGTCTTTCATTAATGGAGTTTCTTTCATATTATCGTGGAAGAAATTTTTTTATTACAAATCAAATAAGTCTGTGGGATAAATAAAGGCCTCAGCTGGACAGCGTGGATGTCAGATTGTGAGACACAAGGCCTTCAAATCCACCTCCACCTTAACGCCAAGCTGGCCTGAGTGCAGCAGACTCCGCATGAAGAGAATTTTCCTGTCTGGCCAGCTCAGCTAAGCTTTTCCAAGGCAAGCTTTAACACCAAGACACTTGCTTCTCAAACAAACCTAGGCAAGCACCCCCATTCTCTGTTCCGAGTGGCTCTGCCACAGGACCCATTGTCCTCATTTGCAAAGCATGCAGGGACGGAGGGGCTGGAGCAGGGCGGAGGTGTTCGATGATGTCAGAATATCCACAGCTGAAGAATGTCAACTCTCCTGCGGGCTGGGCCGGCGGGTGGCCCAGTGGAGGGCGGCCACTGGTGCTTTCAAACTCCGCCCTGCATTCTTCTGGTCCGGTTCCCACCGACAGACAGGGCGAGGGAGGTCAGAGAGGCCGGGACAAAAGAGACCCCCTGCTGCCGGGCTTGGCTGGGCTGTCAGCACCACTAATTCAGGAGTTCACCTTTCATCTTCTAGACCCATTAGGGGTTAAAGAGAGACCCATTTTACAGCTGACAGGCTTGAAGGGGTGGAGGAGGGGAGGGACGCAAAGCACCCTAAAATTTATAGCATTCAAGCCATCTGCTAAAAATAGACCCGTGTAGGTTCTCTTTTCATCCGTCCTCATATAATGGGATATGTATCTCTGAGACAGCATAATAAACAGGCAATTCTTGGTCTCGGGATATTTTCATATTGTGTAGTGAGAGGAGAGGAAGGAGGGAGGAAACTGGGAGAATGGATGCAAAACAGTGAGTGTCTCTTGCTCCTCAGAAGGGCGATCCAGGCTCAGCAGCTCACCGGCAAGCCCTCATCAGCCCTGCAGTCAAGACGAACCCAGCGGGCTTCACTATCTAGTGTGGAAAAAGATCTACCTGGTGACATTGGACCAGCCTGCTCATGTGCATGTGTGAGATGCATATGTATGTGTGCAAGTTGATGGGAGGAAGAAGGAAACCAGAAGCAAGACACGTCTTTTAAGGAATCTTCACATGTAGCTGGGTTTTCCCCAGTGACCCTCAATCTGTCTTCTCTGAAACCAGTATATGAATTAAAATGAATTAATTTAAAGCATTTTAACTGATGATGGACAATATGTCTCCCCAAATAATTCAGTCTAATTTCCTTTTAATCAGTATGACCATCACCTTCTGAAAAGAAGAGTTTCTTTCTACACTTAGGTGGTATTGAAAAGGAAGTTGGGAAGAGGTTTTTCTCCCAGTGAAATGATATTTATAAATCAGAGGGCATCGTGGTGCACAATGTGTGTGCCTACACATAGCTTCTATGTGCATATGTTCTCTGCATGTGCTTAAATGTGGGCATGCCTATGCACCTGGGTACTTACTTGTATGTGATGTGTATATGTGCTACTTGTGCCTGGGAGTGTTTATGTATAAGTATGTGAGTGTGTGCATGTGTGCATAAGCACAAGGCTCTTGTGAGGGTGTAGTTATGTATGGAGGCACCTGAACTTATGTGTTGCTATGTGTACATGTGTTGCCTTGCAGGTATGCGTGTGTATTTGCCCATATGTGTGTATCAAAATGTTCACATGTGTGTGTATACATATGCATGTGTTCAAGTGTGTTGGAATGGGCAATTCTGCACAGGGCAGTGTGAAAGGAATAGATGCAGACTGAGGTTTGCAGTGGCTGTGGGGGACTATTGGGAGGGGGTCCGCTCAGCTGGTATGACCAGCTAAAGAAAGCTGTCTGTATGCACACACGGTGCACCACGATGCCCTCTGATTTATAAATATCATTTCACTGGGAGAAAAACCTCTTCCCAACTTTCTTTTCAATTCCACCTAAGTGTAGTTAGAAACTCTTTTTTTCAGAAGGTGATGGTAATGCTGATTAAAAGGAAATTAGGCTGAATTGGGGAGACATATTGTCCAGCATCAGGGGCTAGGGAGATGACTCAGTCGTAGAAAGTGATGGCATTGCAGATATAAGGACCAGAGTTTGATTTCCACACTCACACTAATAAAAAGCCAGGTAGAACACATGCTTGTAAACCCAAAGCTGAGGAGGCAGAGACAGAAACCCTGGGGCCCGATTGGGGAGAGAATTGCTGCTTAGTGAACCCCAGCCTAATGAGGGAAAAAAGGTTGACAGCTCCTGAAGAAAGATGCTCAATACTGTCCAATGGCCTCCAGAGGAATATATACACACACACACACACACAACACATACACACACACATACACACACAACATACACACACAACACATACACACAACACACACACACACTACACACACACACACACACACACACGCACACACACACACACACACGTCTTGGAGGTGGTCAGAAGTGAGTCACAGAAAAGGAGCAAAGTGGGGGCATTCCACACCACTGCCCCAGATGCCACACACAGCTTCTGGTGTCCACAGGTCCAACTCTGACAGCCCCGACTAGGCAGCTCTTCCAGCACTCCCATTGTCCTGAAGAGGAGGGTGTGGGATGCACCTTCCCTTGGCTGCCTCTCCTTTTGTGATCAGGAAGTCTTCGGGGATTGCTTAGAGAGGTAATTTTCAGGGGTGAGTGCCCAGGGCACAGATTTGGGAGCCAGAGAGTGAAGATCAAAGAAACTCCTGCTGTGATATCTTCTACCGGAGTCTGGAGTCTGCGGGTTAAAGTCCCACCTCCATTTCCCTCTCCTCATTGAGGTCTCAGGGCAGTCAGTGACCAGACTGCTGGAGGCTGAGAGCAATGCTCACGGAGGGAAAGCTTCAAAGCAGAGCAACGGTTCCTCAGAGCCTCGAAGGCCACATGTCCATGGAGAGCACTGCTTGCTCACTGATTGGGCTGGGACAGGTGGGACAAAGATGGGAAGGTCCTCAGTGACAGGCAGGAATCCCTTGCCCAGTCTTCCCATGAACTGGTGCCCAGTGAAAACCTTTCCTGGAGATTTCTCTTGGCTTTTAAGCACTTGTCCTGACAACTGACTGCTTAGCCTGGAATCCTGACTGGGCTCCTGATTTTACAGGTAAAAAGGGATTTGGTTCTAGCACCTCACTACAGATGGGGAAACTGAGGATTATGGAGGTAAATGGCCTTCATTTCCCAGTCACTGGATAGTGGGCACCTGGATCCACAGCTGTACCCCTCCCTCCAACAGTGCCTTTCCTGAAGAGAATCAGGTAAGAGCCAATGGAAACCCACCACAAAATCAGAAAAATGACCTCCACTACAAACACAGGAAAACAATTAAGCTTCACACCGTTGGTTCTGAGATTTTACATGGCTGCTTGTCTTACTAGGGAGATATTCACTGGGGCAAATGGAGTATAAGCCACAGGGAGAGACATGGAACTACCTGTCATCCAAGGGCAGCTCAGGAGCAGCCAGGTCCCTGCCCCTGAGTCCATGCCCTTCACTGTTAGCCAACCAGAGCCTCCCAGTTAAAGACTCTGAGGTAGTCTTGGCCTTTGGAAACATGAGAAGCAGCTGGCCCTTTCTCATGAGTACAGTAAAATAAAATGTACTCACAGGAGATGAGTTTGGTCTCTGTGTGTGTCCAAATCTAAGACCAGGTGTGATAGTATTAAAAAGCAGGCCCTTGAGGGAAGTGACTGAGTTCTGAACTTTCTCTCCTGTGTCTCTTTGGAGGCTGACCAATACATACTTCTGCCATTCAAGGACACAGCAACAGGGAGCAGAGATCTTCAGGACGCTGCCACACTGCACTGCTGGAGCCCATGCCCAGGCCTTCCCAGCCCCAGGACTGTCATTTACAAGCTTCCCAGCCTGGACACTAGATACCTCATCCCTTATCCTGCCTGCCATTGAAAGATGAGCTGCTAGGTCAGCCTGAAGGCTGACTCCAGACCCTCTGGTCCAGAGGTGTGCCCAGTTCACGCTTATACTACCCTCAGCTGGACCATGCAGGGACTCCTGCCAGGCTCTTCAAGGAGGACAATAAGGGCTTCCTAATGGCCAGGGCTCTAGTAGGTCACTGCATACTTGGATTTCTTTCTTAGGAAAGTCTTGAATGCAGTTTCTAAAAAGGCTCTCTCTCTCTCTCTGTTTCTCTCTCTCTCTGTTTCTGTGTGTGTGTGTGTGTGTGTGTGTGTGTGTGATGCGACCCCATTCCTTCCCTCTCTACATCTCTCTATTTTCACATTTACATACCACTGTCAGTAAACTGTGATGCCTACAACCATTAGGACTGAGCATGCTTGGCTGTCCCAGGGACCCTGAATGAGGTGGAGCAAGAGCCGCTGGAGATAACCACCTCTGAGACCAGCTAGTGGTTGATCAGATGTGGGCTCATTCTCATAAAGAACTCATAGCCTGGAGTCAGAAGTGAGAGGGACAGAACTCATCTCCTGCGAGCACATTTTATTTTGCCGGACTCCGAGACCGTGAGCCAGACGGTCTTGTTTGATTTATTGACATTTCCTTCATCGCCTCCCTGACGGGAAAAGGACTACTTGATTCCCATTTGTTTCCGTTGCCAAAATAATGAGGACTGTGATGAATGTTTGTATTAATCCCGCCCCTCTTTTTTTCAGAAGAGGAAGTAAAGCAGAGGAGGAGGGAAACAACCGTTATTTAAGAATGAATGGAGGAGGGGCAACTTCAGGACTACAGGAAGCAGGGGTTTGGTATTTGGGAGGAAGAGAAGGAAGGAGAGAGAAAGAGGGAACGTAAGAGAGAAGGAGACTAAGAAGAAGGAAGGGAGGGAGAGGACAGAGGGAAGTGGGGAAAAGGTAGGAAGACAGAAGAGGAACAAAAAGAGAAAGGGAAGGAAGGAAAGAGGAAAACAGGAAGGAAGGAAAGAGAGGAGAAGGAAAGGAAAAGGGAGGGACAAGTGAAAAAATTTTCCTTCATTTTTGCTCAACCAGTATTCTGTCTAGTGGGAGGATGTGAGGAGTGGGGTAGAGGGTAGAAGGTAGAAGGAGAGAATCTTCATTTCATTTCTGAGGAGGGCCAGGCTGTGAGGAGTGAGGCCAGGCTGTGAGGAGTGAGAAGATCTGGGATAAATTTAAATTGCAGAAAATTAGGAGGGAAGAAATATTCCCTTCCCCTCTCTTCCCCCTTAAGCCAAACTCAAGAGTGGGACAGAAGGTAGGTATCGCCTTTCATTCATTAGTATGTTTTTCACCTTCGTGTAGAGAGACTGATTTTCAGGGGACACACTGCACCTCACGTTTCTAGTTTCTGAGATTTCAGTCTCTCCAACATGCACATGGAAACTAGTGATGGGATTCTTGGTCCTTTTACTACTGGTCTTATGAGCAGGGACAAAAGTGGACATGAAGGGTCACAGTCCTCCTCTTGGGGTGCCAATGGCTGGGGGATCAGAACAACAGGTCTGTGGCACAGGATGCTCAGGGTGGGGTACCATTTTTTTTCTTCTTCAGGATTTGAAAAGTCTTTCAGCACTCGATTGCGCAGGAGCCTCCTCTGATGCCTACTGATTCTCCTTCAAGTGAAATAATATCCACTTAGAAGAAAAGCCAGATGGAAAGCCAAGGACCCCTGCTGTCCTCCAGAGAAGCCTGAATGTGGCTCTTCAGTCTGAGTCTGCCCTGCTGCGGGAGAGCGGGGGATGGTCCACAGACAGCCAGGGCCACAAGACAGCAAGATGACTACAGGACTCCAGAGTGCAAAGCATGGCCAGTCACAGGGTGCCTTCTCTAGGCAAGACCCGTGAGCAAGTTCCGTTCTCCCATTGAAACCAGGGGATATGTATGCATGAAACAATCACGAAGGGACTAGACCTATGGTTATGGATTCTGTGAGTGTCTGGAGGAGTGTGAAGGTACCGATTAACTTCTAACTCTGCTAAAATAAAAATGCATTTAGAAAATTCCAGAATAAGCACAGAATGGATTACACAATGCCAATGCTTAGGAAAGAAATGAATTAACAGAAGGGGGCATCTTAGTCATTCCAAAAGAAGGATGATAGTAAGTGCAGCTCCCCAACCCCAGCAGCTAAACACACAGGCTTGATCCTCAGTTGTGGACAGTGATTTCCTGTTGGACTTTAAAATGAAAACCCAGGGGTTGCACACTGTGATCCCAGCACTGTGATGCCAGCCTGAACAAGAGAGAGAGATCCTGTCTCTAAATAAATAAATAAGCAAACAAACTTAATTAAAAACATGAATATAGGTTCTTTGTGAAAGGCACACATTGATATCACTGAAGAAAGGGAACTGAGACACACCAGCAATGTGTCATTGGGTGAGCTACTTTTTGGTAGCTCACCCAATTCAAGCTGAATTCAAAGTGTATAGAGACAAGTTTATTGGGAGCGGCTCTCAAGCAGGTTCACTGATCTCACAGTAGGAGCTCTGGGAAGTTGCTGTACGGAAACAGAAGTCAGGGGCAAAGAGAGAAGAAATGTAGAGAGAACGAGGAGAGAGAGAACAAGCAAATGTCTGGATTATATAGGGAAGAGCCTCTGGGGGAGGGGAAGCCCAGACCCTGGACTAGAAAGATCAGGATAGAGGGCGGAGGTATGCCAGCCATGCCCTGTTATAGGTTGGGACTGAGGGATGCTGGGAGAACCAGGAGGTCAGGTCCTCTTTGGTATGTAACATAGGCACCTCAGCTGCTTGTCCGGGGTCTGAAACCCAACACTCTTCTCAACCACTGCAACACATTTTGTGGTATGACTATTACACAGCTCACCCATCACTCAGCTTTCCAGGTTGGTCATGATGGTGGTGCCTGAGACATTAGTATTTAGAAGACAGTCGGCTTGGGCTACATACCAAGATTAAATCACGCACACACACATGTGCACACATACAACCCACAGACTGCCACGAAGATCTGTGAAAAGGCCTTTGTAGGGTCACAGGCTTCGACGGGGTAATGGTTAGTGTGAACTGTTAATTTGACAGAAACTAGAATCACCTGGGAGACAAGCCTCTAAGCACGTATGTGGGGGACTGCCTTGATCACATTAGTGGGGTGGGAGCACCTACCTGTCCACACCATTCCCTAGGCAGGAGATTCTGAACTGTGTAAGACTAGAGGATACAGGCTGAGTGTAATTCCTCGCTTTCTGTTCCTGATTACAGATGCCATGTTACCAGCTCCCTCAAGCTCCTGCCATTGTGACTTCCCTGCTATGATGGACTGGAACTCAGAACTATAGGCCTTTTCTCCCATAGGTGCTTTAGTCAGAATATTTTACCACAGAGCAAGACATAAATCTAAGACACACCGATCGTAGGCACACAGACAGAGGAGTGGCCTCAACTTCTAGCATGTGTGTTGCTGACTTGTTAAACTGACACCAAGTCTCTAGGGTGGTGGCAGAGTCCCTGTTGTTTACATGACTTGTGAGTCTATAGTTCCTGGGCAAGGTGGCACTGTTTGGCCTCTTCAGGAACACTTCTCAACTTTGGTTTCAGGAACTCTGGCTTTATCTCAGGTGCTGTGGCAGTACCACATCTTGATGCGGATAGCTGGTGCCCAGTGAGCTGACCAGAATCTGGAAAGGTCTTGCTTGTCTTCTAGATGTCCTAGTCCTATGCTAGTGAGAAAAGGTCTGAGGTGGTCACAGGCTTGCAGCCCATTGCAGCTGGAACCTCCCAGCCTGTGTGTTTCCACACTGCATTTCCCATAGGGTCTTCTGTTGTAAAATCAAAACAAAATAAAATGTGTAGAGCCATAGTCCTATGAGGCCCCTGTGGTAGAAGTTAGGTCTGTCTAGTAAATTATTATGTAGTTCAGCTTGGCATCTGGAAACACATAAATAAACCTTGGTGTCCCTTTAGCTGCTTTGAGACCATAGTTCTAAGAACTGCCCTGTTGAAGGGGCATGGCTAAGAAGCTGGACAAAGTGTAAGAGGAAAACAGTTGGAAAAAAGGAAGAAACTGAAAAAAAACTGCAAGAAGAAACCAGCAGAAGAAAAAGAATAAACCAGATTAGCTTCTGGAGGACATCAGTTGCTGAAAGAAGAAGAGGACTGCTGGAGAGAGAGTTCATTAAAGACTCCAGATCACTAGAAGAGGGAGTTTGAAAGCCGTTCGAGCAGAGCAGTCCTCAGTTTGGCAGTTGAAACAGACCATCTTTATAAACTGGCCACTATTTGATGGATGAATAAACTGGCCGTGAGAACAGGCAATATTAGGTCCAATGGACACCAGGCTTAAAAGGACCTGCCTGCTGGGACTGCCATAAATCAGGTTACCCTGCATGGACCCATGTTAAGAATGTTAATATATTCTAAGGAAATTAAAATAGGGTTAGTTAGATATGCAATATATAAGTGTTTTTTAGGTAACCAATAAATATAAGAAAGGGTTTGTAAATAAAAATTATTCCGGTTACAGCCCCCTTGTTGGGTGACAAGCCTTTTTTTGGGGAGACACAACTTACATGTCTGCTCACCCCAGATAGGAGTCTGAGGACAGACTAAAGTCCAACTTACTGAGCCAATAAGTTTATTAGGGTTACTTACAGGAACAGAAATGACTCAAAGACAGCTGCATCACCAAAGCCCACCCCAGCACAGGTGATAGCTCACAAAAGCTGGGGACCTAGAGCTCACCGCACAGCCTACAGGCACCTCAGCAGGTTGCAGAGTGTCCTTTTCAGGTGTCTCAGTTGGTCTAAACCTCTTCCGGGCAGCTCAGCCTGTTTCTGCTTCTTCCACGTAGTCTTCTTTTTCAGAGTCTTCTTTGCAGTTTTGGTTCATCTAAGAGTGAAGGGAGATGCCTCGTGAATCTGGTCAGTTTCAGGGACTTCCTGAAGCTATTTAGAGTTGTTTATCTTTGTCTTTTTGTTTGTTTGTTTTCTCCATGTGGACTGTTCTGTAGACCAGTTTGGACTTGAACTCAGAAATGCACCTGCTTCTGCCTGGGTCTCAGAAGTGCTGGGATTAAAGATGTGCACCACCAAATCCAGTGCTATTTACCTGCTTCTTAAAGCTCTTCCCTGCAGGACCAAATGTTCTAGTCTCTGAGGAACCTGCCACATGAAACCACTGACTTTCCTGAGATTCAACTTCAAGGTATTCCCACTCTTAGGAGCCCTGACTGTGAGGTAGCTGTTCTCCTTCTACAGAGTGTGCTTGTGGGGTTCCTTCCACCACTCACCCTGGCAGATCCCTATGGCCTTCCCCTGCCGCTCTTCTCCCAGGCCCCTTCTTTCTTCCCAGCCTGCAGGGGAGATACCCAGGCTCCAGAGGCCAGCCATCCTCTGAGTTAGCGTGTCATCGACTGAGCCGGATCAAGATCAGATATCCATAGATGGGGGACCCTCTAGGGTGTAGTTAAGTCTCCCTGTTTCTACCAAACAGATATACACAGCTCTGGACCCTCTTCTAACTGATGGTGAAGGGAATAGGGGGGAACAGTTACAGAAATGGCAAAGCTAATGACCCCACATCCCACCAGGAGCAGAGAGAGTTAAGTCAGATAGCTGTTCCCTGGGGAAGGTTAGAGCAGAAGTGGGAAAAGTAGCTGAAGTCCCAGCAGTCACATAGTCTTTGGGTCCCTGGGTAATAAAGACACTGTATGTAGCCACTAAGGGCTGTGACTGGAACTTTCTTTTGCTGTGAGTGGGGACTTCCCCACAGAGCAAGGTATCACCTGAGAGGTTAAAGAAATCTTGAGAGCAGACCTGTGTGGCCTGAGCCTGTCTATAGGTGGATTCTAGAAGCTTACCTGTCTGGCACTGGCACCAGCTGTGTTTAGACAGATGCTTACTTCCTGGAAACTAGGCTCCTTTGCTCCAGGGTCTACCCCAGGGTCTCTTCGCTGTGACTCCAAGGCCCAACTAGCTCCTTGAAGGTGGTTTTCTCTGGGAGCTGTGGTAAGACTGGTCTCTAAACACACTAGCACACAGACTTGAAGCCAGGGAGGCGTAAGCTGTGCCCAGCCCATCTGGGATTCTTTCCCTGCATAGAATTGGTGCATGGACCTCAGCCCTTGGGCTCATAACATCTGACCTAACAACAGGTACTACATTCATGATTTTCTTTGAAAACTGAATTGTCTTTTTAAAAACTGTCCTGCCCCTTACCAACTGTTGCCCTATACCTTGCCTGGGCAACAAAGTAGAGCTGATCCTGGTGGCAAAGGCACAGGTGAGTCAGTTCCTTACTGGCTGTAGCATTGGGTGAGCTAGCCAGGGCAGTACTTGAGAGCTGGTAGGCTGACCAATTCAGTTACTTCCCAGGCCCAGATCCAGAGTTTTGAGTTGACCCACCCCCAACACCTGCCCCATCTATGATCTGCTGGAGTGTGTGAAAGGGCTGGTTCAGCAGATCCAAAGCTTCAGGATCTTCATGACACAGGGCAACAACAAGATACCAGAGAGGAGTCCCACTGAGGATCCAGTATCGATAGTGTAGCAGATGCCAGAGGCATTGAACCCCACCAATGACTCATTGCAATGAACATTTGCAAGTAAAGATGTGTGGATAAAAGGATACACTGTGGGATACACCATGACACACTACAGCTTCTGTGGGTAGATTTTTAAAAATTCTATATTTTCTTTTTTTAGAGGGTAGGTTGCAAGGGCAAAGGGTGGATATGGAGGGACAGGGAAATGAGTGTCATTGGGGTGTATGATGAAATTAACAAAGAATTAATAAAAATTTTAAAAAGATCCCCCAAAATAAAAGCTTCCCCAGTAAAGAATAAATAAAACCATGAATGGGGTTGTCAAGATGGTCCAGTAGATAAGATCTTTCCTGTGGAGGCCAGAGTTTGACCTCAGAATATAAAGGTAAATGGAAGAAAACAACCAACTCCAGAAACCTGCCCTCTGACCTGCACATGTGCATGGTGGTGTGTGTGTTCACACACAAAAATAATAATAACCTGTAAGCATATAAAGGAAAGAAACATACTAGAAATATAAGAAGGTCCTAGGAAAGGTGAAACCAATTCAGAGGTTTTCAAAATCTTGTGTGGCCATCAGCATAAGAGCCATTTTGGGGGCTGTCTCATGTACACACCAGCTATGTAGATGGCTGAGGTATCCTTGACTCTCTGGAGGTGGCTTTGTTCTTTTCTGTCAGGAAAAATGTTGGTCACCATCCCTCAGATGGAGTAGAGACTGATCAGTGTTTTTCTGCCTGCTTTACAAACATAGAACAGGTTAGTGGAAGAACGCACATGGGTCCGCACATGGCACACACACATACACGCATGCACACACATGCTGACTTAGGTATAAAACCTATCACCACTTTGCCAAAATGGCAGCTGTGAGGCGTAGGAATGAATCCAGTCCTTGGCATCTGCTACCGTTAGCTTCAACTGTCATCCTGACAGAACCTAGAATTATCTCTGAGAATCTCAGTTGAGATTGTAGACTGATTGGCCTGTTGAGCCACCTTGCTGGTCCTTCTCTCACCATTAAACCTGTTCACACCCACCCCTGGTCACACCTCACCCTCTTCACCCCCTACTCATGTTCATAGCCATCTCTTCTCATAATTTCTGTTCATACCACACCCTCATTCACACATCCTCCATTCACACTCTACCCCCGATGTTACATCTCACCACTATTCACACTCATTCCTGCTCATTCCTCAGCTCCATTCTTGCCCCACCCCTGCTTACACTTCAGCCCATTCACACCACCGGCCTCACAGTACATCTCCACTCACACCGAATGCCCATTCACACTACCTCCTCATTAACAGCACTCCCCATCCATGCCCTTATCCAGTCATCCATGATAACTCAGCAACACCTTCACTCCTGAGGAGGCATCAGGTGTGCAGCCAAGTCAGAGCAGGAGAAGCATGAAGTCCATGTGACTAGAGACCCAGTGTGACCAGCCACACACAGTCTTGTGGTGAAGGAAAAGATGGTGGGAGAGACTGCAGATAAAGAGCTGACAGTACCTAAGAGCGCCCCTCCCTTCCCTACCCCCTCCCTTCATGTCTTGGAAGCTCATGCTTTTAACTCTTCGGTCTGTGTGTGGAACTACAGCCCAGCACATGGGAGTAGAAGAGCCTCATGAAGCAGGCTCCTTGTGTGGAGTCGGCTTCACTCTCAGGGTGGCTCCCCTCAGCTGTTGGCTCAAAAGTTATTTATAATCCTATAAAATGAGAAGGACTCAGGGAGACCTGATGTGCGTGTTCTTCAGAGAACCTGGCATCTGTATATCTAGATGTGGAGCCCCCTCTATGGCAACCCTGGCATGCTTGTAGCTAGGTGTGGAGCCTCCTCTATGGAGAATCAAACATATTTACAACTAATTGTGGAGCCCTTCCCTTACAGGGAACCTGACATGGCAAGGGCGCCATCTTACTCAGCATTACATGGTCTAGCCCAGCTCCATGTCTAGGACACAGGAGATCCTAGCAAGCATTCTCAGAATAAAACACAAGGAGGAAGCTGACCAGGTATGCTTGCCACTGCACTGTGAGGCGTGTTGCCCATAAACAGAATGAGCAGAACGCCCAGGCATCTCCCAGAAGAAAAGCCTAAGCTTGTGATAACGCTGTGAGAGGCCCAAGGGCCCTGGATTTTGTGAGGGAAGACCTTCTGCCTTCTGTCAAAAATGCTGTCCCCAGCCTCTTCAGCAACACTCAGTCTGTCTTTCATATTCACTCATTCATTCATTCATTCATTCATGCATTCATTCATCTGCATTCATTCATTCACTCACTGTAGTCTACTCATTCCTTATCTGTATTCACTCATCACTGTTGGTATTCACTGATTCATTCTCATTCTAGTCACTCATTCATTTACACATAGTCATTTATTCCCTCCTTCCTATTCATTCATTCATATTAATTCATATATTTATGTGTACTCACTCATTCAGTGCTATTCATTCACTCTGTCATTCGTTCACTCATATTGATTCACTCCCACTACTCATTACGTCCTAGAAGACATTCAATGCCCTGCAAAGCACACAGAATAAACATGTATAAGGCTGTGCTACAAGCACCACCCTTAAGACAATTCAAGCAGTAGAAATTCTCACAGGATGAAGTCAGAGCTTCAGACCATGTGTCCCCTTTCACACATCATAGTGCACAGAACAAGACAGTTGTAGAACATGCAGCCTGGGCAGAGGAGGCTGCTCTAGCCCTAAGCTGTCAATACAGAGATGAGGGAATCCATAGCTCCAACCACCAGAGACCACTTGGGGTGCATGGGAGGCCACCAGTCTCTGTGTGCACATGGGGCTGGGAAACTGGTTCCTGGGACATCAGGTTTCTGCTTTCTGGGACATGTAGGGGTAACTGGTCCCCAGGCACTTTTAGGGATGATTCTTCCCTGGGCATACAAGGTGACTTGTCTCATATGTGGTGATTGGTCCCTGGGGACATACAAGGGTGACAAGTTTCTAAGACATGGGTGACCAGTCCAATGTGACCTCATAATAATTATATTTGTGATAACACCTGAGCAAACCAACTGTCTTCGTTTCTTTCCCTGTTTCTGGGATAGACCTCTGATGAAACCAATTTAAGGGAGCTTTTCAGCTCACAGTTCAAGGGCCCACAGTCCATCATGGTGGAAGTCAGGGCAGCAGGAGCTTGAAGCAGTTGGTCACATGACATCACAGTCAGTACCAGGAAGTAATGAAGGCATGCTGCCACTCACCTCCCTCTCCATTTATACAGGCCAGGATCCCAGCCAGGAAACAGTGCCACCTACTGTGGATGCTCATCCCACATGAGTTAAATCACACACAAGGCAATTCCCATAGACATGCTCAGAGGCCCGTCCCTGTATGATTCTAGATTCTGTCAAGTTGACTGTTAACACTGCCATATCAACTTAGTTCAGGGAAGTCATATTTTGGCTTATGATTTCAGAGGTTTTGGTCCAAAAACCTCTTGGCTCTGTGATTGGAGTTCTATGGGGGAAGTGACAGGTCACAATAGAAAGGAGGGACAGAGAAAATCTTCCTATGATATCGGAAGCTAAGGGTGTATGAAGCCACCAGGAATAAGAGAAAGACCTACATCCAGGCAGAATACGCCCACACACAAAATAAAGTGAATAAAGCAAATACAATAAAGCTTTAAAATAACACAAAGTGATAAATCAAGGATGAACAATCCTTAAGCAGCATTCTTCCATGACTTCTACATCCTGTCCTGCCGCAGGTTCCTTCCCTGGTTGAATCTGTCTTCTGTCAGTGATGGACTGTGATCTGGGACTATAAGCTTAAATAAACCCTTTCCTCCTCAAAAGAAACATAACCTTCTTGCAGAGGACTGAAGTTCCGGTCTGAGAACACATTGAGTAGCTTATAACTACCTGTAACTTCAGCTCCAAGGGATACAACATCCTCTTCTGGAATCCATGGGGACCTCCACTTACATATGTACATACCCATACAGAGACACACATATACAAATAATTAAGACATAAAAATAAACTTTCAGAAAGGGAAAATAAAATTGAGAAAATTGATCCTGTGGAGACTCACAATGACAGTCTTTTTGACTGGGTCTAACATAGCCTGGGTGGGGTTTGAACTGGCTGGGGCTAAGGATGAGCTTAAAGTCCCAGTTTGTACCTCTGGACTGGCTGAGATTACATGAGAGGCCCATGTGGCTTTTACTGGCTCATTTTGGCAGTGCTGGAATAAAACCCAGCGTCCTTGGTATGGTAGGCCAGCCCTCCACTCGCTGAGCCATATCCCTGAATTTAAGATTTTAAATCCAGTTTCCCCAGGCTTTGGCTTATCTACCTCATTTTCTCCATGTCCATCTCCCTTCCACTGTGCATATAGCTTGGGTTACACTGGCTCATTTTCTCTGGTTTCATATTACATCTGCTACACCTGCTACTGCAGATGCCTTGGCTTGAATGCCCTCCGCTCCTTGGGGAGTTTGTTCTTGGGATCCTGTGTCTCCCTGGGTGCCTTGCTCAGAGAAGCACAAGCTATCACATAGGGGGTGATTCATGGCCATTCTGGGTTAGCAAGCACTCTGGCCACATCAGTCAAGAAGGTGTAACACCTGTTTCTCTGACAAACATTTATTGAAGAGCAGGGACAGGACCAAAAGGCTGAAGACTGATGCTGGAATGTATGGAGAGAAAATGGGAACTGTCCAGGTAGTCACTGGTTTGTCATTTCTTAGTATTGGAAGCTGCAGGCCCTGCACTTCCTATATAATCAGATATATTTATCCTTCTCAGCTCTCTGAGGTGGTTGAAGAATAGACAGCTTGAGTCTCATAGCTAAATTTTGAGTTGTTTAGGAATCAAGAGGGCGTTCTAGATCTAAGAAGATGGTTATAATAGTGATGCAAGTTAGTATGAAAGCTAAGTCAGTTATAGAACTTTAAACTCATGGAGATGGTTAGAAGGTAGAAGGTTAAAGTCAGGGGCCAAATATGTATGAACTGGACATTGGGAAGGTATACTGGGCCATTTAACTCTCATAAATGTGGCATATTTAATTCTGCTGTTTTGTATAGAATTTACTGTTATAAGAGAAAGAACCATTTGTTGGATTGAAAAGGGAAGCTGTTGGGGGGGGGAGGGAAGAGGGTGGACGGGTGGGACAGGAAGGGGGAATAGGGAAGGGTTTGTGACTGAGATGTAACTTGAAAAAAAATAAAGTACTTATATAAAATAAAAAAATAAAAAAAAGAAGGTGTAACACCGCCGGGCAGTGGTGGCGCCCGCCTTTAATCCCAGCACTTGGGAGGCAGAGGCAGGCGGATCTCTGTAAGTGGGAGGCCAGCCTGGACTACAAAGCAAGTCCAGGACAGCCAGAGCTGTTATACAGAGAAACCCTGTCTCGAAAAACTGGGGAAGAAAAAAAAAAAAAAGGAAGGTGTAACACCACACTCAGACACCCACAGAGCACACTTCCGACTTCCGTCCTGGAGATCTAGTTAATGCTTTTGTCAGGTTTTTTTTTTTTTTAAACTCTTTTAAAGACACAAATAGGTTTTAACTGTTGGTCAAACACCGGGTGCACTGATGAATCTTTGGGTGACAGCTAGGACATTGTGGTCAATCACAGTGACATCAGGAAGAAAGAACCAAAGCTACATACTCTCTCACTAAAGTCCTTTCTGTCCGTTTCTCCCTCCGTCCTGCGGTTTCTTCATCTTCAATATTGTCCTTTTCTCCTGTCTTCAGCATTCGGAGAGGGGTCACATCTGATATCCAACTAGCTGAAATAGCTCCCGTGGATGACTTGTGTCTTTGCAGAGTCTGTACTGCTGGTCATGTCTTGTCCCTCACTATATTCAGAGACCCACGCTGCTTTGGGGAGAATTAACAGAAGGAAGTGGCTCTTTAGCAAATTATGCTGTCCTTGTCCTGGCAGCCATGTTTGCAAGAACCCCTTTCTTCTCAGCGTGAGTGATGGAGAAGTGGTTAATTAAAAGCCCTCCCCGTTCGCCCTCGATCTGCAGGGCTGGGCCCTCTTGTAAAAATCCTGGCAGTCTTAGCGGTACCTCCCCCAAAGGCTGAGACTCATTTCCATTGTAAAGGACACCCCCCCCCCCCCCCCCCCCGCCACATCTCCACTCGCTGGCTAGGTGGAGAACGCGGATCCAGCTGTTCCCTTTGCTGAGCCTCTCTATTCCTGAGTCGGTGGATGCATTCCGAGCAATTATCTGGCTTGTGTTTTTGTTTTAGCGAGTTCCCGGTAGCTCCTTGGGTATTTTTCCCCTCTCAGTTAATTGCTTGCTTCTCATCTCGTTTATCCAGGACGTCAGGGGGCGGTGCGCTCTAGAGCCACCTGTCCGCGGTCCTTGTAGTGAGGACATTCCTTAAGACAGGAGAGGGGCATTGGCTGGCAGCTTTGACTGCCGGTTCCGCCTCTCTGCCCCAAGGACTGTGAAGTCTTGGCGGCTTGTTCTCCCCAACAACCACCCCCCAGACCTTTCCTCCTTCACAGGGCCACAGTGGTGGTTGGACTACCTCAGTCACACTGACCTCGAACGAACCAGAGTGGGGCAGGTCGGGAGTGGAGGAGACAGGGCAGCTCTTTGCCGCTTACGCAATCTGCCAGCGGTGTGTGGGCTCTCTGAGAAGTCAGGTCGCAGATGCACCCTGCACTTCTGGTCGGTTCCTTTGCCCTTGAGTTGCCTGGCAGTGTGGCAGCCTCTCTGGCCATGTGAGCTGGCGAAGCCAGGATTGTCTCTCTGTGTGGTCCTTTTATTGTCTGTCTGCCCGGGAAGGGATCCAAACCTCAACTGTAGCCCAAGATGCCCAAAGTCCAGAACGCTGGCTGATCCAGACAGCCGAGGAAGTAAACACTTTTTCATGGGCCTCACAATGGGCCTAAACAAGGGCCCTGCAGCCTGAGTGAGCCTCGGAGTGGGCTCTGGAAGGGCATCTGCTCTGCAGTCCTGGCAGAGAGAAATGGGAGCTTTGTTTTCCTTTTGAATAACCCAAAACATTAGCCTCTGAAAAGCAGATTGGACCATGCCCCGCACCAAAGTGGGCTGAAATCCTACAACCCCAGCTCCTCTAGCGGGTTACCTTATTTGGTGATGGGGTCACATCACTGCAGATGGAACTGGCAAAGCTGAAATGAGGTCACGTTGGAGTGGGGGGCTTTATCCACCACAACCGGGTCCCTATGAAGGGAAGAGTCTGGATGCAGGCTGGAGCACGGGGAGGGAGGTAAAGAAGAAAGAAGGGAGGCAGAGTCCTAACCCTGAGAGGGGTACAGAAAAGGAAAGAGTGTTTTTCAGATTCCAAATCTGGACAGGCCTGGGACAGAACCCCTCAGAGAGAGACCTGGCTGTGCCACACTTGGTTCTAGATCCTAGAGACTCATTCTCACTCTCAGATCCCCCTTTAAAATCCCCACCCCGTGCTCGCCTCAGTCCTCCATCCTGAGAGTGCAGACTCAATTTTCTGTTGAGTTCTAGAATGATGTGCACAGAAAGCAAAGAGTGTGACAGGCAAGGATTTATTAAGCAGGAAGCAAAAAGTTCTCAGCTTTAAGGGAGGATTTTGAAGTTGGTGGCAAGAAAGAAGCTTTGCCCAGGGATTTCTAAGTAGATTTTAAAAGAGGAAGTGGGTTTTGACTGGTACTTTGTATATGTTAATAGTACCAGTAAAGACCAATCAGGAGAGAGCCCATCAAACCCGGAAGTGTTCTCAATTAAGTCTGTGGCTCCCACCGCGACCCCTGGATGATACTGAGGGTGTGGGCGGGGCGGGGCGAGGGAGCTGAAGGGAGGTGGCTTGCCCGCTTTGGGTCTTACCCCAGAGTGTCTACCTACCACTGCCACCTCAGAAGCATGATCTTGACTTCCTCGCACATCACAGCAACTGCCTCCAGCTCCGCATACCACCCCTTCTGATGAAACATTTTTTCTGTCTCTGCCAAAGTAAGCATTTACAATGTCCGTCCGGGTCGTCCTGTTTGGAACTTTCTAGAAGGAAAGCTGCGCTCCAGGTACCTGTCCTGAAGGTAGAGCTGCTCAGGGTGCTCTGGGTTGGTGGGGATTATCCTTCCTGACCATGGAGCTGCTGCTGAGGCTTTAGAACCCAAATGTGCCCCAGCTGGTGCTGGGTGGCTGGGAGGAGCTGAGGGAGTCCCCTATCACCCTTTGCTCCAACAGAACACAGGAGGGGACTCCTGCCCTGCCTGTCTTCTAACTGTCCTCCAGCTGTCAGTACCACCATGGACACTCAGAAAACTGAGGGCCTGGCCCATATGCTCAAGCAGGGCCATGCTGAAGGACCATAAGGGGTCACCTCTTAGGAATCAACGTCCCTGGAGGGATCTCCTTTCTGTTCTTCCCTGAGGTCCTCTAAGCTAGATAAATGTTAGGGAGCCTATTCTTCAGTGTTTGGCTGCTACAGAGGCATCACATCGTGAGTGATCAGGCGAGCATTTGTCTCTAGGACTCCAGCTGCAGGTGGGATTCCCATTGTACCCTCAGCCATTCTAGCAACAGCACACAGCTCCCTGCACGTAGTAAGGGGTCACCCGGACCGGCCCACTGTGGACAGGTGACTTGGCTTGCCATGCCTGTGTGCTCTACAGAGGGACACAATGGAGGAGTTGTCTTCCTGTGTGTTTCCTCCATTCTGCCCCTATCACTATCAAGGACTCCTTTTGGGTTTCTCTTTCCTCAAGCCATACTCATCACTGGGCTTTTTCCAACTGGAGCCTTGCTCCTCCCAGCTACCATTTTGTCTGGGAATTCCACAGGAGAGTTCTAGAGTAAAGGGATGTGACTCACAAGACAGTTTCTGAAGGTGGCCTTTCCAGAGGCACCCTCCGGCCCAGGGGTTCCAGTGTGTGTAGAGCTTAGGAACCCTCACTAAGGCCAGATGGTGGTAGCATAGGAGACCCCAGAGTGGAAGCCTTTGTGGGAACAACTTTTGTGTTTTGTTTTTTTGAGACAGGGTTTCTCTGTGTATATCTGACTGTCCTGGTCTCACTCTGTAAACCAGGCTGGCCTGGAACTCACAGAGATCCTCCTGCCTCTGCCTCCCGAGTGTTGGTATTAAAGGCATGTGCCACCATGCTCAGCTTGGGAACAACTTTCTGAGCCTGGGCACTCAAGTCCTTCTGGCTTCAGGAAGCCGCATATGTTAATTTGGTTAAATACTATCCAAATGACCACCTAATTCCTTTGCATGTGTACATATGTGTGCACATACATGTAGAGGTCAGAGTTGAAGTCGGGTGTCTTCCTTTATCACTCTCCACCTTAGTTTTTGAGACAGCATCTTGCACTGAACCTGAAACTTACTGAATAGGCTAGGCTGGCTGGCCCCAAGCTCCAGATGCCTACCCGACTCCACCTGCCCAGCTCTCAGGTAACACACTCGTGCCACCACACCTAGCTTTTCATGTGGGTGCTGGGGATCAAACATGGATCCTCCTGCTTGGGCAGCCAGCAATGGAGCCATCTTTAAAATGAACACCTTGCATCCTTGGGTAACAGAATTAAACTAGTCTCCTGGGACAATCTGGAGGGAGATAGGGACTGAGGGAAAGGACAATGCCAGTGAGCTTGGGGTCAAACCACTTAAGTTCCAGATTAGCATGTAAGGACCAGAAGATGCCCTGCCAGATGCCAAGAACACAACGAGGTCCTGGACATCTGTGGCCCTCACTAAACCCTGGTGGAGGTGAGATGGTGGCTGACAGACCATGGTTCTCAGGCATAGTAATGAATGACATGGATGAGTACACACAATGACCTTTGCCTCCTCACACAATACAGGTCAAACTGTCACATGCAAGCCCTGCCCTCAGCAATTTTAAAAAGATGGCCGTGTGAGCCTTTGGTGTCCTTATTTAGATGCTGGCACGGAAGAAAGAAAACCCTATGTATTAAGCACATGGAGGCCTTTTCAATCAGATCTTGGAGAACTAATTTCAAATAATTATACAAACAGTTCCCACTTCACCTGGCAACTGGGAGAGGTGTTCCCCTCCTCACCCGCTGAACTTTCCATGACCCCTCCTTGTTTTCAGATTGCATGGAGAGCTGCTGGTGTGTGAGGCACCCTTGAGCATCTTCTGCATCCACAAGGCTCCAGAGGCCTGAATCCCTAGATAGGCTGGAGATGCCCCACATCTCATGTGATCCTTATGGTTTGCTGAAGAGAACACAGCTGCAGAAACACTTGTGGACAGGCAGACTTGCTCCAGCATGGGCAAATCAATGACTATTTATCATTGGAAGATGCATCCGAGGCCCCAGACGATGGATTTCTAGACCCAAAACTCCTAGACCTCAATTCCTAAACTGTGTAGATTCCTCTGTAGACTAGACTTTTCCTGTATGTATGTATGTCTTCGTGCCGAAGTTTAACTTACAAATTGGGCACAAGGACAGATTAATAGTGGCTGATAATAAAACAAGATGATTGTAACAACATACTACAACAAGGTCTCTCACTCTCTCTCTCCCCTGTTTTCTCATAGGAAGCATCCTACTGCTGCTCTTTGCCACATCCATGTTAACAGCAACCCTGCTTGTGTTAGTAAAATAAGAGTCACTTTGCAGAAACCCTGGTCAACTGGATGATTGTGGGGGAGGGTACTGAGTGACCACCAGGTGGATAGAACACACAGCAGGGACCTACTGGACTGAGGAATGGCTCACACAGTGAGTGGGGTGCAGGGAACCCTGAGGTTTACTATGCCTCTCAATGGGAAATTAGTAATTTCTGTTTCTATAATTTTCTGCTTAACATTTTTAGAAACTGGGAAGGAGATGTCTCAGGAAGGGAGATTGCAATATAAGCTAAGACCCTAAAGTAGAAAAACCTGGACAGAAATGCTAACAGACACTTGCTGGGGCAGGTCTATCCTCACCCATCATTCAAATTGTACTCCTAGAATCTTCATTAACCAGCAGACTTATTGATGTCACTTTACTAGCCATCTGAGATGCCACCTGTTAATCTCCCCCAGTGGCTGGACAAAATAAACTCGTGTGGAGCACACAGAAGCACAGGAGACCGGCAGCCACCTTAGTTCAGGGACCTCAGCGCTCCATTTGAGCTTGCTCTTGGAGATCCACTTCCGGCTCTAGGACAAACATGGGGCCAGGCTTCTGTGTGTAGCTTGAGCTCACAAAGGGCTGAAAGAGAGACACAGATGCAGGCTTAGAGAAAAAACAGAGAGAAGGATAGATTTTTCTCAAACATTTCTACTTGGTTCTGTGGTCTACACCTGGAGCTGAAATCCAGCTCTCACAGTCCACGGTCACAGCTATGTTCACAGTGCTATGAAGCCCTTTCAGCTAAACGAACTAGTGACACGTGAAATCTAATTAAAGGGCAATTTATACATTTGCAGCTTTTCACATTCTGTGCGAACAATGATCGTCCACAAGCCACACAGTTAACTACAGTTTGCATTAAAGTCCCCCCCACTTGGGGGACATGTGACTAATTATTGTAATCACTTCCGTTAATATGCATGCCTAGCCTTTTGTGTCATGCAAATGTGACACCAAGCCAGCATGAGGAAGTTACCGGAAATCACTGACAGACAAAGACAAGCCATTGTGATCACATTTCATTTTGAGCATAAAGACCCTCAACTTTTGAGACTGCTGTGCCCCCAGAGTCTGCTGGGTTGCTTTCCCTGGAAAAGCTTGGAGCAGTAGCTCTGAGGCTTGTTCCAGAAACCAAGGCAGGCACAGGGCTGGAAGGCTGTGGACAGCTCCCCTCACCAGGACTTCTGTAAGAACGCTGTGTTTATGTGGTCTCTGTAAGTCTTATTTCCTTTCCTCTAAGGAGCTATTTTAGCCCATCTTTCCCCCTTGTGTGAACATTTTTTCTCCCACAGTAAAAACTATCTCTCATTACTTTGAGCTAGTGCTAAGTGAGGCATTATCTCTCCGAGCTGTCTTCCATCCAGCAGGAAAACACCATTATTATCCCCATTCTGCAGATAATAAAAACGGAACATGATAAAATAAAATGCGGAAAGGAAAAGGTGGGGAATTTAATGCAATATTTGTCTCTGGTTCAAATACACAATTGTTGCCCTGTCTTTTTTTTTTCCCTTGTAAATTTTCTTAAGCCCAGGTGGAGGTTGTCAGCAGCACAAAAGGCTTCCAGGTCTGCTGCCTGAGGTGGATTTATTTTGTTTAGGTTTAAAAGCTGAAGCCCCTGGCTCAACACCCAGAGATTACAGAGGCCAAGAATAGCCAGCCCCATTCTCAGTGCCCAAAACCTATTCCTGGTGACTCTTTCAGTGTGGGGGACATTCAGGATGGTGTGCCAGGCCTTCCAATGATCATTTCTCCATTTTTGGAAGACAGAAACATGCTGGCTTCTGTTGACACCAAGTCACACTGAGTGGTCTACCAGGTCCCCACTTGCTGGTTGGCCTCATGAAGCCAGCCTGAAGCATGCTTGGAAAGCGAATCCTTCGGTAAACAGTTGCTTGCATTACTCCACAGCAGAGTGTGCTTCTTTCAAAACTTCAAGGTCCTTTACAAGTCGGACACGATTCCTGAAATGATTGCTTAATAATGTATCAGTGTGAGTCAGAGTCACACACTTCCTGAAACTTCAGGCTACTTTCTGAGGCACTAGTCTGCATGTTTGGTGCTGGGTGGAACTGAAGGCTGCCTCTTGGGGGTTTCACACAGAACCCTAGAAGCCCTGGAGAGTTTTCCAGCCATATTTGCCTGCACCCCTAAGCCCTAGCAGCTGCGTAAAGCAAAACTCCCACACAGCATCCTAAGTATAGCACACTTGCTTTCCATCTGGCATTGGGGCAGTCTGTGGTGTGTCGGCCTGTAGTTTGTGCCTGTACCTTCTCCATTGTGACCCACCCTGCTGGCCAAGTTCTTGGTTACTTTCTGTTCTGGTGTGAATAACTAGATCCATCTTGCTGCCTCTGTGGAGCATCTGGGGTCAGAACATAGACCAGACCACTGCAGTCCACCCCAGGGCAGGACAAAGATGGCACAGGACAATGAATGCTATTGGAAACTTGGGGTGGAGTCTCATATGGGGTGCCACAGGTTATCAGAGGAATTGGGATTCCCTGTTGGAGTTCTTAGTCCCGTTAATGGAAGAACTAAGAATGGACTCGGAAGGAGACCTGGCGCAATTTCATTTGAGTTTAAAAAAAAAAACCACAGGGCAGGCAAGAATGGAGAGATAGAAGAGAGAAAGCCACACTGTAAGCAGCCACATGGTAAAAGGAGATGGAGACAGGGACTAACTTCTTAGAAAAAGAGAGAGCTCATGGTGTCTTGAAAAGCAGATCCAGGCTTTGGCAAATATCCAAAACAAGGAAAAAGAGATTTAAAAGGCAAAAAAAATAAAAATAAAAATTATACTTTTCTGAGTAATTCAGGTAAGTGATTAGGTTTAACCCAGGTGCTGGGGTGCAACTCCATAAACCACTGTGCAGGCACAGGAATCCCAGAAGGAACAGTACTTGATGGAACTAAGGGATGATTATTCCTCCCATCCCTTTAGCATGATTTCAGGTGAATCCACCTTCCTGGGGAGTGGTCCCTTGGCCAGGTGATTGACTTGCCCAACTGGATTAAGTCTTTAGTGAGCAATGACAACTGTCCATCCAGAGGTACAGGCTACTCTTTTGGCCAGGAGGAAGCAGCTTTCCTTTAAGGGCCTTTGATGCTGCTGTAACAAGTGGGCTTGCCTTCTCAGCTCCTGTGTCTATAGGCCTTAGACCCAGCTTCTGCTTGTAAGAGCTTGGACTAGGTGAACTTGCAGGCACTCCAAGGTCTAAGGAAGAGAGAACAACAACAACAAAAAACAAAAACAAAAAAACCTCAGTTCAGAATAAGAAGGGAAGCTTGGATTAAGACAGCCTGAGCTCTGGAGGTTCTGGGCATGGGACCTGGCTTCTTAGAGAGGCTTGCCACCTCTGTCTGGTCAGCTTCCAACAAAAGGGTTCAGGGCCTTGCCTGAAATCTTAAAGGAAATACTCACCTCTGGCACCTCCCTGTCCTGAAAATTACAATAAATGTCTTGCAGATGACTGACAAACTGGTTACTCCTGATAGTATGCCCAGCCTGCTGCCCAGTCCTTGCTGGATAGGGAGATTCAAAAGCTATTTGTGAGACAGTCTGGGGTGGGTGAGGAGCCCAGCTTTCCTGTCACCTGTGTGTCCTATGAGTAAAGCCAAGCCTCATTTCTTTTTCTTTCCTGTATCTCTGTATTTCACATGACCACCCACCTCACACATGCACCTCACACATACGCATTCATGCCCCTACTAATTGGAAGTTTTATTTTTTTATAAATAACAAATTTCCTTTTGTCATTTTGTTCTTTTTTCTTTTTAAACAGAAGCTTTGTATGTAAAGAGTTGAACTTTTTCTTTAAAAAAAAAAAAAGGTTGGGATGCAAACTGAATTACAAAACTAGTATCCTTATTTTTGGAGTGTTTTTTCCCCTAGCAAATGACTGGTACCGGTGGGAGCACCTTGTAACAGTGATGTGAAACCCTCCTAAGTCTGTTTTTTGGGGGGGAGGTGGGGGTGGCAAGGTGCACAGTCTTAATATGAAAACCTGACACCTGGGGCACTGTTTCCCATATATATCTGAAACCTGTCATAATCTGCTTCCCTGGGACAATACAGAAGTGGTTCCAGGCCCGGCATCGCTATCTGTTTTCAGATACAGGTTTTCTGATTATAGTCAATATAGGATTTTCAAATTTTGAAACATTTTATTATTACAGTGATGCCTAGTACCATTTCTTACGGACACCCTATCAGAAGGCTTTAAAAATGTATGCTTTGGTTCATGGAGGAAAAAAAAAAGGTCAAAACTTTTAAAATGTCACTTCTTTTTCAGTTTTTGCATAGAAAATAAACCGGAGCAGTGGGAGGCCTCCCTGCCCATAGAAACGGCGGCAGGAAAGAATGTCTCCCGGCGTTGAGTTTCCACTTTCGCTGCAGCTGCGGGCTGCGCAGAAAAGCCCGGTGGGAGCCCATTGTTGCCCAGCTGGGTAACAGTTTTCTTATTTTACAGTCAGCATCCGAGGGGGGTTGGGTGTCTCATAAAGTGCCTGAAAAATAATCTATCTGCTGCAAATAGATCGCGTTCTCCCTCCTCCCCGAGGAGCGGGGAATCTATAAAATGCGTCCTTCGTTTGGACCTAGACATGTAATTAAACATGGCAAGCAAAAACTACCCCGAAAGTGAGGCGCAGATTCCTCGTGCTTTCCTAACGGACCTGAGATTTCGGAAACGGCTTTTGCAGGGGCCAAGAGCTTGGTGGCAGCAATTGCGAACTCCACCTACCTCCAGGCAACTGTTCCATACTTGAAGGTCACCTGACATAAGGCTGAAGAATGAGAAACTAAAAACGTAATTTCAAGGGTTTGCAGCAGACAGAGTCCCATGCAGCGGTATCCCGGGCATCCGAATCCAGCCATTGTTCCCTGTGCCCTGTTTGGCAAACCCATGGTCGATGGTACAGGGAGCCCACCGCTCAGGAGAGCACACTCCTGAGCTTCTCTGGCTTGCTTTCTTTTGTTGTTTTGTTTTGAACTGTAAATTGTCCATCAGGTTTTTGTTACCATGGAAACTTATTTTTTCAAGGTGAAGAGTCAGAGACCTTTGCCACTGGACCGTAGGAATTCACTCTCTGGCAGGTGAAGCAGCGGTGTTTCCACGTGACTCTAAATCTGGATGGAAGGCATAAGGGGATGGCTGCTCTGTATAAAAACAAGTCATCCTTGCATTGGCAGTTTCTAGGCTAGCTTAGAAGACTGGAGGAAGTTGTGCTGAAGTCAGATCAAACCAGGAGGGTTTTCCTACCCTCCTGGAAGTGGCCTGACCATGAGATGCATGCTGGGAATCTGGAAGCAGATCGCAATGGTGAACTACCCAGTGGTGAGCTGGGAGGTGTGAACGAGTTCAGTCAGGAAGCAGAGTTGGAATGGTTCTTCTGATTATTTGGAGTAAACTGGCCTGGGTGTGACTCAGTGGCATGGTGCTTGCCTGGCTTTTGGGAGGCCCCGGATTCCACCCTGAGCACTGAGAAAACAAGTAGATAAACAGCTGGTATCCAGTGCTTACTATCCTCACCGACATCTGGAGGACCTGGTGCTGATCTTCAGAGAGGTGCCTTCAAAGTCCCTAGCTGGGAACACACCAAGTGTGGACAGACGATCTTCAATGAATAGGATCCTACTGCATGTGCAGGAGTGGAGGCTTGGGAACACTTGGGTGACTGTCTATCTGTCTTAGGGTGACTGTGATGAAACACCATGGCCAAAAGCAATTTGGGAAAAAAAGAGTTTATCTGGCTTACACTTACACATTGTAGTCCATCACTGAAGGAAGTCAGGACAGGAACTCAAACAGGGCAGGAACCTGGAGGCAGGAGCTGATATAGAGGCCATGGAGGGTGCTGCTTACTGGCTTGTTCCCCATGGCTTGCTCAGCCTGCTTTCTTAGAGAACCCAGGACCACCAGCCCAGGGATGGCACCACCTACAATGAACTGGGACTTCCCACATCAATTACTTATTAAGAAAATGTGCTACATCTGGATCTTAGGGAGGGACTTTCTCAGTTGAAGTTCTCTCCTTTTGGACGACTCTAGCTGTGTTGAGTTGCCATAAGACTAAGCAGCACACTGCCCCTTGCTTGTAGTCCCCATTCTCAGGATTTTCTATGACTGCTTGACAACGGTGATCCAAAGAAAGAAAGAAAAAAATTTGAGGCAGCATCTCATGTCCCTCAGGCTGATCTCAAATGTAGCCGAGTATGACCTCCAGAAACTCCGTGTCCACTTACTGAACTCTGGGATTACATGGGAGCTCCATTATCCTGGGATTAAATGTGTGCTCCATTATTCTGGGATTACATGTATACTCCTGAGCACTGGGATTACATGCATGCTCCGTTATTCTGGGATTACATGTATGATCCATTATTATTCTGGGATTACATGTATATTCCTGAGTACTGGGATTTTACGCATGCTCTGTTATTCTGGGATTGCATGCATACATGCTCAGTTATGTTGGTTGTGGCTCTAGGGATGGAACCCAGGGCCCTTGCACATGCTAGCTAAGCAGGCTACCACCTGAACCATGTGCTCATCCTAGCCACATGAGGGATAGATTTGGCAAAGAAAAAGTGAGTGTGAAGGAGCAGAGGGGTTCAGTTTTCTGGAATGTGTGACAGGCCTTGGAAGGCTGAAAGGAGTGGACTTGTTCCGAGGAAAACATGGGAGACGTGAGCATGTCCACTAGTTCTTGTCACCAGTTTTAGATACCAGTGTTTTAGGGGTGGAGCTGTGAGCTGTCATTCTTCCCACCCTTTCTGGGTAGGAGTAAAGTCAACATGCTTTTCCACATTGACTTTTGACCTGCTGCTCTCTGGGCACAATCTGGATGCAGATGGTGACATGCCTGATGCTGGCCATGTACATCCTGAGGCATGGGGCCTCAGTGCCTGGTGTGGCTCAGGGAGGGAGCTGGGCCACAGCCCAGGGTGAGGGAAGAGAGCTGACCATGGGCAGCAGCACCTTCAGAGCTCTATGGAGATTCTCTCATCCAGGTTCCTGTGACAACATGTCTGCTGCTGGCCCTGCTCAGAAATGCTTGGTGAATGCATGATACACGAGGAGAAGGTATTCGTTCCCTTCACTCCACTCTTAGGAGTCTTAGGGATGAAGAGAAGAAACTCTGGGGAGCCCTTTCCCAGTCCTTCTGCCATATCCTGCCCCATTGTTCTTCTCCCCCATCTTCCCCTCACTAACACTTACTAATGACATACAGAGTCTATGAAAGATTACCCTCAGCTCTGAAGAAATGATCCTGAGAAACTGACAAAAGAGAATGAATGATTTCAAAGAAACCTGGTGTTCCTTTTCCACCGAGTTTACACATGTTTCCCTAGAGGTAACATCTGCATTGCATTCTCTGGCCTGTTCACATCTGACTGGCAACCTCTTTTACTGACATTTACCTTCAAGCTATCCTCTTGACAGACTCTTTTGGTCACCCAAGAAACTGAAACATCAGGAGCCTGAGGGGACACTAGACCTTGTCTCCTTGATCCCACCAGTAAAATGGGAAGAGGGTTAAGGCTAAGATGTTTGCCTTCCCCAACATATAGCTACCATGGCTACTCTGGGGGCAGTTACAAAGTGGTACTCATCTGCCTCAGTTTCCCAGGACTTCCTAGGTTGTCTCTAGGGTTCTAGGCTATGTGGCAGCCCTGGAGAGACAGCAGCCTTCACACCCCACCCTCAGCCCAAGTGTGACATGACAAGTCACCTGGAATTAAAAGCGTATTTAGCAGAGGGATGTTGCCTTAAGATGTTTGTCTCAAGGATAAGGAACAAAATACTGGTGACAAAGCCTGGTATAGTGCGAGGCTCAGGCAAAGCTAGCAGAGACTCAGACACAGACTGGATGAAAGGGTGCCCCTGCTGGGCGGTGGTGGCACACGCCTTTAATCCCAGCACTTGGGAGGCAGAGGCAGGTGGATCTTTGTGAGTTCAAGGCCAGCCTGGTCTACAAAGTGGGTCCAGGACAGCCAGGGCTACACAGAGAAACCCTGTCTCAAAAAAACAAAAACAACAACAAAAAAAGGGTGCCCCTGGGTTACAGCGAGCTGGATGGACTCCAGGGACCCTTTACACAATGTCTCCAGTTGGTCAGATGCAAGTGTTGTTTGATTTCATCCTCAGCAATGAAACAGCATCCACATTGCTACTTAGAGAGAGAATAAGGATAAAATAAACCTGGATGTCAGTCTTCCTCCTGTTTGCCAACTTGAACCCAGAAAAATGGTAAGCCAGAGAAGAGATATGGCTACCAGTGAGTTCTGCGACACCAAATTCATTCCAAATTAAAAATAATGAAATTGAAAATTTGTAGTAAGAGGCTAACTATGGTATTTTAAGAGGAACACAACATATATCAGTGGGAAGTCCAATCAGCCCTCGGAGCTGGGAAAGCTGAAGAATCCTCCCTTGACTGGGAGTTAAAGGAGAGCACACCAGAGCTGCAGGAAGACTGCTTTGTGTGAGGGCAGACTGGGGGAGAAGAGCACCCAGCTCTTTGGTTTCAATTAGTGGTTAAATGTCTATGTTACTAGCGCAAGGCACAGAGCACACTCACTGGCTACATGGGAAAGTGGGGAAATGCAAACAGAACACAGAAAAAATGGAAATAAAGGCCAACCAGTTCAAACTATCCAAGGCCAGAAGAAAGTATAAGATACAGTGTAGCAAATAATAATCAGAGGGTAAGACAGGGAAGACATTTAGGTGAGTCAGTTATTACACTAAATGTGAATAAGATAAATTTCCAAAGTAAACTCAAGAGATTATCAGACTGAGTTGAAAAAAATATACACATTTACCCTCACATTTTAAATGTCCTTACACATGTGCTAAAAAAAAAAAAAAAAAAAAAGCTGTCAATGACTGAATAGGTAAAAACAGATATAAGCAAATGAAAACATAAACATACCAATGCTCATACCAAAGACCTTAGTGGCCATGGCTTTGAACAGCATGCAAGCACCCAGCACAGTCATGAAACTCAGATTGCCAAGATGGGTCAGTAACCAAGGACAGATGGACTCAGTGACAAAGCAGAAACCAAAGTAGAGTAACAGGGTGACAATTTCCACTGAGAAGCTAAAACACTCCCATTGCAAGAAGCTTCTTATGGTTTGTAACTACAGGCGAGGGACTTCACAGAGTAACTAGAACTTTGTGAAATGTTCCTCCCCATCCATGTGCCTAAAAATCAATGAGACCTTCTTAGGCTTCTCAGTTATCATGAGAAGTACCCAATATTAATAGATGTCCTAGGCAGTTCATTCTGCAAGAGGCCCATTACCTGACTGACTTGCTCAAAGTTAAGGGTAGAGAGGTGCCTTGTGGAAATTCTGATGACCAGCAGGAGGGTCCCTAAACCTTAGAGCAATTTCTTTTGCTTATGAGAAAAAAGGGCCATCACTGGCCATGTTCTTGAATAAGTGTGGGGCTCTTTGTCTCAGTAGACCCGCCTTCAAGCATAGTCATGTTTGTGAGTTTTATGTAAATCAAATCCCATTTTCCAGTTGACTAGCTGGCCATTTCTGTTTGTTTTTTCTTTTTTGATTGATTCTCCATTGACAACAATGCTTACACTTCAGCTCTAAGTCTCTCCCTAGCCTTTCTACTGAAGCATTAACTATCACTAAACAACCGATTAGCTCCACTCAGAGACAGCAGCTTAAAGCAACTTCAGCGAGTCCTGTGACACACCCTTTGTTAAGTGAAGGCCGTTTCCCTGTCAGCAGCAACGTGTAATTTACCTGCTTGGGCAGTGTGATGCTGTCTCTTCTGGAAAATTCTACCTCCCTCACTCCTAGTCCTGTATTCCCAGTGCTCATTCCAGACCCCCCGCCCAGGAGACCAAGGGAGTGACAACAGATCCATTGGTGGCACCAAGGACCCCAGGAGGTGAGCCTGGGACACACTAGGGCCAGGTTGATGCCCAACCCTGACCTTGGCTTCTGGGAAGAGTGTGTTGCCTACTACATCATACATCATACAGTTGCTGCAACAAACTCTGGGAGATCAGTGTGCTATGCACACATCACATACTTTCTAGTTAGTCACTGAGTCTTGGGAGCCTCAGGTGAGTGCACATTCAGATATATGTCAGGTCCCCAGGACCAGCAGTTTCCCAAGTTTGACAACTGTCTGCAGATGGCGCCTCATGAACAGGAAATTCGGGGGCACAAAGCTGATAACATGATGAACATCTACCATGATGGTCCTCCACTCAATGCCTACCTTGGGAAAGTACCCTATCCCTAAGGAGAACCCTCAAGCTAGCAGACCTTCAGGGGTTTTATAAGGGGGTGTTAGTGATGGGTTCCTAGCTGGTAACAGGCAGTAACCCCACTGCTTCCTCCTTTGGCTTAACTTGTCCTCAAGAGATTGTGTCAGGCCCCCCAGTGTATGAGGAGGCTCTTGGCCCTCATATGACTACTGAATTGAGGCAGGGGACTGCTATGTAGGGACACTCTACTCCAGAGGAGTGGGATGGAAGGGATAGGGGTAGAGGGTGGGAGGATGGGACTGGGAGGGGGTGGAAAGAGGACACTGTGATGGAGATGTAACCTGAAGTAATAAGTAAATATTTTTGAGAGAGAGAGAGAGAGAGAGAGAGAGAGAGAGAGATTGTGTCATTGACCTCAATCTGAGGGTAAGTTTGATGCCCCCAGAAATGTTCTTTTGTATGAGACATTGTTTGAGACATCAGATTCTGATCCAATTGGCCTGAGGGCCGACCTGTGATCAGAGTTTTTAAAGTCTCCAGGTAAGTCTGATGCGCAGCCATGTCTGAGAGCCCCTGGATTTAGGAGAGACCCTAGTGAGTCTCCCAATAGCTGAAACATTCCTTTATTCTCCCCAAACTTACTTCTATAGTCACATCTCTCAGCAATTACATTTGTTGTTTTTCTGGTTACTATGAAATACGCCAGACAAAAGCAACTTTAAAAGGAAGGATTTGTTGGTGGTGGTAGGTTCTTTGCTATTGTCCATTTCTTTTGTTTGTTTGTTTGTTTTTGTTGTTGTTGTTCTTTTTTGGTGTTTTTGTTTGTTTGTTGAGACAAGGTTTCTCTGTTTAACAGCCCTGGCTATCCTAGAACTTGATCTGTAGATTAGACTGGCCTTGAACTCACAGAGATCCACCTGCCTCTGCTTCCTGAGTGCTGGGATTAAAGGTGTGCACCTCCATGCCCAGCTGGAAGGAAGAATGTATTTTGGTTTGAGAAGATGGTTCGCTGTGCTGAGGCAGCCGTGATGTCAGAAGTAGAGACAGCTGGTCACATTGCACCTACAGTAAAGAAACAGAGGGAGATGACTCCGTATGCTGATTTGGCTTCTGTCTTTTTTCCTTTTGGTCAGTCCAAGATACCAGTGTACAGGATGGCACTGCCCACCTTCACAATGGGTTTCTCCTTCTCAGAGGATTGTCTCCATGGTACTTTCAAACTCAGTCAACCTGACATGAAGATTGACCCCCACAGCAATGTTCTACTTGTTCACACTCCTGGTGCCACCTGTGTCCTCGGAAGCTGACAACACACAAGAGAACTCCTTGGAGAGGACTCAGCACTGCAGGTGACACAGCTGTACAGACCACAGCGGGTGCACACTAAGGCCACAGCAGAGGCATACACCAGGCACAAGAAGCCAGGAAGTGAGACCGACTCTGCTACTGTGGAGCAGGCTTGGAACCCCCAGGTCATGCTGAACTACACTAGAGCATGCTAGAGCGGCCGTCAAAGCTTCTGTCCCCCTCCCCCAGCTATCCGAGCCACCTCTTCCTGCCCCCGCCAAAATGGCGGCTCCTGTCAGAGTGGCAATGCCTCCTCAGCCTCCTGCCACCGTT
Organism: Lophiomys imhausi; assembly: GCA_907164525.1. Lineage (NCBI taxonomy): Eukaryota > Metazoa > Chordata > Mammalia > Rodentia > Muridae > Lophiomys > Lophiomys imhausi. Next base: position 7,716,245 of record CAJQZJ010033015.1, on the reverse strand, counting down.
GGCTGCAGTCATAGGAGCTGTCCATGGTGACGGCACCTGTCCTGCCTCAGCCTGCTGCTGCCCTGGGAGCTGTCCATGGTCGCAGCACCTCTTCTCTAGTCCAGTCTCTGTTGGCTATTTATGCTGACTCAAGCCGACCCTCTGTAAACTTTGTAAACCTTCAAGGCAGGGAAAATGGCCAGGGCCTTCCCTCAGATCTCTCTGTCATAGTGGCATTTCTAGCCTCTGTAACTGTCACAAAGTTCATCTCCAACCCCTCAATAGGACCTGTCCCAGGTTATGCTAATTTTAGGTGAAGAATCTGAACAAAACCTCACCAGTCCCTAAGCAGGAAAATCCATCATTCCCTAAACAGGAAAACTCACCAATCGCTGGGCTCCTCAAGCTCAGGACTTGAAATCCCATCAGGTCCTACCCTGGAAATCTCTGCCCTAGAAATCCCTGTCCCCTAAGAAATCCTCCATAAAGCCTGTGTCTGCTCAGTTCCCTCCTGTCTTCTCCCAGGAGTGGAGGCAGCCATCCCTGGATTTGTCCCTCTTCTCCGTGAGTTCATCCCATCAATAAATCTCTTTTAAGAGATTTTCTGCTTGATGTGACTCTCTCATTGAAAGAAGCGAAGAAGCATAGTAGCAAAGAAAAGAAGAAAAGAAGTGAAGAAGGAGCGGTGTTGAGGCTCCTCAGCTCCTTACTCAGCTGGGTATACCATCCCTAGGGAGCAGCAATGGCTCTGCTGAGGAGGCTTCCTCTAGAACTAAGTGGTTGTTGGGCTCCCGCGTCTCAGGGTACCCTTCCATTGGGATACCTTCTCCCCTCAGATTGATGTGGTTCCTGGGCTTCTGAGTCCCAGGACACCTTTCCATCTGACCAGGAACACGTTTTGTGCATCTCTTCTTATAAAAACACCATTCCTCTTGGACTAGAGCTCGTTCCCCACATCTACCACAAGCTCATTTCCAAGTAAGACTGCGGACAGTCACATTGTGGTTTGAACTTCACTTGTTGTTGGAGAGACATAGTTGAGACCTTGGCCTTCTGGAAGTTTGAGGGTTCAGTGAGTAGCTGTGGGCCTCTTCTTTTAGGTCTGGTGTTTGCCATAAAGCTTCCCAGTTACCGCACTGGGAAGGAGAATTCTGAGAGTGAAGGATGCTGGCTGCCTGGCTGGAGGTTGCTAGTACCAGCTCCTACCTCGAGAGGCTGACTACATTCTCTATTCTTAGCAGACATAGGTTGACTGTTGCCCAGAAAAGGATACATTTGGACGTAGTTCCAAGGAATTCTAGGGTCAGTAATACTTAGGGCAAAGTGCTAGATTTTAAGGGCTTTGCGTTTTGTTGCCTCAGCACCAGTGAATGTGATGGCCAGGCAGTGCAGGGGCATGGGGGCCATCGGACACTTAAGACATATTTCCAGTTCTTCCATCACCTTAATGGTGACCTTGTGAAAGCCCCTCCCCCAGGCTGATCTCATCTTCATCTTTAAAGTGTAGGTGGCTGTCACACATATTTGTTTGATTCAGGTCTGGTTTTGTAAATTTCATCTCGAATGAAAAGTGCCACACAGCTGTGCGGCATTGTCTTATTAATAACCTCACTTTGGCACACGCTCACCCACGTCTCATACTTCATATTAATATTCTACTGAAGGGAATATGTAAAGTCACAGTGAGTCTGGTCCTCTCTGTATTTCCTGTGGGATGTTGAAGTGGTCACATAGTCCCAAGGTAGCCTACACTTTCCTCCTTCCAGGTCAGAGTTTGTGTGCCTGACTGTGACCCCAGTTGCTATGGTCAGCTTGGGACTGGGGGCTCAAAACACAGGCATTTATTCCACAGCTCCTCAGGGTGGAAGTCTACCCAGACCAGCAAGCTCCTGCTAAGGATTCTCTTTCTGGCCGATCGATGGCCACCTTCTCATTGTGCCTTCATGTGGCAGAGAGAGAGAGAGAGAGAGAGAGAGAGAGAGAGAGAGACAGAGAGACAAACAGCAAACTCTGTGTTATCTCTTTTTACAATGGCATGGACTCCATTAAGAAGATCTTACACATATGACTTCATCTCAGCATAGTTGTCTCACAAAGACCTTGTTATCAAACACTGTTCCTTGGAAGCTGAGACTTTTATTTTTAAATTTTAGGGGTACAGGCATTTGGTCAGTGATCCATATTTCCTAAGCAAAGGATTGCTTTGCAACAACCTGCTTACAACAACAACACTTCTACCTCCCATTGGTGAGGTGCTGGGGTCTCTGGGGCAGACCTAGAAATGTCCAGGTGATTGCCGTTTGTCACCTCTGTGGTTCCTAGGGATGGACTCCTGGTGTGGATACAATACAGCGCTTTGGAGTCCAGTACTCCACAGGGAAAGGGGTGTGGCAAGAGCTAGGCCTGCCTATGTTTGGGTGGCCCTGGCTCATCAAGTAGACTTCTCAACTCACTGGGCACCATGAGGGGTCCTGGCTGGGTGAACAAGGCTCTGAGTTATTATTATTATAGATCTGGTCCTATTCTGAGTTAGAGAGTGGGTATTGAACTGTGTACCTTGGCTGCTGAGACCCCAGGCGTGAGCAGGTCTCTGGAAGCACCCAACACATTCCCTCACATCAACATCTTTGTCTCATTCATGTTACCCACACAGTTCTCTTGCAGTCTTGGGAGAAAACGAAAGCATCTTGCACCAAGGCCAAACTTGTTCACTGCTTCCCAGAACCCAGACAGCATACCTTGTGTCCCTGTGCAGACAGCAGCCTCAGGACTCAGCTCTTCCTTGACAATCATCCGTGGTTCTTGCAGTACACAGGGCCTGCTGACCTATGTCACCCAGACAACTAGACTTCTCAAGCCCTGTGCTTCCCACTTTCCAGTGGTTAAGCACTAAGACATGCAGGTACACTCTGGAAACCACCTATGGGTGAGAGGCTCCCATCTGCACTGTTGCTCTCTTTCTCTGTAGCTGCCTACTGCATTGTGAGAAAGCGTGTGGCCATTCTGGGCCCTGTCCTTCCACCCTTAAAGTCTGGCAGCATTTAGTGCTCGAAGATGGGTCTTCTGGATAAGGTCAAATCGAACAGAGTTGCAAGGAAAATCTGATGTCTTGGGAACTTTTCCTAATAGAAGAATTTACCCCATAAAAATAAGCCACCTGGCCTTGACCAAGTGCTCTACAGCCCTCACAGAACATTAAATGATGCTTCGTACAGATGCTGATGTATTCTAGATTATTAGGAGCTTAGCTTTGCAACTCAGAAGATGCAGAACAGCACCAAAAAGCCTTGACTCACATGGCCCAGCAATAAAAAAGTGGGTGGCTTTTTTAATTATTAAAAAATGGCTTTTTAGATATTCCCAGGGAAGGGGCTCAAGGGTTAACTTGGTAGTTGATACACTGAAACTGCCCATTGCAAGGAGAACCCTGTGATTATCACATGTTTACTCTCGCAAGACCAGCAGCTGAAAGGTGATCTGGCCCACCAGGTAATCAGGGGAAGCCGCTGCCTCGAACAGCAGAACAGCTTCATGAGATTCTATTACTTGTCGTCTTTCAAGCATTATAATGAGATTATAGTAACCCTAAACTGACTGAAAACAGAAATCTGGCTGGCTGTCACGTTCATTGTGTGTGGCTTTGTCACAATCCAGATCTGGTTCCCCTGAACCTGCGGTAATGATGTGGGAAGAAGGTTTCAAAGAACTCCTGAGAAGTTCTGGGTTGAGTTCTTGCCTGAACACTTTCTCCTGACCACTATGCCCTGTTCACTTGGGGAAACTTTTGAGGTTCATTACTTGTCACATGTGTCCCCTGTCAGCAGCAGGCTTCCCATGTGTCCAGGAGGCACTCTATTCATTCTGAGATGGTGGCTCTCGTGGTCCCAGTACACACACCCACACTGACCTGCACCCTGAGAGAGAACCTGGGGAAGCCTCAGCTCTGTTTGGTGACACAGAAAACTCTCTTGATCCTTTGTGTAGATTTGATTTTATTATCTTTAATTATGTGTAGGTATGTGTCTGCATGTGGGTGTGTGGATACCAGTGCAGATGCCTGCGGAGGTCAGAAGCATCAGATCCCTGGTGCTGGAGTTGCAGACCGTTGTGAACTTCCTGATGATGGGTGCTGGGAACAGAACTCAGGTCCTTTGGAAGAGCAGCGAGTGCTCTGAATGACTAGGTCATCTCTTCAGCTCCTCCTTTACTCTTAAAGAGGCTGTTTGTTCCTCTGGAAAGATGTCTTCCTTCTTGTTTTCATGAAAAGCCAGTTGGACCACTTGGGTGCATGGTCACAATACTGTTGGTGTATGTATGAGACAGTTGCCTGTATTCCCAATAACTGTCTAATGAGCAACATTCTGGTTCCCCTTCCTGATTTTCTTTAGTATCTATATCAAATGTGCCCTCAGGGATGCACTAGAGACTGGAAAATAAAGAAAGAGGCTCCAGAATTCCCTTGGCCAGCAGGGACTCTAGGCCTGCCTCCAGGCCACAGCTGACATTGAGCATGCTGCTGCTCCATGGTGTGGTGGCTGGCACTCACTCTGGAGCGATTATTCCCCTCAGCAAGGAATTGTTTTAGAACAGCAAGCAGGAATGAACGGCAAATGCCCAGTCTTGAAAACCCTTTGCTCTTTAGGAACTAACTTCACATAACCTTTGATTCCTTCTCTCAGAGACCATTCCCATGAGAACAGTGTATAACATCTTCAAGTCTTTTTAGTTCAGAGACTATTCATAATTTACAACTCATGATGAATGTTGGCTGCCTCTGGAACAGGTGTCAGGGCCATGCATGAGCCTATGCTGCCGGGTCTGTCCCCCAGGGACGGAGAGACCTCATGAGCTTGAGGAGGGCTGGAGGGCCATCTGAGTCCGGATCCCCTTCAGAAAAGGGGCCCTGTCACTCAGACTGCCAGGGAGAGGTGAGGTGAGATGGCTGCAAACTATGGCAGCCTTTCTAGAACTTTCCCTCAGGCAAGGACTTGCTCTGCAGCCTGCACTTTGTGTGCTGTCTGTGAGATGGAACAAGTCCTACTGTCTTGCCACATCCTCTGATCCTTGTCATCTTGTTAGATATCCAGATCTTCAAAGGAAACAGTGTGCTGGAGGAGCCACAGCCTGGCACAGCCCGGTCACCCAGGACCACAGCAGGACACTGTGCCCACTCACTGACTTGGAGCCCGATTCTGTTGCTGAAGAGGTTCCAGGCTCAGAGCAAGTGTCATGTCACACCAACTAAACTGAGGGTCACTAACTCTTCTGTTGAAAGGGTGCAGCCGACTCACTCAAGCTCACTGCCAGGCAGAGTGGGGTAGGGCAAGGTGTGATGTCTGATTAGGTTTGCCTCCATCCATTCTCTCCTTCGGGAAAGGTTATCTAATAGGTCAGATGATGGACTCTCTCTGGTCTCCCTGCCCAGCACTCTCCACCCCTGCGTCTGAAGGATGGAGTCATTTTTACTGGCACCTGGGTGTCTATCCTCTGTTGATGTGTCACAGAGGGCAGAAGCCTAGAGGAGCCTCTCAGTGTCTCAAAGAGTGGAGTCTGGAGAGGGGTAGGTTCCTCTGCCATGGGCTGTTTCCTGACTCCACTGTGTGGACCACCTCTGGACCCTGAAGAACTGGTTGTATGGGCTTCATGCATGTCCATTGCCCAGGGCTTGGGTGCAGTGCAGTGAGGAGTGGCCTCTCCTGCAGCCCCGCAGAGCTCTGTGCCCACACTTCCTAATCTAATAAATGTCCATTACTACTCAGAGCAGCAACAGCAATTTTGGTGGCTTCCTCCCATCTCTGTCCCTTCCTCAGTGGTATGACAGTGACTCTCTGTCTGCTAGGAGGAACAAGGCACCTTGTAAATGTGACATCATGAAATCAGCTCCCCAGGGGTAGCTGGCCAGGGTTCCCTTCCCATTTAGAGTTGTGTCCTGTCAAGAGAGGACATGGCTGCTCATCCTGCACAAAGCACAGGGGATGACATCCAGAAGGAGACAGCAAAGAGTCCCATGTGTGCACGGCCATAATTGGGCAGCTCTACTCTCTCCACCACTGAGGGTCACAACCTAATGTAATCTCTGTCATCCCCACAGCGTGTGGACCTGACACAAAAATCAAGTGCCCTCAAATAACTAGTGTGGAACACAACATCTCCCTCCCTCCAACTAAGGGGAGGGGCCTTGAGGACTATGATGGGGTGGGGATTCATGACTGAGGGAGGCCTCCCTGGAACTCTGAGCCCTGGGCAGGATGAGCATGCATAAATGTCAGAGGCTGGACAGTGTGTGAACCCCTGGAAGATGGTCTGTTCAGGGATCTGGTATCTGGGGAAGGTAGCTATAGTGCACCCCAGGGATGGGCGAGGGAAGTAAGTTGGTTGGAGAACCAACACTACACTTTCATAACATTTCATAACAGGACAATCTACGGAGCTGTCATGACCTAGGTAGCCAGTTGCCCTTCTGGCCTCTGTGGCCAGCCTGCCTCTGTCAGCCTTCCTTCTTTTCTCCATCCCATTGACTAAGCCTATGAATTGGCAGGCATCATTCAGAAGCGGCAGCTGAGGGTCCATGGAATCCTTCCTCCGTAGACAACACCCACCTTACGGAGTTTTTTCCCAATGGACTTTACTCACTCTGGGAGGAAATTTTTGGCTCCCATGACTCAAGGTTGGTATAGCAGAACACCACTCCTGAGTGGTGCCCTATATCCAAAAGACTTCGGGCATTCAAACATCAGACGCTTGGACATAGTGTCTGGGTCATTACAATCCTGTGACCTTAAGTTAGTGATAGAAATATTATGCTACATGAGGCCATTTTGCTCTGTTGGAAACACATCCAAATGGCTGTAGCTGCTGTTGCACTGATTTGAAGGAACTCACATTCAGATGCTAAAACCAGCATCCCTGTGGTCCATTTGGTGACAAGAGGTACATGCTGCATTGCGTGTGCTTTCTACTGGACTCCTAACACAGAAAGTTAACTACAGATGCATGCATGTGCAACTGGGTCGGGCTGCCCATCCTGGCCCAGACAGCAGTGTCTGATACAACTCAACTAAAATGAGCCAGCGTCCTTGGAGAAGCAGCTCTTTGAGGCTGGAGGTGGACAAGCAGAACAGGGATGTCTGTCCCACCACCATGATGACAGACAGACACGAGCACACTTCTGATGTCCAGGAGCAGAGAATTGGATCATGAGAGAATAACTGCAGCGATTGCAACTCAACACATGTTTAAATCCACGAGTTCTTCTTAATTAAACTGAAAAATAATTGGTGCCAGTGGAAGATGCTAATGAATGATTCATTATCTTAACAACTAGTAAACAAAGGGAAGGTACCAAATACTTATCCCACCTCCCCAATATAAACTGCACAACCTGACTTAAAATATCGGAAAAATTTCTTCTGAAAGATATGTCCAGCTGATAGGTGGAAGAGAGAGGGTGGTGGCCTTAGGATCTAGCCTTGCTGAAACCTGACATGTATTCATGCGTCTCTCGAGATGCTGAGTGTAGGGGATTCACAGTACAAAAAGGGATTGGGGTGTCTCAGAACCATGAAAATCTGACTATCCCCAAGATCCAATTACAGTTCAAAGGAAATGCAGAGGAGGACCAGGGGACTGGGTGTAGATAGGGAAAGAGAACCGTGGGTACCTCACCTTGTGGATGGATGGGTGACAGACCAATGGTTGCTTCATAACTTACCCTCAGAGCAATCATAAGGAATGGTGAGCAAGATCTGCAACTTAAAAGTCAGTGAACGCTGGAAATCACAACTGTGCAAGTCTAATGATATTCATCTTAACTTGAGTTAAAAGGCAAATTGAAAAAAACCCTGTATCAAATACATGACAGTTAATTGAGAAATAAACCAGTGCTGATTAGATATTTTATGGTGTTAATGAATTAGTGCTAATTTTCACATAATCTTAATTCAAAAAGAACCCTTCTTTGATGATTCATTCTTAAATCTTTATATACAACCTTATACATTTGGGGTTTGCTGAGGGTGGGGTATGGAATGTTCAAGACTATGAGAACTGCTTGTTGTTGACGCTGGGCAGTGATTGCGAGGTGGTTCACTGTAATCCTCTTCACTGTTGTAGGTTTGACATGAGTTTTAAAATGAAACATAAATATGCACATGGACGTACATGTGCGCACACACAAGCACTCACAGGCTCACATGCTCAGACAACAGATTATTTCTACTGACGAAACACAGATTTTTCTTTCTGTTTGTGCAGCTCTCTTGAGTGCACACATGCTCAACATAAACACACATAGGTATGTAGTAGACTCATGTTCTTGGACATACACACTCAGATAATGAGACCCATGTTATCATTGCTTTCCCTGGTAGAGATAACACACAGGTGAAGTTATGCTACAAAGTTTAGGAAACTTTCGGAGGTTACATTTTGACACACTGGGATCTTGCTTTTAACAATGACAGAATGCTACACAAAAACACTGCGCTTCCTCCGGTATGGGTCTTTATCTTATCTTGACAGATTATTGCTGGTTAAATTGTAGCGCTGACTTAAAGGCAGGACTCTTCAAGGGAGTCAGAAATTAAGGCTTCACCAAATGGTAATAAAGCTATTAAAAATGCAAACAGCAAACAGCTACCCTCTGCAGGTTAGACAGCTAATCCAAACTAGCAGTTTAAAAAGCAGAGCAATTACACTTTTATTTAAATGCAAGGAATATGAGCAAGAATAGAATGAGGAGCCTTGTTTAAATGCATTCTTTTGAATATTTATTAGAAATAATACATGTAGTTAAGCCACTTATCTGATTTCAGCGAACAAGTAAAATGCAAAAGATCAATTTTCATAATTATAGCAAAGAAGCCTGTCTTTCATAAAAATCTCATTAATAACACCATTATTACTGAAAAAATATCTTGGTATTATTATTGTTATTCTAATTATCAGCAAAATGCTACTGATAATGTTGTCATAAAATTTCCTTTTAGTATCCTATTAAGAGAGATCGACTAATAGTGGTTTAAGTTCAATCTAGACCCTAAGTGGCGGCATAAAGATCTTCTTTGTGTGTTTGGGAAAATACATTCTGTGTATAATTGCAGAAATCACTATGAGTTTGGCAAACAGGGCCTTATGAGGATACATATGTCCGAATCCGCAGATGCACACACACAGAGTCCTGTACAGGACAGCGGTGGGTGTTTGTGGAGTCCACGCTATCACTTTTTTAATAACAAGATATTTCTGCTTAGTGGCTGAGAGTGGAAGCTGCCTTTAAAGTTAGTGCACATGGGAGTTTCGACTCTGCTGCTAGGCCATGCATGTACTTCACTTACACCGTTACAGAGAACCCTTCCTTGAAAGTGCTTGGGGACTTTTACCGTGGACTGGGAATATCACCTTAGTCCTGTGACCCAGGGATGCCTCTCAGAAACCCACTGGAGGAGGCCGCACTCCTTATTGGATTCCTGACACTTTAGCTGAATGGGACAACGGCTAGCCCGAATCTTGGCAAGCATTGCTTCAACAACACAAAATACAGCAGGAAGATTCCAAGACTTTCTTGTGCATAAAGCGCGCTATTAAGGCTGGAAAGGATTGGAGGCAAAATTAACTATGCGGTTATTGCTGAGACTGTTCTCGGTTCCCATAAAAAACATGAGTCCACACACTCCAGTGTCTTTGTTTTTTGCCACCCCAGCTCTCGGGTACATGGGCAGGAGACGGAGCAGTGTGCAACCCTGCCTCTTGACAGGACTACATTCTTCCTGTCTGGAGAACCACAAAGAGCCTGGTGGTGCCTCGTGTGCTCGCCAGCCCTGGGGGATGATACAGATGACTGATTAAACAAACAGAAAGTAAAGCACTTAATTTAATACCTGTGTGTGAGCATATTTAAATATCACTGTGCTGGCATGAATAAAGGCTTATGAATACGTAAAGCAGCCAAATGCTGAGCCTTGTTTGGAATCAAAGCTAAAGGATTGCTTTGAATTGGAACAAATAATAATTTTTGACAATGTAAAGGAGTAGAAATAGCCACAATGAAGTAAAAACCTTATTTTTAACTTTCCTTATTTGTTTGTCAGCTCACAACTGAATCCATTTTCTAAAAAGTTTGGAAAGAAGAGGTCACCTTGGACTCCCTGGTGGCTTGCTCTGGTCACTCTGAGTATGATGGGAAGGGAGGACCAGAGAGCTAGCCTTTGGGAGATGAGTGCCCTTCCAGGGTGTAGACTGGCATGGCTGCAGGGGCCATTCTTCTCTAGAGGAAGGAGCCCATCTACCAGAAGCTTCCAGAACTGTCCTTGTCAATATGGGCAGTGTGTGAGACAGAGGTCCTTATTCCTGGTATAATAAAGCCTTAAGTGTAGCCTTCTACCTGGTCAAGCAGTCTCTTGTACAGCATGGTTGCAAGGAGCCTTTGGCCCGAGAAGTCACCATGGACAGATGTGTGATGATATTTCCTTAATCCCAAGTGGCAGCAGGTACCTTCACGTACACCTAGTGAGGCTAGATCAGTCAGCAGGTCTCCTAGAGCCACTCAGATCCAGGAGTCATGACTGCTGGAAACACGGCTCTTTGTGGCCCTCCTGCCCTACAGAAGCTTTTGTCTCTGCTAGGAGGAAAGAGACATGTGAACTCTATAAACAGTGCAGGGACTGTATTGCCCCAGGATGAACTCTGAGCTGGGGTGTCCTGGGCAGAGTAGGGGGTCAGCTAAGACCTGAGTGATGAGGATACAGTTGGATTTGGGGAAAGGGAGCCTAAAGCAGCTGGGAAGTCTGTCTCTCTGGAAGGTCCCTCCTGGTCTGCCCCTTGGAAAGCATGTGAAGTGATTGAGGCATGCAGGGGAGGTAGCCCAGTAGAACCTGGTGACCGGAGGTGTGAGGCTTGTGGAAACTGGGCAGAGGAAGAATGGCTATGTGAGCATCCCCCAGGCTGAGACTGGGGCGGGGGTGGGAGGGAGTGGGAGTCGAGACTCACAGTGGAGATGTTCAGAGTTCAGTTTGATGACATTTTTTTTGAAAAACAGGCCACACAGTGGCCACAGAGTGGGTGAAGCAGCCTAGGATGGCTTGTCTATGCTTGCTTCACTATTAACATATGTCCAGTGAAAAGAACTCCACACCTTCACACCTGGCACCATGTGGGCACTTTTGTAGACCAAACACAGCTTCTGAGGCCATGGCTCCTGCAGCTGGTGGGGAGGGAAGGATGGCCTTCTCATGGCTCTCTGCCACACTCACCAGATGGCTACAGGCCCTTGGAAGAGTTTCTTTCTTTTTTTTTTTTTTTTTTTGCCTTGCCTTGCCTTGCCTTAGTCCCAGATGGTGGCATCCAGGAGGGCTGCAAATGATTTAAAAAGGAGCCTGAGTTTTCCACAGTTCCTTGAAGGAATGTTATCTAAACAAGGGCAGGAATGCAAAGGTGGGAAAGGTGGTTGCTGCTCTGGGATGGACCCGAAGGAAACTATATGTTCAAGGTTTGGGGTCTCAGGATGTTGCCATTGGTGGTCAGTAGAAATTTTAAGGGGTAGGGGCCAACAGGAGGTCCTAAGTCTTTGGGAGCGTGTCTTTAAGGGAGATATTGGGAACTTGGCTTTTCTCTTTCAATTTCCTGACCACCATGAGGTGAATAGCTTTGCTCTAGCCATGATGTTTGTTTGTTTGTTTGTTTTACCTTGCCAGAGTCCAAAGCAGCAGGCCAACTGACCATGGGCCAATATCTCTGAAACATTATCGAATGAATCCTTTAGGTTGATTTTCTCAAATATTCTGTAGCAATGGAAAGGTAACTGTCCCATTTCTCTCATCTGCTTTTAAAAATAGCCTTAGACTTGATTGTGATCATTGTTGCTGAACTGCTGCTGTCTCTGTGGCTGGGATCATCAGTCCCTGACCCTGGTCCCTGTCTGTCATGGAATGATGGTTCTAATGACAGGCATAGGGAAATAAATTAGTAAAAAAAACCAAAGTGATCCAAGCCTGGCTGTCTTTACCAGGAGACTCAGCATATACTGTATGTGGTTATTACTATTTCCTTGAGAAACTGCTTAGACACCTGGAGCTCTCAGTGTCTGAGTGTGCCTGTTTCCTTGTATGGGGTCCTGTATCGGGTCCTGTCATTTGAGGAGCAGGGTAGTGGTGAGCGGCTGGGGTCTGGTGTCAGCTGGGATGTATTCTATCTGGCAGCCATTCAGGCTATGAATATGCTTAGGACTGTCAGGAAAGGGAGGTTAGTTTAGGCTTCTCTTGCTCAGTTTAATGCCATCATTTATGTCAGTGATCCTCAATCCCTTCAGGGGATTGAAGGACCTTTTCACAGTGGCCACCTAAGACCATCTGCCTATCAGACGTTTACATTAGGATTCATAGCAGTATCAAGATTATAGTTGTGAAGTAGCAATGAAAATAGTTTTATGGTTGGGGTCACCACAACATGAGGAGTTGTGTTAAAGGCTTGTACTGGTAGGAAGGTTGAGAACCGCTGATTTAGATTACAATGCTGAGGCAAGACTGTGCTTTTGATTTTCTTTTTAGGGAGCATTGTTCCTCATGTACAATTACCAGGACATTCAGAATAAAGAGATAATGTAACTGTTTTCAGAAACTAAAGAAGTACTCCCTTAGGGTTACATCAACATTTATTCTGTCCCTGAGCAGTCATACTAGTAAATACCAATGGCATTTTTATTGGGAAGGGTTGTTGATATCTTTTGTCTTGTTATATGACTCAGGTCGGCTTCAAACTACTTATGCAACTCAGCAATCCTCCTGTCTCTGCCTCCTAGGGTGCAGAAGAGAGTTACGATGCCTGGTATAGATGGAGCTTTGTTAAGGTCTGATGAAAGCCAGGTGGGCAAGAATAGGAAATGGTTTAGTAGCCTGGGACCCTGTTTGGTTTTGCACACCAAGCCATGACCCATGTGCCTGGGGCCTGGAGACCTGGCTGAGAGCAGCAGGAGATTAAGACAGACACAAGCAATGGGAGGGCCTTGCACTCTGATGGAGATGCACCAGCAGCCTGGATGCAGTGCAAATTTATTATGTATAACATGAATGAGGATGCACATCAGCTAATTCCAGTAGGGGAGCAGTCTCAGGTGGATGATTGTGCAGCCATTCCAGAGGAGGAAGCTGGACCGTACAGTCAATGCTTTGGGCCAGTACTGTTTTTACCTAAAGGCCACCACTTGTTAACATCTGTAGTTGGATCAGGGAAAGAGCCTGCTCTTCCCATGAGTCTGAGGCATTGGAGTCCTTGACATGGCTGAGCTCATGTCAATGATACACATTCACTCAGGACTGGCTCCTGCACTTGTATGCATGATGTACACACACGAGTCTCTAAACAACGCACCTAGCACCCTTGGACGCCTACTCCCACTTATTCTGGCTACCTGTGAACCCCTCTTGAACAATAGTAATAGTGTTATTTCCCAATGGTCATCAGACTTGGTGCATATTCAAATATATTCTCAATGCATTCAGGACGAAGAATGGAAAGGTCAGTCCAGCCTAAGTTGGTCTTGGCTATATGTGCAGTAACACAAACTGTCCTCACAGTGAACTTAAGAAGAATCCCCTATTTATTGTTTTATGACTAGCCTATTGGTTGTACATGTAATCAAAATCAGATGCATTGTGGTAAAGGTTGTATAAGGAGAACAAAGACCTACATAACCTAAACTTGTCAATCAAAATGGAGAAAGAGTGAGTAAGATGGCTCAACACGAACAGAAGTAGTGTTGCCAAGTCTGATGACCTGATTTGGACACATGGAACCCACATGGTAGAAGGAAAGTCCTAACTCCTGCAAGTTGTTTTTTGACTTCATATCCTCATGGTGACACACATGAAGCCTGGCATGCAACGACTCAAATAAATGTAAAAACATTAAAAATCTATTTTTAAAAACCCATAAAAGAAAACTCTAAGCAACGATCAGGACCCTAAAATATCTTCACCCATGCCCACAGCTCTGGGTGCAGTGGGTGGTTCTGAACTTTTTTCATGACTTAGCTCTAAATAAAATTTTGTTTCTACTTTTGCAAATCCATGTTAGCCTTTATTTGGATTCTTTGGAAAAGAGGCCAAAAACCTGGAGACATCTGAAATGGCAGTAACAAAAGAGAGACCTTAGAAAACACTCACATCCATTTTTTTTTAATAATTTATTTTTTATTTCTTCAAGTTACATCTCAATCACAATCCCCTCCCTACTTTTAAACAAGCTTTGCTCTTCTGTGCTCATGCACAAGGATATCTCTGAATGTCTCCTTGACCCACCAGAGAAATCTCCCAACCAGATCTTGAAGAAATGCTTTTGAATCTGCAGGACCAATGTAGACTGGGGCTGCTTGTTGGGACAGAGCTCTCTAGCTGCTACTGCTGCTGTAGTGGCGGAGGCTTCCTCCCTCTCTTCCTTGCCCCCTCTCCCGCTCCCACTTCCTTTTTCTTCTCCTTCTCCTCCTCTTCTCTTCCTCCTTCTTCTCGCCATCCCTGTTATTTAGGGGTCCCAGAGCTGCAGCCCCGTCACATTGGTGCCTGCATGCTGGTTCCTGCACACACCTCACCTTTCAAGTTCTGTGCCCATTGGTAAGGTCATGGGCAATGGACTTGTGTTGCAGGGGAAGAGTGCACTGAGAAAAGGAGTCATGATGGTTTTGCTGGCTTTATGGAGCAACCTTGTTGACCATGGACAGGCCAGTGCTGCAAACAGCCTGTGTGTCCATGGTAACAAGTGGTTCAACATTAACTTTTCAGGATCTAAAGGAGGTAATTACTTTCTTCTTTCCATTTGTATAGCTCATAATAGCAATAATACTGTCCCACCCCCAGGTCAGACAACTCCTGGTGACTAATGACCAAGTGGCCATTTTCATTTGTGTGTTTTTTTTCTTAAGGGCCTTTGATTTCACCCCAGGATTTTAAATTCTTCTGGCTACTTGCTAACTGCCAGAAAATGTCCCTGTGAGTCAGGACTGCCTCCACACTCTGGGCTTTAAAACAAAGAGTATACTGCTGTGTGGCCCAGGCCTGCTCCCTGTGTTTATGAGAACTGGCTTAAGCACCTCTGTAAGACAGTGGGTGATATAACAGACAACAACAAAGGAATCTGTTCTGTTAACCCACACAGAACTCGGCATTGCAGAGATGGCCGGCCCTCAGGTTCCATAAACCCGAAACCAGGTAGGCTTTCTCAAGGCTCTCGTAGCACACGGGAAGCATGTGTCACCACCAGGTGTACTCCCTTAGCACACGGGAAGCATGCGTCGCTACCAGGTTATGTGCCAAGGGTGAAGCCACAGGATGCCTTCCTTCATCAAGAAGGCTTTGTACCACAGTGAGGTACCTGTTCCTTTGCTGGACATGCCTGCAATCTGGGACATGCTTGCCTGGACATGCCTGGATATTCTTGGGACATGCATGCAATCTTTTGAAGGAAACCACTAGGATAGCGAGGGACAGTGAGTCCTGCTACAGAGCCCACAGAATCCTTCAGAATGGTACCCATAGAAGCACAGGGATCCTGAGACTGACCAGATGTTTTTATCTCCATTTCTGTATCAGCCACTGCAGCCCAGCCTGCCCTCCCTGCTTCTGCCTGCACAGGATGCTTACTGCCACCCTCAGGCTCCTTAAGCTGCTTGAAAGATCAGGGCAGCTGTCTGCTTGTGGATAAGCCTTGAAGGAGCTGGAACAGACAGCATTCTGGTAAGAAGACACCTGGGAGATCTGCAGCTCTTACTTTTTTCATAAAAAGAGCCTACACCATTGGGGCAGATTGTTTCCTGGGCCAGCTAAATCTCCCAACTCCTAGCTGGGGTTTGAGATAAAAGCATCCCTCACAGACCCAGGAGTTGAACACTTGGTTACCAGCTGGTGACACTATTTTGGGAGGTGGTTGTTAGGATAAGGTGGCAAAAGGTACCTTGGTAGGATGTCTGGTACCAGGACTTTCAGATGAATCCAGAAGGTGAAAGCAGTGCTTGAAAATGAAGCCTCACCCAGGGAAAGGGTCAGAGGGCCTCCACCAGCCTCACCCA